>JAMWET010007347.1:0-94631 GCA_024036415.1 Prochilodus magdalenae | reverse complement strand
GGTCTGTTATGAAAGGCATTTGCCAGACTAAATGCAGTACATGAGAATATGTAATTGGTAAAAGGAGAAAAGTGCTGTTTCTCTTTTACATCAGAATTTTACCATCTTTCTAGCTTCTATTTGATAATCACATTTCAAATCTCCTATTAGACATTGTAAATGCACATATTGTGAGCTACAATTGAAGCTACATATCATTTTAATACCATTACAGCAAAATCGCATAACTAAATCTTTTTTTAAGTAACAATTATGTAATGGCAAAATACAGTATTGAATTATTTAGATTATATTTAATATTTAAATAAAAAATGTAAACTGACAGACATGACACACGATACATTTCCTATTTTTAAACAATTTATTCTCACATGTCACTACTACTGACAATACTGACTGCTCGACGAAGACATACTTAAATTGGTTTTCATATGAATAACGCGGAGTTAATATTCTTAAATAGTTCCTTTTAAAACTCCTATTTAGTTGAGTCACAGACTGGACTAACTGCAACTTCTGCCTCATCTCACATCTTTAAAGTATCTATGGTAACATTGTAGTAGATATAAAAATGCTAGATGAACATCGAATCACAACCACTGACTTAATTCACTGATGGATGATATTAGATATGTGGTGATGTTGTTTCTGATTGATGTGTGAAATCATTTCATCTTCTCTTCTCTACTGATCTCTCTGCCTCGAGCTTGTGATGAATTTGTGTCGAGAACATAAGATAAATGGCTGTAGTGATCGCCGGGCTGGCTAACAGCAGTGGTGTGCACGTGCAGTCTGTGTTTCACAGTCTCTGTTTTTGTATCTGGGGTAGAATTACAGCCTGTAGGACGTTTAGGTGAAATAGTTTTAAGGTACAGATTGACTCTGCTCTCTCTCCATCTCTACTCTCTCTCTTCATCTCTAAACTTTCTTTTTTCCAGGGCGAGTTCATTTCAGGAACATCAAGACATTCTGCACTTTGTACTCACATGTAGATCCCTTCTGTCTCTCTCTCTCTCTCTCTCTCTCTCTCTCTTTCTCTCTGTCTCTCTCTCTCTCACTAACACACACACACACTGTATGTAGAAAAGTTCTCTTGGTGTCATTGTGATCTTAAATAGAGACTGTAATTCAGTAACTCACTCTAGTTTCTTCAGTTTACAGTGTGGATCCTTCAGCAGATCACAGCAGATCAGAGTGAGCAGCTTCACCCATCCTGACTACTCCTGGATTATTACACAGGCGGCATCAGAATTTCAGCTCTCTCAGGTGTGAGGGTGTTCGATTTCACTGCTGCAAAACTAAAGCATGCACAGCCTTCCTCTGTAATACTCTACTGCAGTCAAACAGACTTGAAGAGGAAGAAAAAATAAATCACTCAACATCATGTAAGGAAACATCATTATTAACTTCATAAACTCCACACGAAAGCTGAGCAATAGAGGAAACTGAGAATCCACACACACAGATGAAACATTCTGACCTTGTATCACCAATTGTATTAGTTTTTTTACATTTCTAAAATAAATAATCACAACACACGTCTCTCAAAACATTCATATCAGTATCGAGTTCAGAAGGGTACTTTGGGACTTACAACAGACCTTAATGAAGACTGTTGGGACTAAGAGGTAAAGGAACTGTTTCTGGTCCTTTTCAGTCAGCTGTGTATAAAATTTGGTGCACATTAAACAAAATGGGAAAGTGATAAAAAGGCAACATGGGTAGACCAAGAAAGACATAAGAGCATCAGGACAGGAAACTCAAAGCAGTATGTCCTGAAAATAACAGGCTAAAGACGAGCAGTCATGGAGTGGGAATGACTGGATGAGAGGTTTTCAGTTCTTTTGGCCCTGCTGTGCTACTGAGAGGATATTAGGGGGTCAGCAGATGATGGAGTAGTGCACAGACAGAGACACACACAGACACACAAAACATACAGTCCATCCCTTCCTTTCAAGGCTGGCATTTACACTCATACGAATATTTAAACTGATTGTTTTTGTTTTTGCTGTGAAAGAATAAGAAAAAAAGAAATAGCAATGTAGATGCTAAGCGGCTAGCCAGCTAAGCTGTGTTTTGCCTTGTCTTAAAAAGCAGGAAAAAAAACATATTAAAATCAAGCTTTCAATAATTAACAAATTGTGTTACAGAAAATTTCAATGAAATCCAGAATAATACAATCATCATTTATTGTTTATTGGTTATTGTTTACTGTTTTGTACATTGTAAATTGTCATGTGTATTTATTGTATTTATTGTTCTATGTAGCACCTTGGTCTTGGAGGAACATTATTTCTTTTCACTGTGTACTGTACTCCACTGTATATGGTTGAAATGACAATAAAAAACTACTTGACTTGACGTTATCCCCACTTCATGAGGAAGTATCCCGATCAACCAGTGACTGAGCCAGCTGAGTACCAGGTGTCATCCCTGCCTGGACAATGCATGGGTCAATGGACCACCTCTCTCGACCATGCTAAAGACCAGGTGACCACACACAGAATGCACTTCTACGGTCCAGTCCTCTGTGCTGTGCTTATTGATGATCTGCCTTTTGATAGTATGATTTTAGATTAATTGTTGCATTCACATTTATGCTCCAGCTCTGCTCATTTTCCACAAGATAGCTTCAGCAAACACTTCATGTTATGCATATATTAATCCAACTCATCATTTAATGTTTTAATTACTTTGTTATTGTGTCCTGTCAATAAATTTCTTTTATTAAAACTAATTTGGATATATGGCTCAATACTGTGACAAGCTGTCACAGCTCTGGCTCTCCTTGACACTTCCAGTCTCCTTGACTTCATTTCCCAGAGTGCACTATCCGATGACATCACACTCACATGTCCCTATTCTCCCAGTCACACCCCATTCTCTAGGTCTGGCTCTCCTGAATTCTAAATTACACACACCTGCTGCTCATTGCCCTCACTCCATTTAAACTTCTCACAAACGCCCAGTCACTGCCAAGTTTTGACAAACCCCTGTTTGTTTTACATTCCTATCTTTTACATTCTGACCTCTTTTGTTTTTGACTCTCTCTGTTTTGCTCATCCCCTTTGATTTGCTTGCCTGGTTATTTTGCCTTTCCGTTTTTTGACTCTCCTTCTGTTTATCTCGACTACTCTCTTGGTTTTGCCCCATGCATTCGTACGCTGGTCTGTCTGACTTCCTGGTTTTCGACCTACCATTATTATGAAGTTTACATTAAGTTTTAGTTACGAACTCATAAAAGTTAGTAGGTAGATTTCTGAGGACAGGTTATCTCTTCATTTGGGGAAATCTGAATCCATTTTGTTTGGTACGAGGTTAAAATTGCAAAGGTATGAAGGTTTAAGGTATTGTATTAGAACTGGTTTTAAGGGACTGTTTTACCGTATTAGTAACTAAGAATTCATTAATTCGTTAATTATGTAGGATGTACATTGGACAGTTATGTCAAGAGGAGGTAAGGCAGATAAGGTTTTAAGGTGAACCAAAGGATTTGTTTTCTTAATTTTTAGATAGAAAAACAATGGCAGGTTTGGTGGGAGTTTTGGTTCAGCCTCATTTTGATTATGCTTGTTGTTTTTGGTATGAAGATATTTCCAAGTACGTTACAACTACACAAGCTTCAAACCTCTTCAAACAAATTAGTTAGCGTTATTTTAAACATTTCTATGGAAACTCGTGTGGAACTGTCTTATTTTTAAACACTTGGATTTTTTAAAGTTCAAAGTAGAGTTGCTTTGATACAGTTATGTAACGGACACCGCTGAGTCACATTATAATGACCCCCAGTCAACATCCAAAGTAACCACTGTTTACAGTACGGACAGCTGCCAGACCTGCTGACTCAATAAGGTCCTGGTAGGTTGTCGCAGGTATCTGGAGCTATGCTGACTGCTGTGCATCCCACAGCTGCTGGAGGATGCGTGGGGGAGGATCTATAGAGTGAACACAACGATCAAGAGGGTCCCACAGAGACTCAGTTGGGTTTAAGTCTGGGGACAAGTTGTATCTGCTGTCTAGTGTTGGACTGATAGAAGGGACCACAATAGAAAAAAGTCCTCCAGACTTATTTGTGTTCCCCTGAGTGATTCATTCTATCATATAAGATAAGGTAAGATAACACTTTATTGATCCTGAAGGAAATTGCAGTGTCACAGTTCTGTACATATTGCACAAGTAAGACATACGTTATTACAATAAAAAGAGCAGAGGTAATGCATTCATAATGTATTGTATCATAATGTATTGCCTCTTTGAAAGTTTGCTGAATTTGTTATTGCTGTTTTGTTATAAAAAATATAACACGGTCTATCAAAAAATCCATCGATTAAAACCAGGGCTACACCCATGCAGGGATGCAGGAAGTGGAATGTGCTAAGAGTGTGCTCCAGATATCAGGAGTGCTAATGATAATTATAGAAATCTAAATGTTATAATCATTATTTAAAATAAAACAAATAAACATAATCAAACACAGACCAGGTTTCATAAGGAACCTTGTTCATGTTACGTATATGGTGCTAAAATATTAACATCCTCATCTTGTACACCTTCCCTTGTCCCTGCAGAAATTCTGAATGCAGCAATGGGCTACATTTATCCTGTGGCCCCTACCGCATCCCCATCTCAAGACATGTCTGCACATTTATCATCAAAGAGAAATGTTCATTTCTAATTGACATATGTACATAAGATTGCAATCCTGACACCTATGAAAGTGAATCAATTTTAAATAAGGTACAGTTCTTAGCATTTTTAGAGTTTTAATGTTAAGCTTAAGAAAAACTAACATAGGCTACTACAGACTACTACATAAGCTGACTACAGGTTGCTAGTAATAAGTGTGATTATACACAAGTTGTATATCAGACATTGGATGCAGTCAGGAGTTAAGCTAAGATGTCACCCATGTGGTAGCTAACAGGAAGACAGGTATGAAAAACACAGGATGAGAAAAAACTGTTTAAAACATTCGTTCACGTGCTGGAATTTGTACCTCTTGAACCATCATTTATGTACCTGACTGATAATAAACTACTGTATATTATGTGTGTATGTGGGTGTGTTTGTGTGTGTATGGGCATTAGTAACTCACTGTAGTGTCTCCAGTTTACAGTGTGGATCTTCAAGTAGATCAGAGAGCAGCTTCACTCCTGACTCTCCTGGATCACTACAGTTTAGATTCAGCTCTCTAAGGTGTGACGGGTTTGATTTCAGAGTTGAAAGCAGAGCAGCACAGCCTTTCTCTTCTATACTGGAGTCAGGCACCCTGTGGAGAGAAGAAACAATTAAAGAAGGATACTTAACGGTCACATACAGAGTAGAGCTGCAACACTATTAGATGGTATGATAATCATCTGAGAAAATAACATAGTTTCACGATATCCCTGTATATGATATTTCAAAACTCTCATTGTTATATTATTTTTAAAATTCAGAAAATTGTGAGAAACACATGCTCTAAATGATTATTAAAATATTTTCTAATTAACTGTAGGAGCGCAAAAGAGCAGCCATACTAATCTGTCTAAACCTTGAATACACACTTATTTCAGCCCCCCAAGCCAGTAAAAATGCCTCTGTGTGTTTCCTAATGGGATCTGATGGGGGTCAGTGTGCGTTTGTATTCGAGTCAGAGGATATCGAATGGGCAGACACCACTGATTTAGCCAGAATGTCAAAAGTTTAGACACCCAACTAAATAGATTTTTTTGGTTTTAAAGACTCTACAGGCTTACACTAAACAGTTCCAACTGAGGAGAGTCTGAAACATAATAGTCTAAAAACACAATATACTCTTGATGTACCACAGTATCATATTTCTACACTATATATATTTTGTACATGTAAATAACGCTACTATGATGGCTCTGAGGTGCTTTTATTTTAGGTGTGGATGTAGAGGATATCGAATGGGCAGACACCACTGATTTAGCCAGGGGAGGGGGAGGGCTAGCTGTGTTAGTTAATAACCGCTGGTGCTCCCCTGGTCACATTACCATTAAGGAACGTACAGTGCCCTCCATAATTATTGGCACCCCTGGTTAAGATGTGTTCTTTAGCTTCTCATAAATTGAGTTTTTTTCAAAATAATATAGGACCACGATGGAAAAAAAGAGTAAAATCCAACCTTTAACTCTTGTGAATTTATTCAGTAGGATAAAAAATCCCACATTAAGAAATAATTGTTTAACATCAAATCATGTGTGCCACAATTATTAGCACCCCTGATGTTAATACTTTGTACAACCCCCTTTTGCCAACAAAACAGCACCTAATCTTCTCCTATAATGTTTCACAAGATACAGAAAGAGGGATCTTTGACCATTCCTCTTTGCACATTCTCTCTAAATCATCCAGCGACCTGGGTCCTCTCCTCTGCACTCTCCTCTTCAGCTCACCCCACAGGTTTTCAATGGGGTTGAGGTCTGGGGACTGAGATGGCCATGGGAGGAGCTTGATTCTGTGTGTGGTGAACCATTTCTGTGTAGATTTGGCCATATGTTTAGGGTCATTATCTTGCTGAAAGACCCAGTGACGACCCATCTTCAGCTTTCGGGCAGAAGCCACCAGATTTTGTTTTAAAATGTCTTGGTATTTCAAAGCATTCATGATGCCATGCACCCTAACAAGGTTCCCAGGGCCTTTGGAAGAGAAACAGGCCCACAGCATCACTGATCCTCCCCCGTATTTCACAGTGGGCATGAGGTGCTTTTCTGCATACTCAGCTCTTGTGTTACGCCAGACCCACTTAGAGCATTTGTTGCCAAAAAGCTCTATCTTTGTTTCATCTGACCAAAGCACACGGTCCCAGTTGAAGTCCCAGTACTGCTTAGCAAACTCCAAATGTTTGCGTTTATGATTGTGAGTGAGAAAAGGTTTTTTCCATGCATGCCTCACAAACAGCTTGTTGGCATGTAGATAGCGCCTGATGGTTGTTTTGGAGACTTTGTGACCCAAGAAGCTACCATTTGTTGCAATTCTGTAACAGTGAGCTTTGGAGAACTTTTTATTTCTCTTATCATCCTCCTCACTGTGCATGGGGGCAAAATAAACTTGCGTCCTCGTCCAGGCTTGTTTACCACTGTTCCAGTTGTTTTAAGCTTCTTAATAATTCCTCTGACAGTAGATATGGACAGGTGTAGGCGAGTGGCTATTTTCTTGTAGCCATTGCCTGACTTGTGAAGGTCAACACACATCTGCCTTACTTGAATGGTATGTTCCTTTGTCTTTCTCATGTTGAAGAGAAATGGCCTCTGTGTCACGTCATATTTATACCCCAGGGAAACAGGAAGTTGTGAATTACTAATTAAATATTCCTACAAACTCTGATCAACTTCGTGAACTACTGTAGAAGTGACAGAAATACTTTTATTAAATTTATTTCCTAAGAATTGTTAGGGGTGCCAATAATTGTGGAACAGGTGATTTTACGTGGCTGTTTATATCCCCCCCCTCTGCCAACCCGACGTCGGCGTGTGACGTCATTAACTCCACCATAGCGCGTCTCCAAACTCAACATCCGACTGCCTTCATTGCCATATCAGGTGACTTTAACCACGTCACTATGGCCAGGACATTACCAAACTTCACACAGTATGTGGACTGTCCCACCAGAGAGGAGAGAACACTGGACCTGCTGTATGCTAATGTTAAGGATGCATACAGCTGCTCCCCCCTCCCCCCTCTGGGTGGATCTGATCATAACTTGGTCAACATTAGCTCAAAGTATGTGCCTCAGGTAAAGAGTCAGCCTGTGACCACGAGGACAGTGAGGAGATGGTCAGAGGAGACTTCTGAAGTGCTGCAGGACTGCTTTGAGACTACAGACTGGACAGCACTCTATGAGCCTCATGGAGAGGACATTGACAGGCTCACAGAGTGCATCACAGACTATATCAACTTCTGTGTGGACTCCACTGTCCCAACCAGGACTGTTAAATGTTACCCAAACAACAAGCCGTGGGTAACAAAGGACGTTAAAGCCCTCCTCAACAAGAAGAAGAGGGCTTTCAGAGCTGGAGACCGGGAGGAGGTGAGAACGACCCAGAGGGAACTGAAGAGAACCATCAGGGAGGCTAAAGACAGATACAGGAGGAAGCTGGAGTGGAAACTCCAGCAGAACAACATGAGGGAGGTCTGGAGTGGTATGAGCACCATCACCGGCTTCAGGTCCAGCAACAACGGGGGAGTAGAGGGCAGTGTGGACAGGGCCAACGAGTTAAATCTCTTTTTTAACAGATTTGACACTGCAAGCTCTGATCTCCCCTTCCCTGACTCCTCTGCTGCCTGGCCTCAACAGCCCACTCCACTACACCCCGCTCCTCCTCCTGATAGCCTCCCCCCCTCCTGTGATAGTCCACTTCACACCTCCTCTCCTCCCCCACCAGTCACCTCTACAGTGAATCTCACTGCTGACCAGGTGAGAAGACAACTACAGAGACTCCACATGAACAAGGCTGCGGGCCCTGATGGGGTCCCCCCCAGGGTGCTCAAAGCCTGTGCCACCCAACTTTGTGGAGTCCTGCAGCATGTGTTCAACATGAGCCTGTGTCTCCAGAGGGTCCCTGTGATGTGGAAGACGTCCTGCATTGTTCCTGTGCCAAAGACTCCGCGGCCCAGTGACATCAAGGACTACAGGCCAGTGGCACTGACGTCTCACATCATGAAGACCATGGAGAGACTCGTCCTGGAACAGCTCCGGCCCACGGTCCAGCCACTTCTAGACCCCCTCCAGTTCGCCTACCAACCTCGTTTGGGAGTTGAGGATGCCATCATCTACCTGCTGAACCGAGTCTACGCTCACCTGGATAAGCCAGCCAGCACTGTGAGGGTCATGTTTTTTGATTTCTCCAGTGTATTTAACACCATTCGGCCTGCTCTTCTGGGTGACAAGCTGAACATGATGCAGGTAGACGCCCCCCTTGTGTCCTGGATTGTTGACTACCTGACTGGCAGACCACAGTATGTACGCCTGCAGCACTGTGTGTCAGACAGAGTGGTAAGCAACACTGGAGCCCTGCAGGGAACTGTCCTCTCTCCCTTCCTCTTCACCCTCTACACCACAGACTTCAACTACTGCACAGAGACCTGCCATCTTCAGAAGTTTTCTGATGACTCTGCAGTAGTTGGATGTATCAGCAGGGGGGATGAGGATGAGTACAGGGCCACTGTGAACGACTTTGTTCGTGGTGTGAGCTGAACCATCTGCAGCTCAACGTGACAAAGACAAAGGAGCTGGTGGTGGACCTGAGGAGGGACAAAGCACAGGTGACCCCTATTTCCATCAAGGGGGTCAGTGTGGACACTGTGGAGGACTATAAATATCTGGGTGTTCACACTGACAATAAACTGGACTGGGCTAAGAACACTGATGCCCTCTACAAGAAGGGTCAAAGTCGTCTCTATTTTCTGAGGCGTCTGAGGTCCTTCAACATCTGCAGGACTATGCTAAGGATCTTCTATGAGTCTGTGGTGGCGAGTGCCATCCTATACGCTGTTGCATGCTGGGGCAGCAGGCTGAGGGTGGCAGACGCCAACCGACTTAATAAACTGATCCGCAAAGCCAGTGATGTTGTGGGTGTGGAGCTGGACTCGCTGATGGCAGTGTCTGAGAGGAGGACGCTGTCTAAGCTGCAGACCATCATGGATAACGGCTCCCATCCTCTCTATCACACAGTGATGAGACACAGGAGCACATTCAGTGCAAGACTCATTCAGCCAAAATGCACTACAGAATGTCACAGGAGGTCATTCCTACCTGTGGCTATCAGACTTTATAACTCCTCCCTAAGAGCACGACACCATTCACATGTACAGTAATAACAGTAAAACAATAATTTAATTATGTTTGCGACAACTTAAAATGTGCAATAATTTTCTGACTACTGAATACTTACTGCTGTTAACAGTATATCTGTACTTATTATTATAGCCACAGCCACTTTAATTTTTAATTTTTATTTTATTTTTTATTGTATTATAAGACTTTATATAAGTGTACATATTGAAAAATTTCTCTTTTGTTGTAAATTATTATTGTTTATTCTAAATGGTTGCTACTGTAAAAACTGCAATTTCCCCCTGGGATCAATAACGTATTTCTGATTCTGATTCTGATTCTGATTCTGAGAGGTAAAAACGTAAGACCTGCTTAACATGATCAGTTACTGTGAATTAAACTAACTAGTTAAAACACTGTTGGTGTGTTTGAATCACTGGTCAGCAGTAAACCTGCTAAACCTATGCTAATGCTATTGGTTATGAAAGTGTTATGGTAGCTGCTGGTGGAATATGGGTCACCACTCAGGGGCTCTGCCGGACAAGCTACCAGTGGGAAAATGGGGAAGGACCCAAATGTAAAGCAGTCAAAATGTGGGAACAAATATAGCTGGGGAAAAAAAGGTACTGCACAAACCCACACAAACTCGGGAAAAGTTTGAGCGGGGTGAAAAGGAGAACAAAGGATGCCAGGGGAGACTGGCTACCTCTTCAACAAACCGAGGTGTAAACCTAGTAAACTCCCAACAAAAGACAATCCCAAGTCAGGGATGAAACACTACTTAAATAAATAAACAAAAACAAAAAGGAGGGGACAACAGTTCTCCCTTTTAGCTTCTCCACTATATAGTAGGAGAGAGCCAGAGAGACAAACTAAGAGAGGGGGGTGAGAAAACCCTTAACCCCTCTGAGGAGTGTGTACAAGGATGAGGGGGAGGATGAGACCTCACAGCCCTCAGCAGAAAGGAGAAGAAAGTCTTGTTTTATCTTTTTAGGAAAGGGGAAGCACCAACGTTCTCGGGCTTCCAAAGGAAAGAGAGACGTGAGAGTGAGCTTAAAGACTCTTAACCCTCTAACGTTACCAGCCAGGACCTTACACACACTTGGTGTAGCAAAGAAAGAGCAACCCAGACTGCTTCCTGAGAGGTGCATATAGCCCATTCACCAGGTGCAGGGTGTTAGGACTGATTGCTGGTTTGCTGCTGTCCCCTAGTGGCCAGGGTAAGGCTGGAACCCGCTCCAGTCCTTACAGAAAGTGCAACATAGTGACACAAAAATGGCCGTTTCCTGATTTGTGCTAGAGCTTTGTGTAGTACATCACTGCTGTATTCTTTATTTTTTCCATAGCGATAGTCGACAGAGAATCTGGCCAATGTGTCAACTAATATTTACATCTCAATGAATCAGGAACTCATGGCTGACCATTTAACTGTTCCTAATAACTCCTAATAACTAAAATATAAAGCATGGATGACAATTATACACTTAATAACTAAGAGTTTACTCAAATTCAATCCAAAATACAATATAAATATTTACAATCATCAAACAAATAGCTGCACTCAGAAGAAATCAACCGACAGGAATGAAACTTGGTGTGTAGGTTTGACATTGTGAGACATGCAAATAATTCACACTCGGCCATGAATCTGACGTAGGACAGTTATGGCTGTACCTGAATAACTATATAAGGTAGTCTTGTTGCGCGGGTTTTCCATTCTGACTTGTGCTGTTCTATTAGTAGCATCCTTTGCAAGCAAAGTATGCCTTGAAGAAAATTTTGAAAGCAATAAGAGCAGTTAGAAGAGTTTGATATTTATAGTTATATATAGGATGAGTGCATTTCATGATCAGATTTAGATTCTAGGTTTTAATTATTGTACTTCAAATGGAGGTTAAATTTTTGCTAATATGTTGAATGAAAGACTAAAACAATCAGCAATAAGGAATGTGTATTTTACATGTTTATAGGGGATAATAATTTACTCACACAACTTTTCTGGATACTCTGGCCACTGGCAGCAGCCTCAAAAGACATTCCTCTGATCTTTCAAATTTACTCAGGTCAAACTCCTCCAGCTCCTCTTCTGAATTCAGCATCACAAACGCCACAGCTGACCACTGAGCAGGAGAGAGCCTAGCTCCACTGAGACCACTGGAACCTCCTCTGTTCAGGTATGTTTGAACTTCCTGCACTAGAGAATGATCATTCAGTTCGTTCAGACAGTGGAACAGATTGATGGTTTTCTCTGGAGAGGGATTCTCCCTGATCTTCTCCTTGATGTGCTCGACTATTCCCTCTTTGTTATAAGATCTGCTTCCTGTCTGTGTCAGTGCACCTCGTAAGACAGTCTGATTGGACTCCAGGGAAAGGCCCAGAAGGAAGCGGAGGAAAAGGTCCAGGTGTCCATTCTCACTCTGTAAGGCCTTGTCCACTGCACTCCTGAGGAAATCTGAAATTGGTAACTTTCTAAAGAACCCTAAAACTCCAGTATCTTGTTGTAGCAGCACATTTCTGTTGTTGGAGATGAAGGCAAGAAATGCATATAGAGCAGCCAGAAACTCCTGAACACTCAGATGTACAAAGCTGAACACCTTCCCCAGGTGCAGTTCAGATTCCTCTCTGAAGATCTGAGTACACACTCCTGAGTACACTGACACTTCTCTGACATCAATGCCACACTCCCTCAGATCCTCCTCATAGAAGATCAGGTTTCCTTTATCCAGCTGGTGGAAAGCCAGTTTTCCCAGTGCCAGAATAATCTCTCTAGTCTGCTCATGATCAGTGTCACTTCTTCTTTGGTACTTTTGGCTGCTGTGTTTGATCTGAAAGATCAGGAAGTGGGTGAACATTTGAGTCAGAGTCTTGGGTATCTCTCCACTCTCTGCTTCACCCAACATCCTCTCTAGAACAGTGGCAGCAATCCAACAGAAGACTGGTATGTGGCACATGATGTAGAGGCTTCTGGAGGACTTCACATGTGTAATGATTCTTTCAGCAAGGCTCTGATCACTGATCCTTTTCCTGAAGTACTCCTCTTTCTGAGGGTCACTGAACCCTCGTACCTCTGTTACCTGGTCAATACTGTCAGGAGGGATCTGATTGGCTGCTGCTGGTCGAGTAGTTATCCATAGGAGAGCAGAGGGAAGCAGATTCCCCTTGATCAGGTTTGTAAGCAGCACATCCACTGAGGCTGACTGTGTTACATCAAATAAGCTCTGATTGTTCTGGAAATCTAGAGGAAGTCGATATTCATCCAGACCATCAAAGATGAACATGACTTTATAGTGGTGATAATCTCTTGGTTTTAATTTCTTTGTATCTTTGAAAAACTGATGAAGAAGAGTCTCCAGACTGAGTTTCTCCTTCATCAAATTCAGCTCTCTAAAAGGAAGTGGAAATATGAAGAGGACATCCTGATTGGCTTTTCCTTCAGACCAGTCCAGAATGAACTTCTGCACAGAGACTGTTTTTCCAATTCCAGCAACTCCTTTAGTGAGCACAGTTCTGATGGACTTATCTTTAAAGATATGGTTACATTTGATGGGTGTCTCCTGTATTACTGGTCTCCTGGATGTAGTTTCAATCTGTCTGACCTCATGTTCATTATTGACCTCTCCACCCCCACCCTCTGTGATGTACAGCTCTGTGTAGATCTCATTCAGAAGTATGGAGGTTCCAGGATTTGAGATTCCTTCATTAATTTTCTGACATTTCTCTTTCAGGGTGGATTTGAGCTTTTGATGTGAAGAAGGAGCCAGTTCTGATAAAAAGAGAAAGGAGCAACGATAAATATATTAAATATTAATATTTACTATTACTATTACAAACACAAGGCCACATACAGCATCAACACCAAAGGATGCTCACTAATTTCACATGGGCAGAACATGCAGGTGTGAATGAAAGAGACATTAATTATTGTTTTAATGATAGAACCTATCCGACTGAAACTGACAGATGTTCATGGTAAGCAGTTGTCTGTGTTTTTTTCAGAAATTGTCTGTGAAGAACCTGCACTGACTTCTAGTACTATTCTTGCCCTGAAGTGAAGCAATATTTATTCACAAGCCGTGAAACACGCCGGCCCTCACAGTCCCTGTCCATCAGTTTCATTTTTCAGCCACAATTCCGAGGAGAGTTCCCTGTAGACTGGGATTTGAGCCACTGCTGGTAGACCCATATGCCCATACGCTTCTATACACCTGCGGATTCAGCTACTTCCCTCACACTATGGTCTTTGGCCGCGCCCACATGCAGTCCCTCCTTTTAGCCAATCATTAACATCTGCTCTGGAGCGTTTTCCAGACATGGAATGAGACATTCCCTGCACTGTAGCACCTCTTCCCAATATATGGATCCCGTCACTCACAACCCGTAGGTGTTCATAGCCCCATCATCCTAATGCAGGAGCCTCTAGTTATTACCACCTGATCCACTAAAGCTGAATATTTCCTATCTAGTGAGTTAATATTATAATTATTATAATTTAAACTCTTTAACTGAATGTACAGAATGAATAATCATGTAGTCCTGATCTCTTACTGGACTGTAGTGTGTTAGCGAGGTCTGTCTGGTTCATGTTCCTCAGGACATGTAGTGTGATCCTCAGTGCTTCCTCTCTGACACTCTGATCCTCCTCATCCTCCACCTCTCTCTTAGAGCATGCTGGGTAATCCAGACTCAGTAGCTTCATAAACCTCATCAGCTGATTCTTTACCAAAGAGATGACCTTGTGCTCCAGCTCCTGATTAAAAAGGAAATGGTTATAGAAGTAAAGGCCTGTTAGCCAGTGCCACAGTGATCTTACTGACCTGCTCCCTGTACTTTCAGTTTAATTAGCATCAAATAGGAAATGAACAGAACAGTAGTCTGTGTATTGTATCTTCTGTTAACTTATTTAATTCTCAGTCAAGTCAAAAGTTTAAGACAGTGAAGTTATTATAAATCAGATTTTACAGTGATATGATCTCAATTAGTTCAACACACCTTAATCAACAGCTCTATGTTTCTCTTGGTAGAGTCAGAGGTCTCCTTCTGTTCTCTGTGGGACAGTAACAGTGTGTTAAATGGTTGATCATTGTCTGTAAACTGAATGGCACTTTTCATACAATATCAAATCAGAAAAACTGACTGTGTGGTAAAAACACAGGGTTTATTACATTTACTTTTATTTAACTACAGACAGTAAGAACCAAAGATGTTTCATGTTCTGTCTGGTCATTATTATTTGTTTTGCATTTCAAACCCGCAACAAATAAAAAAAAACATTTAAGCATTTACCACTTGGGAATGTTGCTATTTCTTCTCACAACACTTAAAAGATATTTTGGCTCTGAGGATATAAAGAGCTTCAGGTATTATTGTCTCCCATTCTTCCTTTGAACACATGTTAAGGTGTACAGAGACGTTTCTTTGCATTTTTATTCTTAGCAGCTACGTTCCTGCATTTCAGGCCTGTAACTCATTCCAGTAGGACAGAGACGATTTAGAGCTAATAATGAAGGAAAACTAAATGATGTAATATGAACAGGTTTGGTACAACAGCAGTATCTACAAAACATTCAATCTTTACAGTGTAATGATGGACAGAGGATCCCCAGTTTCTGAACAAACATGAGTTAACTGTTAAAAAATTAAAAAACAATGTTCCTCACAGGATAGCTGCATATTTCCCTCTACACTGAGTGATGGACACAAGCCTTAGCTGAACACTGGTGTTCTCAGATCCCTAAGTGCATTAGACTATTACCACATGGCCAAACAATTACTTCAGCAATTTATTAAGCACTACAGTATGAAGTGGACCTCTGTTCAAGTATTACGAGAATGAATGGCAGTACTACAAATAGTAAATGTTTTACCACCCCAACATTGCAGGCCTTTATTGTAATATATAACGTGTGTTGTATGTAATGTATATAACATTTATTGTGTTCAGTCAAATATTAATATAGTCCAATTTTATTGTCTGCTACATCATTCCTAATCACATCCACAATCAAGTCCATTATAACCTACATCCAGCAATTTATACAGAACAGCTGTACAGAATAAAGACTAACTACACAGAATTAAGGAGAATAAATGGAGTTACCATATTCCCATGATATCTACTGCACTGTATGTTGTTATTAACCCTAATAAACAATCTCACTGACAAAATAATGATGTCGTGTTTCTGATATTCAGTGTTGAAGTTCCATTTTCCATTTTAAAGTACAAATCTTCAAAAATAAGTACAAAACAAGTACAATAATAAACTGGAGTACAGTAAGAGACCACTGAGGCATACTGAAGTCTTGTATGTAGAAGTGTGTGTGGGTGTGTGAGGAAAAGTGGAAAGGGGTTGTGGAACTCCTCAGTGCTTTCCTCAGTTTACCCCTCATCTAGACCACTGGAGTTCAGAGAGAAAGATGGAGCATCTTTTAATCTCACTCTTTAGTTTCACAGCATTCTTACCTGAACTCTGTAGACCTGGTTTCTTCTCTGAACTCTATGGCTCTGCCCATTGACTGGTCACTCTTCATGGACACACAGCTGGGTTCAGGTGAATCAGATCTCTTACCCTGATACCATCTAAAACACAGACAATATCACACATGACCTGTACACTTTATAATGTGTGTGTGTGTGTGTGTGTGTGAGTGCAAAACCAGGTCAGGAGTGTACACACGCCATCACCACACAGAAACTAGGACTTATTAACAAAACTGGCTGATAAATTGTTTGTATCTGTATAGAAGGTTTAACACAAACAGTCTTGAGAACCTTTATAGTAACTAGAATCATGGTAATGTCTGACAAGGACTTCCACCCTAAATGGTGGCCTGATGTGCCTGAAACACCATTTAAGGTGGAACGGGAACATTTAAACACAAAGCTGGTGAACAAAAGACTAAACTTTGGCTATGTATAATTTAATTGATTCAGCTGATTCCAACTTTTTTTTTAATATGAAGTAAATATATATTATATATATCATCGCAAAACATGTACAGTTGTGATCAAATTTATTCAACCCCCAATGCTGCGAAGGGTTTTATGGAATTCAGTGCACATTTGTAATTGTGTTCATAATGAAATCTTACAAGGACTTGTTAATGAACTAAATGCAACTAAGATAGCATCAATTGTTTTTGTCATAAAGTATTAAATGGCCTTTTTGTGATTTCTTCATTGACACAATTATTCAACCCCTTTACGACTACCACTCCTAAGAACAGAGGTTCATTCCAGTGTTTTCAATCAGGTATTGAAAACACCTGTGGATGTCAACGAGCAGCAATCAAGCATGATAAGCACCAATTAGGCAGATTTAAAAGGACTGTGATACTCAGCTCCTTCTAGACATCTACTGGTGTGTTTACAAGCATGGTGAAGGCAAGAGAATGGTCCCAGAAGACAAGAGAAGAGGTTATTGCTCTTCACTAGAATGGCAATGGATATAAAAAGATTGCGAAGTTGTTAAATATTCCAAGAGACACTATCGGAAGTATCATTCGCAAGTTCAAGTTAAAGGGCACAGTGGAAACGTTACCTGGTCGTGGAAGAAAGAAGATCCTGACCGCGACTGTCTGTGCGCTACCTGAAGCGTAATGTGGGAGAGAAAAAATCCCCGCGTGACTGCTAAGGAACTGAAAAAAAGACCTGTCAGATGTGGGCACTGAAGTTTCAGCTCAGACAATAAGGCGCGCACTGCATAACGAAGACCTCCATGCCATGAACTCCCAGGCGCACCCCCTTGCTTGACTCCAAAGAACAAGAAAAAGTCGACTGCAGTATGCCAAAAAGTCATGTGGACAAGCCACAAAGGTTTTGGGACAGTGTAACTGTGGTCAGATGAAACTAAATTAGAACTGTTTGGGACAATGGACCAGCGCTATGTTTGGAGGAGGAAGAACCAGGCTTATGAACAAAAGAAACACCTTGCCTACTGTGAAGCATGGCGGGGGGTTCAATTATGCTTTGGTGGCTGTTTTGCTTCTAATGGTACAGGGAAAGCTGCAATCAAACGTGTGCAGGGTACCATGAATTCCCTTCAGTACCAGGAGATCTTGGAGGAAAATGTGATGGAGTCCCAGCGGCTTGGGAGACGTTGGACCTTCCAACAGGACAATGATCCGAAGCACACATCCAAGTCCACTAGAGCATGGTTGAACATGAAAGGCTGGAACATTCTAGAGTGGCCATCGCAATCACCAGACTTAAATCCAATTGAGAACCTCTGGTGGGACCTAAAGAAGGCAGTTGCAGTGCGCAAGCCTAAGAATGTGACTGAACTGGAGGTTTTTGCCCATGAAGAATGGGCTAAGATACCCATAGGTCGCTGCAATGACAGCTTGTGTCAAGCTATGCTTCACGCTTGAAAGCTGTCATAAAACTGGAAAAAGGATGTTGTACTAAGTACTAAAAAATATCAATGTCACTAGGGGGTTGAAATAAAACTGATAATGATGTGAGCACAGTAAAGACATTTGTGGTTATTCCATCATAAAATGATATGTTATATTTGTCTAATTTATAAGTGCCTCTTTGATATAATTGTAAATAAGATGACTGAAATGATCAAAATCAATGTCAAACTGGCCAAAACACTTTATTTCAGTGGGGGTTGAATAAATTTGATCACAACTGTATCTCCATTTTTGTTGATTTTTACTTTTATGCCTCATTTGATCACATGAGCTGCTATTTACACTGTGTGGAGATTTCATGAAGAATAGACCAACAGAAATGGCTCAAAACAGCTTGGTAAGACATCTGGTTCAATTGACTTCCATGCAAATTAAATGAGGTGTTTGCCCTCTTCAGTAGTTTTGAAGATACCTGTTTTTACGGTTTTGGGACAGCGCTTAACGATTTTGACAATGACAAGCACAATTTGTCACATCACCGGTTAATGCAGAGTAGAAGAACTCTGAGGGGAAACACTCAGAATCATAAACTAATGTTTGGCAAAACTTCACAACCAGGAAGTGTTTGAGAGGGGCATAAATACTGGGGCTAATGGGCTACAGCTGTTACAACTCTGGAGACCTGCAATGGAGCTGGTTTGTCAAGTGTCCGCAATGTGGGTGTGATGTCATAGTGCAATGCCCTCTGGGATGTTGAGTCCGGAGGAGCAGAGGAGCCGGGAAAACCCAGAAGCATGACAATTATTAAAGTGTTTATGTCCAGTCAGGAAGACACACTGTTTACATGGCTGTTTCAGCTCTTCAGTCCGGTGTGTTAAGTACAGAGGTCAGTGTTGTTAAGAATATAGATCAATAACTCAAACACACATCAGTCAGTAATCAGCAGGACTGGACCAGTAAGGCTTAACTATGTAAAATCTCAGTCAGAGACACCCAAACTAGGACATACTCAGTTTACACCATCACATTATTATCTCACCTCTCAGGGGTCTGTGTGTCCTGTTCCTCAGTGGAACTCATTTTGGAGGTCATCGTCCCTCCTTCACACTGAATCCTGTAACCACACACACACACATACACAGAGTCAAGTCTATGTATGAGCTTCATTTAAATGTCTATATTTGTATTTTATATATACTGTATATAGTTATAGTTTATAGTTATATTTGTTGTATTGTACGATTGTTGTTTTTATTGTTATTTAAATATATAGCTAAATAAGCTAAATAAGTAGAGTAGTTTTTATTTTTAACTCAAATAATAACACACAGAACTGCTGCATGCTGTAAAGACAGAACCTCAGACGGCTCAGTAGAGGTTTGGACCTGGACGTGTTAACAAGCGAACTGGAGCTGAAAGAATGTAGACACTTTTTAACCCACAGTGGAGCTGAATATACACTGAAGCGACTGTGAAAAGCTCTAGGATTATTATCTGTTTGGGGTCTGGGACACGTTTGGCCTCAAAAATGGCTATTAACCTCAAAACTAACTATTACATACTGTGATATGCTGAAGTTTACGCTAAACTCCTAACCCCTACATGTACACTCAACAGTAACACCATGTTTACACTAAACCCTAACTCCCTACATTTACAGTAAACTCCTAACCCCTACATTTACACTTAACCTCTAACCCCTACAATTACACTAAACCCCTAACCCCTACATTTACACTAAACCCTAACCCCTACATTTACACATAACCTCTAACCCCTACATTTACACATAACCTCTAACCCCTACATTTACACTAAACCCCTAACCCCTACATTTACACATAACCTCTAATCCCTACATTTACACTAAACCATAACCCCTATATTTACACTAAACCCTAAACCCTACATTTACACATAACCTCTAACCCCTACATTTACACTAAACCCTAACCCCTACATTTATACTAAACCCTAACCCCTACATTTGTCACACATAAATCCCTAAACCCTATCATTTACACTAAAACCTCAACCCTAACAATTTCACACTAACCTCTACATTTACACTAAACCTCTAACACCTACATTTACACTAAACCCTAACCCCTATAGTTACACTAAACCCTAACCCCTACATTTACACTAAACCCTAACCCCTACATTTACACTAAACCTCTAACACCTACATTTACACTAAACCTCTAACCCCTACATTTACACTAAACCTCTAACACCTACATTTACACTAAACCTCTAACACCTACATTTACACTAAACCTCTAACCCCTACATTTACAGTAAACTTCTAACCCCTACATTTACACATAACCTCTAACCCCTACATTTACACTAAACCATACACTAATTTACCCTAAATCTCTAACACCTACATTTACACTAAACCTCTAACCCCTACATTTTATACTCTTACCCGCTACATTTACACAAACCTCTAACCCCTACATTTACACTAAACCCTATAACCCTAAGTTTTACACTATAACCTCTAACCCCTACATTTACACTAAACCTGATAACCTCAATTTACACTAACCCCTAACTTCTACATTACAACTAAATACCCTAACCCCTACTTTTACACTAAACCCTAACCCCTATACATTTACACATAAACCTAACCCCTACATTTACACACTAAACCCTAAGCTCCTCTACATTTACACTAAACCCCTAACCCCTACATTGTACACTAAACCCCTAAGCCCTATATTTACACACTAAACTCCTAACTCCCTACATTTGACACTAAACCTCCTAACTCTCTACATTTACACTAAACCCCTAACTCCTACATTTACACTAAACCCCTAACCTCTACATTTACACTAAACTCCTAACTCCTACATTTACACTAAACCCCTAACCCCTACATTTACACTAAACCTCTAACCCCTACATTTACACTAAACCCTAACCCCTATAGTTACACTAAACCCTAACCCCTACATTTATACTAAACCCTAACCCCTACATTTACACATAACCTCTAACCCCTACATTTACACTAAACCCTAACCCCTACATTTACACTAAACCCTAACCCCTATAGTTACACTAAACCCTAACCCCTACATTTATACTAAACCCTAACCCCTACATTTACACATAACCTCTAACCCCTACATTTACACTAAACCTCTAACCCCTACATTTACACTAACCCCTACATTTACACTAAACCTCTAACACCTACATTTACACTAAACCATAACCCCTATAGTTACACTAAACCCTAACCCCTACATTTACACTAAACCCTAACCCCTACATTTACACAAAACCCTAACCCCTACATTTACACTAAACCTCTAACACCTACATTTACACTAAACCTCTAACCCCTACATTTACACTAACCCCTACATTTACACTAAACCTCTAACACCTACATTTACACTAAACCTCTAACCCCTACATTTACACTAAACCTCTAACCCCTACATTTACACATAACCTCTAACCCCTACATTTACACTAAACCATAACCCTTACATTTACACTAAATCTCTAACACCTACATTTACACTAAACCTCTAACCCCTACATTTATACTTACCCCTACATTTACACTAAACCTCTAACCCCTACATTTACACTAAACCTTATTCTCTAGTTTTACACTAAACCATAACCCCTACATTTGCACTAAACCTGATCCCCTACATTTACACTAAACCCTAACTCCTACATTAAACTAAACCCTAACCCCTACTTTTACACTAAATCCCTAACCCCTATATTTACACTAAACCCTAACCCCTACATTTACACTAAACCCTAAGCCCTACATTTACGCTAAACCCCTAACCCCTACATTTACACTAAACCCCTAAGCCCTACATTTACACTAACCCCTACATTTACACTAAACCCTAAGCCCTACATTTACACTAAACCCCTAACCCCTACATTTACACTAAACCCCTAAGCCCTACATTTACACTAACTCCTAACTCCTACATTTACACTAAACCCCTAACCCCTACATTTACACTAAACTCCTAACTCCTACATTTACACTAAACCCCTAACTCCTCCATTTACACTAAAACCTAATTCCTACATTTACACTAAACTCCTAACATCTACATTTACAGTAAACCCTAACCCCTATATTTACATTAAAACCTAAACCCTGCTGCAGAATGCAGAATCTATTTGAAGAGATTAAAAAATAGTCGAATCTTGTATGCAGGTGAATAATCTGAGTGGTCAAAGGGTGGATCAGCAGTGGCAAACAGTGACCTTATCAAGCCAACAGACTGATACATATGCTCGCTATCTGGGTGTATGACTGTTAATATTTAGTTCAGTGAATCCAACAGTATCCTCATACAAGCCACCTCATACACTGAAGTGCTCACCAGTGTTTGTTGGCTTTTCTCTTACTGTTAACAGAGCAATAACTACAAATGTGACTTTTTCTAAAAGATCTTATCTTTTAAGATCTTCTAAAAGACACTACTGTTGCTCACAGGGCTCAGTTTTAATAAAATAAAGCTGTAAAATAAAGTGTTTTTTTTCCCGTACAGAGTGTCTTTACTGTAATGGGTGTAAGAAGGCCTTTATGTCTCGCTGTGGTCATGGCAGCCTGTAATCAACATGCTACTTACTTCTAACTTAAACCAAGTTGGAGCTGCTCATCTAAAAATGCATTAAAAACTATGTTTATATGTATAGCTTTCTACAAACAGCAAAAAAAGATCCAAATATGCAAACAGTAACCCGTCTCTCTCTCTCTCTCTCTCTCTCTGAAGTTTTCTGCAGAATTACCATCAGCATCAGGGCAGTATTCACATTCTTTTGTTCCAATTTACAATAATGAGTGGGCAACATAAAGGCTCATAAGTAACTAAATTCGGAACCCATTTTGTTACGCTTTGATCACTTTAAATGGAAATAAAATAAAAATAGCTTGTAAGAAGATTTGAATGAACAGAACATTTTAAATAAAACATTGTTTCAGCTTTTCCTTCTTCTCTATGCTGTATCCTTTTTATGTTTTTCTCTGCATTAATAGCTTAATGTGGAATACAGTCTCTTTGTTTAACTCTTTTACCAAGATTTTTAACTTGCTATTATAGTCATAATCCTAAACGCTTACATTAGTAGGTTAATGTTGCCTCAAATTTGTTTGGTAAGTTGAGTAATTGGTGTATGGTGTAGAGGGCACGTCATTATGTACCACTTGTTCAAGTTATTTAAGTTAATTCTCTAAAAGCTACCAATATTATAGGTGTAGTACGTTATGTAATTTACACTGGTTTAAATAACTGGTTTTGGAGCAAAATGGCTGCAACTCTAAAAAAGTTAATTCAGGTAATTCACATAAATCTGTCGATTACAATCTGGTCAAATTTACGTTTTCTGGTAAATTTATAGTACATCATACGAGTTACACCTAATAAAGTTGCTCTGGAGCATTTCGATCAAACATTTAAACCATGGTAAAATCATTTAATGAAGGCTGTTTGTAAAAAAAGTCTCATGTACATGTTTTTTCTGCCTCAATGATCAACTGTTTTTAAAATTACTGCTAGAACTAGGACGGCCAGAATTTTCCTTATGGCTGCATGTCATGTAAAGGGTCCAGACTTCACCCTGATTTCACTTAGTAGGTGCTGAAATTCACTGTATAAATTGTTACTCTTTTTTATGAAGCACAGAGAAAAACCCCTAATAGCAATAGGCCTACTGAAGGCCAAGCTGGTGGACCCATGATATTTGCTCAGTGTTAGCTGGGTAGCCAACCGGAGGTTAAGCCAAGCAGAAGACACAATACCACTTCATCGCTCATGTATACTCAGAGTTGATCATTAATCTTTCGTCCTCTGTTACATTTACGACGGGATCTGATTTCTGGGAAAGTGTTATCAGTAGTGGTATTTATGTGACCTGCTTGAGACTGCACTTTAGACTGCATTTTGGACAGCATGGTAAAACCGGATCTCAATGAACAGAGAATAGGTAGATCAGCAGTTGTCCACCTGATCAAGCCAGCTTGTTATGCGGGTTAAGGATTGTTATGACGTTAGACAGGTAAGTCCAACATTACAAGTCACATCATACACTCATCGTCAAAAGAGCAGTGGCACAAATAGCTGCACCTAGAAGGAATCAATTGACAGGAATGAAACCTGGTGGATTGGACATAGTGAGGCATGTGAATGATTCAGGACTCATGCTCGGCTGCCCATGTAACGTAACCTGACTGACCCAACAGCCACGATTGGAAACATTCAGTGAGCAGTGACCTCCACGAGTCATTCTGTGCACCATCGCCAGACGGCCGCACCACGGAGGATTACACCTGCACAGACTGTTACGACTACTGTCCTTAACACTAAGTCACAGTCACCAAAGACTGCAGTGGTGTCGAACCAGACTGTCATGGTGTCTCAGGATGGACTCAAACATTTTTTTCCCTCTTGAGAATCGTTAATGTTATTTGAAGATCAGCCTTTGCGGAGGTTGCAACAGCCTGTCCTCAACACATTTCCTGGTATTCAAAACGTGTAACATTTCTGACTCTTAACAACAATAATTTACATGAATAAACCATTTTCATATGAAACACTACATTTACACAGCTGGTTTTTGCACTTTAGGTGTCGTATTCACATTCTGACATACAGATACAGCTCTTACACACTTTGCATATGTCTTACTGTTACACACATTGATTATTTGTCTGTGCACTGTACACATACTGTACAACCCTGTATTGGTATAATGACAAAGGTGAATTTAACGGTACTTACTGTTAAGCGTTGTAAACTTACTGAAGGAATCTGATTATAAAACCATATTTCTTTCTGCTCTCAGAATCTGAAACTCCTTCGTTCAGCATTTACCTCTCTGCTTTTTCTCCAAATGTTGTTCTACCTCGCTCTTCCCAAAGACAAACTGCTGAAGACTTTACTTTCACTTCAAACAGGCTTGGCAATGGATCAGGAAGACGCGGGGCTGAAGGGCGTGGACCTGTGAGGTCTGGTCACCTATCACAGAGTTGTTTGGCTGAAACAGTGGAACAAAGTCAAACACTCTGTCTGCACAGAACACTGGGAACATCACATTAAATCCAGTATTAAGTGGAAGTGTGTAAAGCAGATCTGGGTTTATTTTTCCCTCTTTTTTAGGTGAGAAAAATACAGTTGCAGGATCAGATTTAGCTACTTTTACAGGTGTAATGACCAGAGTTTCTTCATCGACACAAGGGCACAGCAAATTTACACTGTTCTACAAGCTGTACACTTTACATTGTATCAAAGTGTCATATCTTCAGTGTTGTCCCATTTAAATGTATAATAAAATACTTACACAAGTTAGGAGTGTACTCACTTTTATGTGATACAGTAATATATTTACAGAGATGTAATGTTCTAAATAGTTCTTAGAGTTCATAATATGGGTAATATAATAATGGAAAGCAAATGTTCTTAGAAAGTTCTTGGT
This sequence comes from Prochilodus magdalenae, assembly GCA_024036415.1. Taxonomy (NCBI): domain Eukaryota; kingdom Metazoa; phylum Chordata; class Actinopteri; order Characiformes; family Prochilodontidae; genus Prochilodus; species Prochilodus magdalenae. The sequence goes on along the minus strand of JAMWET010007347.1, from coordinate 69,014 downwards.
GTTTAGCACTAGCCAATGCTAACAGCTAATGTAATATACAAACCGGATTCCAAAAAAGTTGGGACACTAAACAAATTGTGAATAAAAACTGAATGCAGTGATATGGAGGTGCCAACATCTAATATTTTATTCAGAATAGAACACAAATCACAGATCAAAAGTTTAAACTGAGAGAATGTATTATTTTAAGGGAAAAATATGTTGTTTCAAAACTTCATGGCGTCAACAAATCCCAAAAAAGTTGGGACAAGTAGCAATAAGTGGATGGAAAAAGGAAATTGAGCATATAACGAACAGCTGGAAGACCAATTAACACTAATTAGGTCAATTGACAACATGATTGGGTATAAAAAAGAGCTTCTCAGAGTGTCAGTGTCTCTCTAAAAGCCAAAGATGGTAAGAGGATAACCAATTCCACCATTGTTTGCGCAGAGAAGATACCAGAATGGTGTTACCCAGCTGTAAAATAAGCAAAGACTTTTAAGTTATCATCATCAACCCGTGCATCAACATCATCAAAAGATTTCAGAGAATCTGGAACAATCGCTGTGGGGGAGGGAGGATGTAAGGGTCAAGGCCGTAAAACTCTACTGGATGCTCGTGATCTCCGGGCCCCTTTAAACGTCATGCTGCACCTCAAACAGGGACGCCACTGCCTAAGGGAAATAACAGAATGGGCTCAGGAATACTTCCAATGAAAGCATATTGTCCGTGAACACAATCCACCGTGCCCATCCGCCGTTGCCAGCCAGCTGAAAACTCTACAGTGCAAAAAGGAAGCCATTTCTCTAAGCAAGCTCCACAAGCTCAGACGTTTGCACTGGCCAGAGGTCTTTTAAAATGGAGTGTGCTGGCAAAATGGAAGACTGTTCTGTGGTCAGATACAGTCACGATTTGAAGTTCTTTATGGAAAAACACTGGGACGCCATGTCATCCGGACCAAGACACAGAGAGGACAAGGATAACCCAAGTTGTTATCAAAGCGGTTCCGGTTCAGAAGCCTGCCTCACTGATGGTATGGGGTTTGCATGAGTGCTTGTGGCATGGGCAGCTTGATGTGCATGTTTGGAAAAGGCACCATTTAATGCAGAGAACTATTGTTCAATGGTTCTAGAACAACATATGCTCCCATCTAGACGTCATCTCATTTTCAGGATAAAGACCCTGCATGTTTCAAGCAAGATAATGCCAGACACCCATTACTGCAAGCAATTACAATACATCATGGCTATGTAGGTGAGAAGGATCCGGGGCGGTACTGAACATGGCCAGCCCTGCAGTCCAGATCTGTTTCACCTATAGAGAACATTAGGCGCATCATAAGAGGAAGGTGCTGCGACAAAGAAGGTCCAAGACGACTTGAACAGTTAGAGGCGATGTATTAGACATGGAATAGAGGAGAGCATTCCTATTTTCTAAACTTGAGAAACTGGTCTCCTCTGTCCCACAGACGTCTATTGAGTGTTTGTCAAGAAGAAGGGGGGATTTTTTGGAATCCGGTTTTTGTATAACTGGCGTTGTGGCAGTCAAATCATCATCATTCCGGTCATCTGCTTTCAACTTTTACATCATTTAGGTTTGCTCCTCATTATAAAACTCTAAATCGATTGCTCTGTCCTATTGGACTCATTACAGATACTCTGAAAATACATGAATGTATGTTGTGTTATATCACCGCAAAGTGTTCAAATTATAGTGTCTATTGTACCGCACTCTTAAGATATGTTCAAAGTAGGAATGGGAGAAAATAACACCTGAAACTCTTCATATCCTCAGTGCCAAAAACCTCTTTTAAGTGTTGTGAAAAGAAATGGCAGACTTGAAATACAGGACTGAATGTACATTAACAAATGCAATGAAGAACCAGAAAGAACATAAAACATCTTGGGTTCTTACTGTCTGTAGTTAAATAAAAGTAAATGTAATAAACCCTGTGTTTTTACCACAGTCACTTTTTCTCATCTGATATTGTAAGGTTAATGCCATTCAGTTTGCAGACAATGAACAACCACTAAACACACTGTTATTGTCCCACAGAGAACAGAAGGAGACCTCTGACTCTACCAAGAGAAACATGGAGCTCTTGTTTAAGGTGTGTTGAACTAATTGAGATCATATCTTTGTAAAATCTGATTTATAATAACTTTACTGCCATAAACTTTTGATTTGACTGAGAATTAAATAAGTTAACAGAAGATAAAATACACAGACTACTGTTCTGTTCATTTCCTATTTGATGCTAATTAAACTGAAAGTACAGGGAGCAGGTCAGTAAGATTACTGTGGCACTGACTAAAAGGCCTTTAATTCTGTAACCATTTCCTTTTTAATCAGGAGCTGGAGCACAAGGTCATCTCTCTGGTAAAGAATCAGCTGGAGAGGTTTGTGAAACTACTGAGTCTGGATTACCCAGCATGCTCTGAGGGAGAGGTGGAGGATGAGGAGGATCAGAGTGTCAGAGAGGAAGCACTGAGGATCACACTGTATGTCCTGAGGAACATGAACCAGACAGACTTCGCCAACACACTACAGTCCAGTAAGAGATCAGGACTACATGATTATTCATTCTGTACATTCAGTTAAAGAGTTTAAATTATAATAATTATATTAATTAATTATTAATAATTATTATAACTCAGCAGATAAGAAATATTCAGCTTTAGTATATCAGTAACTTGAGGCTCCTGCATAAGGATGATGGGGCTATAAATAGCTGCGGGGTGTGAGTGACGGGATCCATATATTAGGAAGAGGTGCAGGGAGTGTCTCGTTCCATGTGTGGAAAATGGCTCCAGAGCAGATGTTAATGATTGGCTAAAAGGAGTGACTGCATCTGGCCGTGTCAAAGACCATAATGTGAAGTAAGTAGCTGAATTGGCAGGTGTATGGAAGTGTGCGGTCATACAGGTCTAACAACAGTGGCTAAAATCCCAGTCTAAAGGGAATTCTGTTCGGAATTGGCCGAAAGATGAAACTGATGGACAGGGGCTTGGAGGGCAGGTGGGCATGTGTCACTGAGTGTGAATTAAAAAAGCTTCAGGGCAAGAACTGCTTCTAGAAGTCAGTGCAGGTCCTTCACAGCCAATTTCTGAAAAACCACAGAGAACTGCATACCATGAACATTTCAGTCGGGCAGGTTCTAGTAAAGACAGGAGACAAATATGTTTCCAGAGCCTGAAGGGTCTTTTCCATCCTGATCAGGGCCATTGTGGCGTATGCAGTGGTGTAAAAAACGCCTCCACTGGACTCTAGAGCAGTGGAGACATGTTCTCTGGAGTGACCAATCACACTTATCCATCTGGCATTCCGATGATGAGCCTGGGTTTGGCGGTTGCCATGAGAATGATGCTTGTCTGACTGAATTGTGCCAAGTATAAAGCTGGGCTTGGCACCTTAGTTCCAATGAAAGGAACTCTTAATCCTTTAGCAGACCAAGAGACTCGAGCAGAGAATGCGAACCATTCAACATCATTGTCTGACCTCACAAAGGTGCTTCTGGAAGAATGGCCAGAAATTCCCTTAAGCACATTCCTAAACCTTATAGAAAGCCTTCCCAGATGAGATGAAGCTGCAAAGGATGGGCCGACATTATATTAAACCCTATGGATTAAGAATGGGATGTAACTCAAGTTCATATGCGTGTGAAGGCGGACGAGTGAATACCTTTGGCAATATAGTGAATATTAAGGGAGATTAAATCACGTCAGTCATGTTGAATTGTGACAGAGTGATTCACATGTCCCGAAACATCCAATCACACTCCACTTCCTCAACCTAGGTCTCCAGAATTCAGATTGCCAACCTGATCTCATTTCCCTGTTATTACATAAACCACACACACACACAGATCCACGTTGCTGTTTACGACCGTCTTCTGATCTCGAGTCTCCCTTTTGGACTTCCCCTTCTGGTTTTGTTTGATTCTTTGTGTTCTGACCTCTCTTTCTGCCCTCTGGATTTCTCTCTTGGATCTTCCCCTTGATTAGTTTGCTTGCTATCTGAGTCTCTGATTCGTTTGTTCGTTCCTACGGTTGTTCCTTACAAATGGCCAAGCTAAATGGCTATAGCTGAACAGTAAGTATACAGGAAGATGGAACACCTGCTAAGCATTGCTACCTGTCGAAGTGTGTATGTATACAAGTGTGTATACGTTTACCATGTGAGAAACAGCTGCATCATCAGAACAGAATGGAGCCCCTAAGAAAATGTTGCCCTCAGAGTTCTACAGGTCATAGATCGAACATCACTTGAAGGACAACTGACCATCTGTTCACATTAAATAAGGACAGCTGACACAGCGTCTTTGAATCCTATGGGTTTGGTTCTCAGACTGAGTAGGACTACGTAGGACACCAGGACTGCATAGGACTGAGTTGGGCTGAGGTCAGATTGTACTGGACTGGCCTGGCTTAGGACGAGAGATGTGAGTGAACTGCGATCGCCTCGAAATAAACTACTTCAACATCTCCAGCCTTCAGTCTCCTGACTCCATCCTTCTGTGCAAGCAAGAAAAAAAAATTACATGATTATTTCATTCAGTCCTGCTGTTTTGCACATGTGAAATACAGACATCATGAATAACTATTATGAATAATTACTGAGCATCCTTTTGTGTTGATGCTGTACATGGCCTTGTGTTTGTAATAGTACTAATAAAACTATAAAACTAAATTAAAAAAAACCTAAAAAATAAAACTAAATATTAATATTTAATATATTTATCCTTGCTCCTTTCTCTTTTCATCAGAACTGGCTCCTTCTTCACATCAAAAGCTCAAATCCACCCTGAAAGAGGAATGTCAGAAAATTAATGAAGGAATATCAAATCCTGGAACCTCAAAACTTCTGAATGAGATCTACACAGTGCTGTACATCACAGAAGGTGGGAGTGGAGAGGTCAGTAATGAACATGAGGTCAGACAGATTGAAACTACATCCAGGAGACCAGTAATACAGGAGACACCCATCAAATGTAACGACATCTTTAAAGATAAATCCATCAGAACTGTGCTCACTAAAGGAGTTGCTGGAATTGGAAAAACAGTCTCTGTGCAGAAGTTCATTCTGGACTGGGCTGAAGGAAAAGCCAATCAGGATGTCTTCTTCATATTTCCACTTCCTTTTAGAGAGCTGAATTTGATGAAGGAGAAACTCAGTCTGGAGGCTCTTCTTCATCAGTTTTTCAAAGATACAAAGGAATTAAAACCAAGAGATTATCACCACTATAAAGTCATATTTATCTTTGATGGTCTGGATGAATATCGACTTCCTCTAGATTTCCAGAACAATGAGAGCTTATTTGATGTTAGACAGCCAACCTCAGTGGATGTGTTGCTGACAAACCTGATCAAGGGGAATCTGCTTTCGTCTGCTCTGCTATGGATCACTACTCGACCAGCAGCAGCCAATCACATCCCTCCTGACTGTATTGACCAGGTAACAGAGGTACGAGGGTTCAGTGACCCTCAGAAAGAGGAATACTTCAGGAAAAGGATCAGTGATCAGAGCCTTGCTGAAAGAATCATTACACATGTGAAGTCCTCCAGAAGCCTCTACATCATGTGCCACATACCAGTCTTCTGTTGGATTGCTGCCACTGTTCTAGAGAGGATGTTGGGTGAAGCAGAAAGTGGAGAAATCCCCAATAATCTGACTCAAATGTTCACCCACTTCCTGATCTTTCAGATCAAACACAGCAGCCAAAAGTACCAAAGAAGAAGTGACATTGATCATGAGTAGACTAGAAAGATTATTCTGGCACTGGGAAAACTGGCTTTCCACCAGCTGGATAAAGGAAACCTGATCTTCTATGAGGAGGATCTGAGGGAGTGTGGCATTGATGTCAGAGAAGTGTCATTGTACTCAGGAGTATATACTCAGATCTTCAGAGAGGAGTTTGGGCTGCACCTGGTGAAGGTTTTCAGCTTTGTACATCTGAGTGTTCAGGAGTTTCTGGCTGCTCTATATGTATTTCTTTCCTTCATCTCCAACAACAGAAATGTGCTGCTACAACAAGATACTGGAGTTTTAAGTTTCTTTAGAAAGTTATCAATGTCAGATTTCCTCAAGAGTGCAGTGGACAAGGCCTTACAGAGTGAGAAAGGACCACTGGACCTTTTCCTCCGCTTCCTTCTGGGCCTCTCCCTGGAGTCCAATCAGACTCTCTTACGAGGTGTACTGACACAAACAGGAAACAGATATTATAACAAAGAGGAACTAGTGAAGTACATCAAGCAAAAGATCAGGGAGAATCCCTCTCCAGAGAAAACCATCAATCTGTTCCACTGTCTGAACGAACTGAATGATCACTCTCTAGTTCAGGAAGTTCAAACATACCTGAACAGAGGAGGTTCCAGTGGTCTCAGTGGAGCTAAACTCTTCTCCTTTGACCTGAGAAAATTTGACAGATCAGAGGAATGTCTTTTGAGGCTGCTGCCAGTGATCAAAGCATCCAGAAAAGATGTGTGAGTAAATTATCATCCCCTATAAATAAAGTGAAATGGGTATTCCTTTCATTCAACATGTTAACATAACTCTAACTTCCATTTAAAGTGCAGTAAATAAAACTAAATTCCACTACATACTTTTATTAACCAAACTGGTTCTACTTTTATTAATCTCACTGATGATATTGTCATTCATGCTTTGTTTCAAAGTTCACATGAGTTATTTGGAACACTTAAACAGACAGTCATGAGTTAACTTAATCTTAACTTTAAAACTCCTAAACATGCTGAGAACTGTCAATTACTTAAAACTGGTTCACTTTCATATTTTATTTTTTATGTTTGTAGGAGGAAGGGAGATTGGAGTACTAGTTGCTGGGTGATCATACATTAAGCTGTTTGTTTTTCATATTCTCTGTTCCAGGCTGGCATTCTGCGGTATTACAGAGGAAGGCTGTGCATCTTTGATTTCTGCTCTGGAATCAAACCCCTCCCACCTAAGAGAGCTGAATCTGAACTCCAATACACCAGGAGAGTTAGGAGTGAAGCTGCTCTCAGATCTACTGGAATATCCACACTGTAAACTGGAGAAACTACAGTGAGTGTGTGTGTGTGTGTGTGTGTGCTGACAGAAGTTACACTAAATAACATATATATGTATGCTCATATATAGCTCTGCTTTGTAGTTGTATTTGCTTTACTCATTTATGCTTTCTGAATTAGTCTGAGTTTGTGTGTTTGTGAGCAGGTTTGATTTTTCTCTCTTTAGGCTTTCTGAGTGCAGTATTACAGGGAAAGGCTGTGCTGCTCTGGTTTCATCTCTAAGGTCAAACCCTTCACACCTGAGAGAGCTGAATCTGAACAACAGTAGACCAGGACAGTCAGGAGTAAAGCTGCTCTCTGATCTACTGGAGGATCCACACTGTAAACTGGAGACACTACAGTGAGTGTGTGTGTGTGTGTGTGTGCTGACAGAAGTTACATTAAATAACATGCACATGTATACCAATATAAAGCTCTACTTTGTAACTGTATTTGCTTTACTCATTTATGCTTTCAGAATTAGTCTGAGTTTGTGTGTTTGTGAGGAGGTTTGGTTCTTCTCTCTTCAGGCTGTCTAAGTGCAGTATTACAGAAAGAGGCTGTGCTGCTCTGGTCTCATCTCTAAAGTCAAACCCCTCACACCTGAGGGAGCTGAATCTGAACTACAATAGACCAGGAAAGTCAGGAGTGAAGCTGCTCTCTGATCTACTGGAGAATCCACACTGTAAACTGGAGACACTACAGTGAGTTACTGACTGTTTATTTTTTTACACATTCGTTTTTGACACATACAGGGGTTGGACAATGAAACTGAAACACCTGTCATTGTAGTGTAGGAGGTCTTATGGCTAAATTGGACCAGCCTGTGTCCAATCTTCATTAATTGCACATTGCACCAGTAAGAGCAGAGTGAGAAGGTTCAATTAGCAGGTAAGAGCACAGTTTTGCTCTGGGTGACATACCAGAGTTCAAAAGAGGACAAATTGTTGGTGCACGTCTTGCTGGCGCATCTGTGACCAAGACAGCAAGTCTTTGTGATGTATCAAGAGCCATGGTATCCAGGGTAATGTCAGCATAATACCAAGAAGGACGAAACTCCACCAGTATCACGTAGTGACCTGGCCACTATCCTGCAAGAAGAATGGCTTAAAATCCCTCTGACCACTGTGCAGGACTTGTATATGTCATTCCCAAGATGAACTGATGCTGTATTGGCCGCAAAAGGAGGCCCTACACCATACTATTAAATGATTGTGGTCTAAAACCAGGTGTTTCAGTTTCATTGTCCAACCCCTGTACTTTTTCCAAATCAAAACTCATACTAGTACCTCATGAAGTTATATAATTAGATAATTATGCCAACCTTATGTACACAGTTTTTATGAATTTGTTGAGCTTAGTTTATCTGGAAGAAATACAATGTGACATCAAAAACGTAATAGAGCAGGGTGCCTACATTTTTGCAAACCACTAAACATGCATGATGAGAAGAGCACAGATGGCAGATTTGATTATTATAATGAAATCACTATAACAAGATTTCTTAAGACAGATAAACGCTACAGGGACAGTCTATGTAAATGTGTTGTTAGGATTAAATAAAACACACTGGCTGAGACTTTTTTTTCAGTCTTCTCCTTCGTTAGTGCTGTGTTTAACTGAGCACTATTAGTTTTGATGCCACTGCAGTTTGCCAGGTGTGTTTTCTTCCATTCCTATTCAGATACACACTTTTTCATCTCCAAATCACATTTAGCACCAATAGTGTACTCACCTCTGACAGCTTCCTGCTTAAAATGCAATGGGAACTCCTAGTGTTGTGCCAAGATACATCAATCAGCCATAGCATTGTGTATCCCAGGGTTAAATGGTAACCCTTGTCCTGGAGTAACATTTTAAATTCAGTGTATGTGTTTATATTAGTTTAGGAGAAAAATGCATTCATTTCATTTCACACATGCGCACATGAGTTTTGAGTGGAACGTACTGAAATTCCATGTGCTCCCAAAACCTAGTTTAATGTCCAGGGTTCTTTTTTTCCAGTTCAGCAAGAGAGTGTTTGTGGACTGTACACATTGAGTTAGATAGATAGATAGATAGATACTTTATTGATCCCAGAGGGAAATTCAAGGAATTAGCCGTGCTAAAATAACCTCAGTGAACTGAGACCCTGTCTGTTAGCGCCCTGATCTATGAAAGAGAAAAGTCTGGACACTTGTGTTTCATGTGTCTTCAGAGATGGCGGGTCGAGTTGACCTTTACTTGAAGCTTGAAGGGCTCGAGGTACAGATCAACTCTTAACCATTGCCATAAGGAGGGAGGAGCTGGTCCATTCTTGGCTTTGAAAACATCAGAGTTTTAAATCTGATCTGGCAGCTACAGGAAGCCAGTGAAGGGAGTGAAGCTGCTCTCTGATCTGCTGAAGGATCCACACTGTAAACTGGAGACACTACAGTGAGTTACTGATGGTTTATTTTTACACATTTCTTTTCCCCATCTAGACTCTAGATGCTAAAACAACACAAACTTATATACTTAGATAATTATACCAACCTTATGTACATAGTTTCTATTAATTTGTTGAGCTTAGTTTATTTAGAACAACTGCAATATGAAAACAAAGAAACATAATAGAGCAGAGTACCTACATTTTTGTATGCCACTGAACATGCATGATGAGAAGACCACAGATGGCAGATTTGATTATTATAATGAAATCACAGTCATAAGATTTCTGTTCACAGATAGAGGCTACAGGGACAGTCTATGTAAATGTGTTGTAAGGATTAAATAAAACACACTGCCAGAGACTTCACCTGTAATTCAGTCTACTCATTCGTTAGTGCTACGTTTATTCAACAGCTATAAAAACACCTTGTTTGCCACCCAACCCAGCACTCATACCTATAGAGGAGACAGGTTATGGTCAGTATCAGTGCAGAAACTAATTATTTCAACATACATGTCTACTAGTTCTCAATCACTTAAGTGCTGCATAAGGAGATGGGTCTTCAGTCTTTTCAGTTTATTCCACTATCTGGGAGCCAGGACAGAGAAGAGTCTGGACGCATGTCTTCCATGTGTCTTCAGGGATGGCAGTTTGAGTTGATCTGTACTTGAAGCTTGAAAGGTTTGAGGTGCAGATCGACTCTTAACCATTGCCATAAGGTAGGGAGGGGCTGGTCCATTCTTGGCTTTGTAGGTATCAGAGTTTTAAATCTATCAGCTACAGGAAGCCAGGGAAGGGAGCGCAGCAGTGGAGTGATGTGGGTGAACTTGGGAAGATAAAAGATGAGTCAAGCTGCTGCATTCTGGACTCGTAGAGGAGGACCAGCCAGGAGCAAGTTGCAGTAGTCCAGCCTTGAAATGACCAGAGACTGGACCAGCAGCTGGGTAGCCTCCTGAGAAAGAAGGGTTGTATCACTTATAGAGGTCATCACTGTGATACGTAAGATGAAGAAGACAGTGAAGAAGAAGAATTTTAATTGCATAAAAACTGTTAGTTTTTCTAATGCTGTGTTATTTTATAAGATCTGTCTTTCTGTTAGCTACCACATTGGTGGAATCTTAGCTTAACTCTTGACTGTATCCAGTATCTGATATATAACTGTGTTTAATCACACTTATTGCTATCAACCTGTAGTCAGTTTTAGCCTATGTTCATTTAACTTAATCTTAACTCTTGAGAATGCTGAGAACATTATTTAAAACGTATTCACTTTCATATATTATTTTTTTATTTTTGTAGGAGGAAAAGAGATTGGTGTACTAGTCACTGGGTGAACATACATTGAGCTGTTTGTTTGTTTTTCGTATTCTCTCTTGCAGGCTAGCATTCTGCAGTATTACAGAGGAAGGCTGTGCTTCTTTGTCTTCTTTTGTGTTGTTGAGAGAGCTGAATCTGAGCTCCAATAATCCAGGAGAGTCAGCAGTGAAGCTGCTCTCTGATCTACTGAGGGATCCACACTGTCAAATGGAGACAATTGAGTGAGTGAGTGAGTGAGTGAGTCTTTCTTTCTTTCTTTCTTTCTTTCTTTCTTTCTGTCTTTCTTTCTGTTTGTCTGTCTGTTTGTTTGTCTGTCTTTCTTTCTTTCTTTCTTTCTTTCTTTCTTTTTGTCTTTCTTTCTTTGAAGGGAGAACCAGGGGGTGGCTGAAGGGTTGAATTGTTTATTTCAAGGTGATCACAGTTAAGTCTCAGCTCTTGTCTGAAAACAGTATCTGGACACACAGGTTTTATAGACCATTCCCCCCTTAATGTACAAAGAGGGTGTGGTCTTGTGGAGTTTTACCGGTTGGTCAACTCTCCTAAGCAATGATTTACCTAGGTATTTACCTAAAACTGAGAGAGAGAGAGAGAGAGAGAGAGAGAGAGTGAGAGAGAGAGAGAGAGAGAGAGAGAGAGAGAGAGAGAGAGAGAATTTTGTACAGGCATGAGTTTTGTGTGCTGACAAGTTGCAGTCAATAACATGCACATGTTTACTCATATAAAGTTCTGCTTTGTAGTTGTATTTGCTTTACTCATTGTGCTTTCAAAATTAGTCTGAGTTTGTGTGTTTGTGAGGAGGTTTGATTCTTCTCTCTTCAGGCAGTATAACTGCAGTATTACAGAGGAAGGTTGTACTGCTCTGGTCTCATCTCTAATGTCAAAACCCTCACACCTGAGAGAGCTGAATCTGAACTACAGTAGACCAGGAAAGTCAGGAGCGAAGCTGCTCTCTGATCTACTGGAGGATCCACAATGTAAACTGGAGACACTACAGTAAGTAACTGACTGTTTATTTTTATACATACCTTTTTTGTACACATTCCTTTTTCACATCAAGACTCATTCTAGTTTGTTTGTTGTTTTGTTTATCTTGCCGTCTTTAAAAGGGTAATATTATTACTGCAGTGAGTGACCGGTCCTCTCAACAGTAGTGTACAGTGCAGTTAAAGAGTTTAGTCAGGAGTAGAGTTTTTTGAGTTACACTGAGGTTTTATTTTGTTGTAGGTTAGAGAGAGAATGTAAATTTATACATTTACATTTAAAAATGCCTTAAATGTAAATGTATAAATTTACATTCTCTCTCTAAGCAGAGTCTCTTATCCAGAGGGACTTACAGCCATGCTTAGTGTTCTGTTGGATAATGTTTCCCAGCTAATATAAGAAGGTTAGAGTCTAAACTCGCTATGAGCTCAGACACTGTCCGAACAACAAGGACCAGTACTGATACATAGAGAGAACAATACACAGACATAAAGGAAGCATAGGTGCACTACCTGGCAACCCCAACCCAGCACTCATACCTGGAGAGATGACAGGTTATGGTCAGTATCAGTGCAGAAACAAAGTATTTCAACATACACATCTACTAGTGCTCACTCACTTCAGTGCTTTATAAGGAGATGGGTCTTCAGTTCATTCTACCATCTGGGAGCCAGGAAAGAGAAGAGCCTGGATGCTTGTCTTCCATGTGTCTTCAGGGATGCAGGTTGAGTTGACCTGTACTTGAAGCTTGAAGGGCTCGAGGTACAGATCGACTCTTAACCATTGCCATAAGGAGGGAGGAGCTGGTCCATTCTTGGCTTTGTAGGTATCAGAGTTTTAAATCTGGTGGGGGTGCAGCTACAGGAAGCCAGTGAAGGGAGCACAGCAGTGGAGTGACATGGGTAAATTTTGGAAGATTGAAGATGAATCGAGCTGCTGCATTCTAGACCAGTTGCAGGGGCCTGATGTCCCATAGAGGAAGACCAGCCAGGAGCGAGTTGCAGTAAACTAGCCTTGAAATGACCAGAGACTGGACAAGCAGCTGGGTAGCCTCCTGAGAGAGGAAGGGTCGTATCCTCTGGATGTTGTAGAGGAGGAATCTGCATGAGCTGAGAATGATAACTGGCCATCCAGAATCACTCCAAGGTTTCATGCATCTTAAGTCGGGGTGATCAAGGAGTTACCGAATGAGATGACATGTTGTGCCGAAGGCTGGAGAGAGGTCAAGCAGAATCAGAACTGATGAGAGTTTGGCTGATCTTGCTTGAGGAAGGAGGAAACAAGACTAAAGAGCTTGTGTGGGTCAGATGCCGATTCTTCCAGGTTCCTCCTGTAGAAAGTTGACTTTGTAGCAGTTGCTTTCACTGAGAACCTAGAGAGGATGGTTTGGTATGAGTGCAGGTCAGAGTCGAGCTGGGATCTCCTCCACCTCATCTCAGCTTTTCTCAGCTCTCTCCAGTTGCTATGCAGGACATCTGTCAACTGTGGAGAGGATCTTGTTGAACCGGAGGAGAGAGGACACAAATGGTTAATGGTGCTGTTGATAGTGAAAAAAGGAAAGTAGCAGTGTTCAGATAGAGAGAAAAAGGAGTCCGGATGGGGGAGGGTAGTGAGAATGATTTTAGCAAGAGATGAGGGATAGAGCGCAGGTTAAGGAAGAATGTGAAGAGGGTGATATGTATAGGAAGAGCTGGAAAGGAGAGAGTAAATGATGATCTGAGCAGTGAAGGGCGGTTACTTCCCAGTGCAGAGGTAGGTCTACTGAGGATCAGGGGTAGGTCTACTGGAAGATCAGGGGTAGGTCTACTGAAGGTCAGGGATAGGTCTACTGAAGGTCAGGGGTAGGTCTACTGAAGATCAGGGGTAGGTCTACTGGAAGATCAGGGGTAGGTCTACTGGAAGATCAGGGGTAGGTCTACTGAAGATCAGGGGTAGGTCTGCTGAAGATCAGTTGTGGGTCTGCTGAAGATCAGGGGTAGGTCTGCTGAGGATCAGAGGTAGGTCTACTGAGGAGCAGGGGTAGGTCTACTAAGGAACAGGGGTAGGTCTACAGAGGAGCGTTTTTTTTTCTTCACCTTCTTTGAAACATGGACAAACGAACAACCGGTGTCCATGTATACGACCGTCAGGCACTGCTACGCTACCAGAATCAACCAAATAACACAATAAACGATGACCTACGAGAGACGCTATGCGGTTTTGGTTTGCTAAGGCAACCAGCCCCCCAGATCACGGGCCCGCCTGTAGCTGGCAGACAAAAGAGGGGGCACCGGAAGCGGTGCGCGAGACTACAGAAGCACGGCAAGTGGGCTGGAGTTCGTGCTAGGCTAACAATAAAGCCAACTCGGCCAGCTCAGAATCAAACAGAGTCAAAGAACTGTTGCGTTTTTGTCTTCACGGAGATGTGGCTGCATCCAGGCCATCACTAACTACAGGACAACACCACCTGCCTGTGACAGTGATGCCTCCCTCCCAGATGCGCTGAACCACTTCTACGCCCGGTTCGAGACACAGAACAGAGAGGCAGCAAAGAAGACCTCCCGTCCTCCCGACGACGACGTGTTATTCCTTACAGCAGCTGATGTGAAGAAAACTCTACGCAGCGTTAACCCACAGAAAACATGTCTCAAGGCAACCAACATCATACCTGTGCCGAAGAAGTCTTCAGTGTCCTGCCTCAACGACTACCGTCCCGTTGCACTCATCGTCATCAAGTGCTTTGAGAGGCTTGTCATGAGGCACATCAATACCCTGCTGCCCCCTTTACTAGACCCTCTGCAGTTCTGCGTACTGTCCTAACCGTTCAACGGACGATGCCATATCCACAACCCTTCACCTGGCGCTCACCCACCTGGACAATAGGAAAACTTATGTTCGAATGCTGTTCATAGACTTTAGTTCAGCATTCAACACAATCATTCCTCAGCACCTGATCAGAAAGCTGAACCTACTGGGCCTGAACACTTCTCTCTCTAACTAGACTGGACTTCCTGACTGGGAGGCCTCAGTCAGTCCAGACTGGACAAAACACCTCCAGCACCACCACGCTGAGCACTGGGGTCCCTCAGCTCTTTGTTGTTTATCTTGCTGACTCACGACTGTGCAGCAATGCATAGCTCAAACCACATCTTCAAGCTACGACTGTGATGGGTCAGTTAACGGTTTGGTGTAGAATCAACAACCTGTCTCTGAACGTAGACAAAACCAAAGAGATGGTTGTTGACTTCAGAAGGACAAGGCGTGACCACTCTCCACTACACATCGATGACTCCACTTTGGTGATCATCAAGAGAACCAAGTTCCTTGGAGTTCACCTGGCAGAGGACAGCTCTTTGATCCTGGCCATGGTTGAGTTTGGAGTCTGACTGTTTGAGGCTGTGGACAGGTGTCTTTTATACAGACAACGAGGTCAAGCAGGTGCCATTTATAACAGTAACGAGTGGAGGACAGAAGAGATTCTTAAAGAAGAAGTTACAGGTCTGTGAGAGCCAGATATTCCTGCCTGTTTGTTATTGACCAAATACTTATTTTCCACCATAATTTACAAATAAAATATTTAAAAACATTGTGATTTCCTTTTTTTTTTCATTTTGTCTCTCATTGTTGGAGTGTACCAACCTCTCTCTAAGTAGGAGAACTTGAACAATCAGTGGCTGACATTTTTTGACCCACTGTACAGCTTATCCAGTGATCCTTTCTGCTGTCCTGTTTGTGCACTGAAATTTGGCTTATTCTTGTGAGGTGGAGGAACCTGACCAGATTTGTGGTTGTGGAGCATGTAAAAATGGACTCACTGTGTAGAACTGGATCATCAGGGTCTGTGGCAGGTTAAAATTCTCTGCTGTGCTTTCTTGGCTGAGGTGATCGTGGTCTTCTCCCACTTCAGGTACCTGGAAATGGTCCTGCCCAGGCACTTGGGTATCTCTACAGTAGAAGCCACAGAGCTGTTGATGTCAAGGGGGGTGTTATGTCTGAAGTCCACTATCATCTCCATTGCCTTTTTACATTTACATTTAAGGCATTTAGCAGACGCTCTTATCCTCTTACAACCGTGCTTAGTGTTCTGTTGGATAATATTCCAGTTAGTAAAGAAAGTTTAGAGCCTAAAACTCACCATGAGCTCAGACACTGCCCGAACAGGGGGCCAGTGCTGGTACCTAGAGAAAGGTCATTATAAGTGCAACACAATACACATTGACAAAGGACATTAGTGCAATACAAAAAGGTTATTAAATTGCCACACGATACACACGATTTACACGTCTGCTAGAGCTCACTCATTTAAGTGCTTTACGAAGAGATGGGTCTTCAGTCTGCGTTTGAAGACTGCGAGAGACTCCGCTGTTCTGACGCCCAGTGGGAGTTCATTCCACCATCTGGGAGCCAGGACAGAGAAGAGTCTGGACGCTTGTCTTCCATGTGTCCTCAGGGATGGTGGTTCGAGACGAGCTGTACTTGAAGCACGAAGGGCTCGAGGTACAGCTCGACTCTTCACCATTGCCATAAGGTAGTGAGGCGCTGGTCCATTCTTGGCTTTGTAGGCCAGCATCAGAGTTTTAAGCTGATGCGGGCAACGACAGGAAGCCAATGAAGGGAGCGCAGCAGTGGAGTGACGTGGGTGAACTTCGGAAGGTTGAAAATGAGACGGGCTGCAGCGTTCTGAACGCGTTTGTGTGTGGAGCAGCAGTGGTTGCTGCTGTACCAGTAGAGCTGTTACTCGACTTCCTGTATGCAGACTGGTTGGCCTTTGGCTGTGAGGCCCACCATGGTTGTGTCATCTGCACTTCAGGATCTTCACAACTGTTACCTTGGAGACATCTTCATTTGTGTAGAGATGGGAAGGGCTGAAGAGGAGGACTGAGAGGACGCAACCTTTTGGGACTTCAGTAATAAGGGTCTGGGAGTTGGACGTAACTGCAGAAAATCCACTATGCACTGACACATGGATTCTGGCACTAACAGATAGGACATGTTCACATACTGAAGCCGTTACACCACTGTGTTAAATACCAGGCTAAAGTCCACAAACAGAACTCTATCATGGGTTCTAGGACTGTAGAGATGTTGTAGCATGAAGTGCAGACCCAGGTTGACCATTTCATTGACAGACCTGTTGGCTCTGTGTCCAAATAGTAGGAGGTCCAGCAGAAGTTCTGTAATGGTCTTCACGTGGGACAGGACCAGGTTTTCAAAGACCTTCATTCAGAGGTAAGGGCTATTGGCCCCTAGTCATTAAGTTCAATGACGTTCAGAGACTGAAACGATGGTGGAGGTTTTGAAGCAGGTGGGGACAGAACACAGTTGCAGTAAAAAATTTGTGCTAGTTTGTCACAGCAGTGTTTCAGGGTGGATGTCTAGGAGTGAACTTATGTCTAAACAACACAGACTTAAGTCATGTCTGAAAATAATCTCATCAGTTGAAGGTTATTTACTCAATGATTTACCACAGCATCAACTGCTTGGCATACAACTGATTTGCTTAACCTGTTTACTACATTTACTAATGAATGTTAATGAATAATCCCATCTTGAGCATCAGACATCAAAGTCATCATTAACCATTCAAATTTTAACTTTGGGAAACTGAGAGAGCATAGCCAGTTGCCCCCTCCTTGGGCATTAATCACACCTTTAAGTTGAACCAATAGACCTGACCAGTAGTTGACCTGCAGAGGACCATAAAACCACCAAGGCAACCCATGTTACCTAAAACATAGTTCAGAGACACCTGTTGTTCACCTGAGTTATAAGGAACACTCAAACGGTCAATTATTAGTTCCTGATTCACTGGGGTATAAATGTGAAGTGACACATTAGCTAAGCTCTGCTATCAGGGTTGGAGTGGAGGTTTTGAAGCTAGGCCAAGCATCACACTGCACATGGCCATCCCCTTTATTTCTTGACTGCACTATCAGTCTAAAAGTTTAGACATGGCTACTTATAGCAGGTTCTTATAAGAGCTGCTTGCTGCACCAGGATCCTCATACTCCTACAGAATTTGGTCAAATTCTTTCATAAAGCTGCTCGTCTGGTGCTGCTGCTGCTTCCACCCAAGGGGACTTTTTTGGTGGCTCTGAAGTCTCGAATGCTCCAGCTGTGCTGCTCCTCAAGACTTCTTCATCAAGTTCCTTTGTTAGTGCATCTTTTGCACCTCTGCACTTGTAAAATATCTGACACAGAAATCAAACAAGTTAAATATATAAAACACTCGTTAAAATTCACACCTCATTGCGACACTAACTTCTTGGATGTAAAATAGCTGATCAAAGTAATATAGACATGAAAAGTATGTATAAAAAGGATATGTAATTTATCTTTTATATTTTCTAATACAAACTTTTAATGCACATCATGGCATCTTATTGCATTGAAATTTGCAAAGTACTGTTAGTGGTGCTGTTGAAAGAAAGAAAGATACTATAATGTAATAAGTTTAGAATCTCCTGTCTTTATATCTTGGTTCCAGCAAGGTAGTAAGAGCATAGATAGGTTCATCTTCTGCAGTCCTGAAGCGTTTGTTGACAGCTAGCAGTAGGGTCTTTTTCATTGTTTTAATGCCAGTATCTGCCTCGTCTTCCTTAGCCAGTATGAGTGTGAGGACTGTGACAGCTGGAATGACATCAGCAGTGGAGGAGGTGGATGAGCTTACTTCAAATGGTGCTAGAACAGTATTAGTTTTTCTAGCAAGACACTCTGGTTAGCAGTCAGTGTCGTGGGCAGGTCATGGTCAGCAACGTTCTGTTCCAGAAGACTCTCTATCATAAAGTAGGTGCTATTCCGTCTTGTCTTGATGTCTCGTTGCAGGCATTTAAGTTGCATTTGCATCTGGAGCTGAAGATCATGTAGCTGTAAATATGCGAGTGGAGAATGTTTAAAATGTCCCACAATCTGCCTGCCACTTGCAATGGTGTCACTTACACTACGTTGTGACAACAGTCACTTGTTAATTACGAGTTGCCAATCATGAGCAAAGCAGCCCAAGCTACGCACGCCCATGCTGTCCATCGCCTTTTTCATGTTGCTAGCATTGCCTCTCGAGATGATCTGCACTTTGTTCAACGGAATATAAAACTGATCGAGCATTTCCTTGACGACAGTCGAAATTGAGTCGCTGGTGTGTGATGCGTGAAAGTTTTTTGCTTGGAGCATTGCACTGTGAGGCGTAAAACTCGTGTCTAACCAGTGGACAGTTAAGCTTAAAAGTGACATAGGGCACACGTTTGAGCTCCGGGATATCCATCATGAATCTCATTACTTTTACATCTTTTACCTGTTCAGATGTGTCTATGTGCTTTCTCGTAAAGTTCTGGCAGAGTGGTCTCGGAGAAATATTTTCATGACAGTAAATTATACCTTGGTTCCTGGTGTTCAAGCACGCGACGAAAGCCTTCATCTTCGACCACAGACATGGGTTGCGCATCCAAAACAATAAATTCCAGAACTTTCTCTGTTATTTTTGTCGCTTTCTCTTCTGTTGCTCCTGCGTCTTTTTTTTTTTTTTTTTTCGACTGTAACGTTTGTGAACTCGACGTGCTCTTTACCATATACTTTTGAAGGTGCTTAATTATATTTGTATTGTATTTTGCAGCGCTACCACGACCCCTTGCAACATATGTTTTACAGATGTTGCAAGTCGCCGTCATACTTGGTGTAGCAAGTGAGAAATACCTCCACACAGCTTATCCTAATATCGGATCGGTGCATCCCTAGTCTGCATGTTAAACAGTGTTGAGCAGTCTAAAGGCATTGAGCACTGTAATGGCTTGTGAGAAGAAGCTTTGGCTGAGTCTGGCAGTCCTGCACCGCATGCTGCGGTAGCGTTTGCCAGAGGGCAGCAGTCTGAACAGTCCATGAGCTGGACGGGTGGGATCTCTGACCATCTTGATGGCTCTGCTGCAGCATCGTGTCGGGTACAGATCTTGTATGGGTGGAAATGAGGTCTTGATGATTCTCTGCTGTCCTCACCACTCTCTGGAGTGATTTCTGGTCTGAGGCGGTGCAGCTGCCATACCAGACTGTGAGGCTATTGGTCAGAATGCTCTCTATTGTTTCTCTGTAGAATGTTGTGAGGGGGAGGGTTTGCTCTTCCTATTCTTCTGTGCTCTTTTGACAAGGGAGGTGGTGTGTGTGGTCCACGTCAGGTCATCAGCAATGTGCACCCCCAGAAACGTGGGAGTCTCCACAGACTCCACAGTGTTGCCACTGACACAGAAAGTTTATTAAGGGAAATAATTATGTGAGTTTTTCTTTTTTCTCTCTACAGTCTGTCTGACTGCAGTATTGCAGAGGAAGGCTGTGCTGTTTTGGTGTCAGTTCCGAAATCAAACCCCTCACACCTGAGAGAGCTGAATTTGAACTACAGTAATCCAGGACAGTCTGGAGTGAAGCTGCTCTTTCATCTGCTGGAGCATCAGCACTGTAAACTGGAGAAACTAGAGTGAGTTACTAAATTACAGTCTCTGTTTGAGATCACAGTGACACCAAGAGAACCTTTCTACATACAGTAGAGAGAGAGAGAGGGGGGGGGGGGGATCTACATGTGAGAGAGAATATCTCAATGCATCTGAAATGTTCCTGAAAAGAACGAGCCCTGGTAAAAAAGAAAGTTTAGAGATGAAGAGAGAGAGAGTGTAGAGATAAAGAGAGAGCAGAGTTAATCTGTACCTTAAAACTATTTCACCTAAACATCCTACAGGCTGTAATTCTACCCCAGATACAAAAACAGAGACTGTAAAACACAGACTGCACACACACACTGCAGCCGCATCACCGCATATCTTATCTTCTCACAAATTCATCACAAGCCAGCAGAGATCAGAGAGATGAAATGATTTTACACATCAGTCCAAAACAACGACCACATATCAAATCATCATCAGTAATAAGTCAGTGCTGTGATTCGAGTTCATTAGCATTTTTATATCTACTATAAGTTACATAGATATTTAAAGATGTCTGAGGCAGTAGAGTCAGTCTGTGACTCACTAAATAGAAGTTGATTTATGCTGAAGCATAAACCTGAATGGAGCAATTAATCTAAAATCATATTCTTAAAAACAGCATCAGTTAGCACAGCGCCGAGGACTGTGTCCAAAAAATGGCTAGGGACCACGTGTTTTGTTATAAAAATGGCATAAAATACACCATTCTAGTGTCTTTTTATGCCATAATATATGCCGCAATATTTCACTAAGCTGTTAAATATACTATTAAAGTGCGAAAGACTCCGCTAACAGAACCAATAGATTTAATCTCCTTCCACCCAATTGCTGACTGAGAGAGTCAGACCAGACGAGTTCAGCACAGATCCGACCTGCTTATAATCCTGCAGCTCTCTGGATACAGTTTATTACTTTAGACACTTCTACACCTTCATACACTCGTGTGGGGCTCAAGCCTTTCATGTATCTAACCTCCGTGTTGTTTTAGATATAAAGCCCTCCTTTTCTTGTCTGAGTGGTAAAGACGAGTACTAGTGTCTCACAGAGCAGACTGCTCCATACCCAGTTTCCTTTGGCAGATCCGCATAACAATCATGTTCTTTTTTCGAATTTGGCCCGGCTCCACTGTGGGTTCGGGTCATGACCCTAAACCCCTGTCTGCATCTGTTGTACCTCTGGTAAAGCCACATAACAGTGACCCTCATTCCGAGCATTCAGTATGATTTCAGGAGTCAGATTCCATACAATGGGATATATATGTCTACAGTGAAGTTTTTTCTCTCTCTCTCTCTCTCTCTCTCTCTCTCTCTCTGTGTCTGTGTCTCTTTCTCTGTCTGTGTTTCTCTCTTTCTGTCTGTGTCTCTCTGTCTCTCTGTCTCTCTCTCTCTCTCCCCTCTCTTTCTCTCTCTCTCTCTCTCTCTCTGTCTCTCTCTCTCTCTCTCCCCCTCCCCCTCTCTCTCTCTCTCTCTCTCTCTCTCTCTCTCTCTCTCTCTCTCTCTGTGTCTGTGTCTCTTTCTCTGTCTGTGTTTCTCTCTTTCTGTCTGTGTCTCTTTCTCTGTCTGTGTTTCTCTCTCTCTCTCTCTCTCTCTCTCTCTCTCTCTCTCTCTCTCTCTCTCTCTCTCAAGAGAGAGAGCTCTGTGTCAACGTTGGTAAATCCTAAGATGTGTTGAACTAATAGCGGACTTGTTTGGCCTCACAACTTTATTTTCTTGTAGCTTTGAATGCCCGTGAAACTTGGTAGGTAGATATTTTTGTAACATGGTGATTTAGGTGTTTTTGAACAAGTTGGTTGAATTTGAGGGAACTTAGGTTCTTTTTGATCTGTGACATGTGTTGCTGCATGTCAGAAGGGATTAGCCTCAAATGCTAACCAGTTCTCAGCTAGTAAACCTAAGGAAAATAAGTAAACACGATAAACACATTGGTTTAAAGATTTGGTGTTCAAACTCAAACTCATACTGAACTTGGTCAGTTGTTCTGAAGCAGTTCCATTTATTTAAACCTGATAACTGTATATATTATTACTATTAAATCACATTTTAAGGGTAGGTTTTTTTATTTAACCATTTAAGGAATTTACTATCAAACCTGGGTATCAGTTTAGTACTAGCTGCATGTTTTTTGTCTGTTTATTTTTTATCTGTTCATGAAGAAGTTAACTTTCTGTACTGGGAAGGGACTTAAAGTACACTCACAGTAAAATACTAGTTAAGTAGTTTTACCTTAGACATGCGTCACTTGCAGATGTATTATATTTTAGGAGCAGGAAGAACGCGTTTTAGCCAGCTGACACACTTTTGGTTTGTCAGTACAGTTAAAGCATATTTAATGTAGTAACAGGCAGCATAACTGATTTAATTCAATTCAAACAGTTTAAGTACTACACCAGAGTGTTTGTTTGAGTGAAGACATAATAACACACACCTGCACATCTCTAAAAGTACAACTGTCTGTATGTTATTATCTTAGTTAGATTGTGTTTGTCTGTAATTGTCTAGAACTGACTTAGATAATCATTAAACCAAATGTTATTATTCAATAAAGAAATACAGATAATTCACAAACAGTCCAACAAAAGATATTAATAGAATAACTAACATTCTTTTACATACAGTGAGAGAGTGTGTGTGTGTGTGTGTTAAAGGTTGTTGTGTTTGTGTGGTTTGTGTAACTTGTGTGTGTCTCTTGTTTTTAGTTATCTGCTAAATTCATGAATGTTTGAGATGACAGTGTTTCTGATAGATCTTCATTTCTCTCTCAGATTGTTTGATTGCAATCTCACAGAGGAAAGCTGTGCAGTTCTGTCTCCAGCTCTCGGCTCCAACTCCTCAAGTCTGAGAGAACTGAATCTGGGTAACAATGAACTTCAGGATAGAGGAGTGAAGCTGCTCTCTGCTGGACTGAAAAAATCCACACTGTAAACTGGAGAAACTGGAGTAAGATCCTCTCCCTCTCTCTCTCTCTTTCTCTCTCTCCCCCATACACCAAATTTGGGATGTGAATGCACCCATACATATGTTCATTCACATCCCAAGTTTCTGCAACTGTTTGTGTGTATGAGAGAGAGAGAGAGAGAGAGAGAGAGAGAGAGAGAGAGACAGAGAATTCTTGGGTGTTTTATGTATGTTTCTGTTGTTAAAGATTGAGTTTTTCTTCTTCTCTCTACAGTCTGTCCAGGTGCAGGATTACAGAGGAAGGCTGTACTTCTTTAGTTTCAGCTCTGAAATCCAACCCCTCACACCTGAGAGAGCTAGATCTGATCTCTAATAAACCAGGAGAGTCAGGAGTGAAGCTGCTCTCTGATCTGCTGAAGGATCCACACTGTAAACTGGAGAAACTACAGTGAGTTATTGAATTTCAATCTCTGTATACATATTCTCCCAGTGGATGTTGATCTACATTTTAGATTTAAATCTCCTCCTTAGAGAGTTTCACCCTTGTACAATAATAATAAAAGAAACCATAAATCCCCCACTACTACAGTAAAGGACCGGTTTGGCTGGCCCTGTGTCCCTGCACTTGGGTCCTCCCTACAGTGCTTCACTGTGACACAGACATCCTTTTATCAGCTTGTTTTCAGCAGGTGGACTCACAATGTTTCACATTGTTTCTGATAGATCTTCATTTCTCTCTCAGACTGTCTTGGTGTAATCTCACAAAGGAAAGCTGTGCGGTTCTGTCTCCAGCTCTCAGCTCCTCAAGTCTGAGAGAACTGAACCTGGGTTACAATGAACTTCAGGATAGAGGAGTGAAGCTGCTCTTTGCTGGACTGAAGAATCCACACTGTAAACTGGAGAAACTGGAGTAAGATTCTCTGAGAGAGAGAGATCTGTTGTTCTTATGTGTGTTTATGTTAATAAAGATGTTGAATTGGTCTTCTTCTCTCTACAACTTTTAACTCTCCTCCTTAAACAGACGTAGAGATTGTAGTGTGAGGGAGGTGTGAGGTTTGTATGAAGAATGATTTAGTATGTTTAATGGAGATTGTGTGAGGTCGTATTGTTTGAGATGTTCAGTTAATTCTTCTGATACAGCTTCTGTTCTTTTTTATGTTTTGTGTGAAATAGTTTTGAATATTAAGGGTTTGTAGTTTTTGATGTTTTGCTGTTTTGATGCCTCTGATGCCCCTTTCCTTACCACGATTGTAAATTAGTTTGTTTTTGAGAGACAGACTAAAAAGAGTTATTTTCTGTAATGACCTGATTTATTACCGGTGTTAGTGTGTATGTGGGAGAGAGATGAATCTGTGTGTTAATACTGTACACTAGAAAATTGCCGAATTTTTGCAATAATAGAACAAATAACAGACCAAATACATTCAGGCAGCCTCATCTGGGGGCTAGCAGGTTTGTTTGTGTTTGTTACCATGTTACTGCTTCTCCCAAAACTCACAGACATTCTCTCTTATCAGCTTCACTTGTAGGAGGTGGACTCGCAATGAATACACACAACACGGAATCAGTGATCTTGTTAGGGATTATCTGTCCTCATGAGAGATTATACTGATAGAGTCAGCTTTAGATTCAGGAGTTTGTCGTATTCACAAAGAAAAAAGTATTATCAGATTGTACTTGTACAGGTGTTGTGTTTCTCCAGTTGGGTGAGAATGTTCACTGCATGTGTTAAACTGCTCAAAATTAGCACAGAACTGATTAACCTCATCTGAGAGAGAGGCACTATTGGCTGTGGTTTCAGGGAGGAGGTCCGAAGTCTGTAATGGTTTGGATGTTCATTTACAGCATCTGGCCATGCACCTGACCTGACACAAGTCTAACACGTGAGAAGAGAGGAGAGGATGAGGTCTTATAGACCACACACTGTATGTCATTCTACATGGTGATGTGTGTTTGGGGTCTGTATTGATCAAATCTGTGAACACAGCTGTACCTCAGAGCTGTGTGCTGTCCTCCTGACCCCACTTCCTGTTTACCCGTGACTGCTCCTCCAGTGTCCATCAGTCTCCTCACATTTGATGAGAGCATGTACAGAAGGAGAAGAGTCTGACGTTCTGATAACGACAGTCATCACTCAGACTGTTGGTAGACTTTAATAAACTCCTTCTAGAAGTCGACACTGAGCTCTACTTACAGGAGGATCAAACACAGGAGCCAGAACATACATGTAGTGTACTGTCTACACTGTGTATAGTTATACATCACTGTATAGTTATTATTTCAGAGGTTGTTTACTGAAGAATAACAAAAAGATAATTGTGCTTTAATAGACTTTAATGTCCATCTAAACACAAAGCCACACAATGACTGATCTGCACCATTGCTACAAATATTATCAAAGTGTCTCTTCTCTCTACCCTGTTTATGTTCCTCACTTTGTTTTATAGTATTCTTGTTTTATATTACACCCCAGATTTCCAGATTGTGGTGGACTATAACTGAACAGTTTGTATATCTTGTTTAAATCATCATTACAGCATGTATATATCTTCTGTTGATCATTTCCTTGTTTTATTACTGAATGATCATTTACACAGGTGTAAGCTGCATGTTCCATTCCAATACTGACCTCTGGACATGTGACCAGAGGTAGTGATGTCCTTAAGAAGCATTTACATGATGTACATTAGGTACTTTCAGTGCCAGTACAGTTATTAGGGTGTAACTGCTAACTGTGTATTACTGTTATGATACTGTAATATGACTCTTTAGATTCGGTGTTCAGGTGTGTTAATCAGTGTTTAAAGCTTTATCAGTGTAACTCAGTTCAGCAGCTAAAATGAGGTAGAAGAAGAAAAGACACTGTTTACAATGAATTTAGTTCCTCTACCAAACGTCCAGCAGAGTGATACATTCTAATGAAGCCCTCATACAAACTCCTCCATCACACACTTTCCATAAACTCACCTGAAATACAGGGGTTGGACAATGAAACTGAAACACCTGTCATTTTAGTGTGGGAGGTCTCATGGCTAAATTGGACCAGCCTGGTGGCCAATCTTCATTAATTGCACATTGCACCAGTAAGAGCAGAGTGTGAAGGTTCAATTAGCAGGTAAGAGCACAGTTTTGCTCAAAATATTACAATGCACACAACATTATGGGTGACATACCAGAGTTCAAAAGAGGACAAATTGTTGGTGCACGTCTTGCTGGCACATCTGTGACCAAGACAGCAAGTCTTTGTGATGTATCAAGAGCCACGGTATCCAGGGTAATGTCAGCATACCACCAAGAAGGACGAACCTCCACCAGCATCATGTAGTGACCTGGCCAATCCTGTAAGAAGAATGGCTTAAAATCCCTCTGACCACTGTGCAGGACTTGTATATGTCATTCCCAAGACGAACTGACGCTGTATTAGCTGCAAAAGGAGGCCCTACAGCATACTAATAAATGATTGTGGTCTAAAACCAGGTGATTCAGTTTCATTGTCCAACCCCTGTAGATTTAAATGAGTATCTAACACTGCGTCCCTCCTGAACTCTGACCTCTCATGTTCTCCAGTTCAGCTGTTACTCATTCGGTTTCTTTAAAGCAGCTTTCTGATAATATCTATCAACCTGATTTACTTTAATCAGAAAGACTCAAGAACAAACTTCCCCCAGATTAGAAACCACTCAGTAATTGTCTAATCTGGTCTGGAATGTGAGATTAACAGAGGTGGATTAGCTAAATACATTTCCATAGAGAGAGCTGACTTTGCATTATCAGCACATGCTTCAGTGCTCTGGGTGTGTTTATAGTCCTGTGAGTTTAACATTTCATGACAAACTTCACCCACAGTAGAGTAGACCTTCATCACCATCTTCATCTGGACTCTGATCTTCTGGACTCCAGGTAACACACTGAATGAAGAAACCTGGAGAAGCCCCTAAACTGATCTATTATGCCACTAGCTTATGGTTAGGAACTCCAGCTCATTTCAGTGGCAGTGGATCTGGAACTGACTTCTCTCTGACCACCAGTGGAGTCCAGACTGAAGATGGAGGAGATTATTACTGTATGAGTGAATTCTACATCAGTAGTGTCTGGTTGTACACACAGTGATACAGAGCCGTACAAAAAGCTGTGTGAGTCAGACAGCACAGAGACTGCACTGCTGCAGCTGAGACCTACTGCAGGTGCTGAGGGGGAGGATGTGATACAGCACAATCACACACTCTGTGGAGGAGAGGAAACACAGCACACAAACACACAACTTAACCCACATCTATAATTAAGCACATGTTTATCATGTTATGACTCATGAGTATGTTATGACTCATGTTATCTCATCATGTTATTTCAACATAAGAGTCATAACATGATAAACAGTAGTGCAGTAGTACAGTAGTGCAGTAGTACAAAAGCCTTCTTTTGTACTACTGCAGTCAAAACTGGCGTATTTTTACTAATATTGATGAACACCACCTTGCACAAACACAGAATATTAGAGAAACACACAAAAAAACAAATAGTGTGTGTGTGTGACAATGAGAAACAGTTTCTCCAGTTTACAGTGTGGATTTTCCAGTCCAGCAGAAAGCAGCTTTACTCCTGAATCTTGCAGTGCATTTAAACCAATGTCCAGTTCTCTCAGACTTGTGGAATTTGAGCTGGGAGTTAAGGACAGAACTGCACAACTTTTTTCTAAGATTAAATTATTTTACATGGGACCAACCATTCTCTGAGTAGAAAGGTTTTTGATCCATTTGTGGACTGTGCAGAAGAAATTTGTCTTCCACATTTAACTCATCCACAACCCTATACACAGTCTCCTACACTAATGTAGCCTGAGAAATTTAAAATGTTGTAAACTGTGATCTCAAGTGTTATAGATCCCCTAGGTCAAAATGTTTAAAGAGTGTAAAATAAGCTCCTCAACAACTGGAAAGGCAGCTTTACCCATTTATAGTATTATAGACGAGATTCCACCACCTATGTTTTGGCAATATAAAGCACAATAATAGAATGCTAGAGTAGAATAATAGAGTATTTTAGCTCCAAAAAAAAGAATGTTGGAGATGGTTGAATACAGAAGATATAAAACCAAGCTTCAGATCCAAAAAGATATCGTTTAATATGGACATATTACATTTTCAAATGTGGTTCTTTAGGGGTTTTAAGTAAAGAAAACTTTTCTACATAGTACCATGTACACTCTCTGTATGATATAGGGGTTCTTTGTACTGAGAAAAGATTCTTCAGACTGATGGAGAATGTGCTGTATATGGTTCTATATAAACCTTTTTGGGGTTCTATGTAGCGCTAACATCACATTTTCCATTAGTCTGAAAATCAGTTTCTTAAAATAATGTTAAACATTGATCCAAAAACCTAAGGAGAGAAACCTACACAGAATAAAATGTATCGGGTTCAGAACGTGATAAAGGTGTTTTCTAAAAAAAAAAATAATAATAATTAAAAATCCAGCACAAAACCGGAGTGCAGCATGGGCATAACAACATGGCGCTGACTACAACATAATGACACAACTTCAGTGGTCTACTAGATCACCAGCATTAGCCCTGACCTGTCACAATTAGCTAAAGTCAGCTAACTACTTGGCGAAAGTGTCATGTTTAATTCTGAGTCAATAACGTGGAAAAACGGTTTGGTAACGATTTATATGAATCAGGTATCCATGATGCATTATAGGTGCCCTAATACGGATCAATAATGCATTCATAAAGTTTTATGTTATATAGAGCCCATTGTAACTGTACTGATCATTAGCACAGACATAAACTGGTATTACATCATAGTATAAGGCATAGCACAAAGTCACCAATCCTCACTGTATACATACCTGTTCCACCTAAGGTAGACCTTAAGAGGGTAAGAAACTTTAAATTATGTCATTAGAACATTGCTTTTACATGTTAAGACTTAAGAAAATTTATTTCAATTTAAAGATACTAAGCAACATTACAGGCTATGGATTTTTATAAAACATTATGTGAATAAACACATTAGTTATTAAGCTAATACTAGTTTTATCACTAATGTTAATAACAGTAAACAATATACATTATAATACATTATGTCACTTTGTACTTGTAATTGTGGATGATTATGAACATTGTGTATCACTGTGAAGTACAGGGCCTGCACAGCATCCTGCCGCAGGACCCTGAAGCATACCATGAGAGCAGCTGTAAGATCATCAGCATCTCTCTCCCCTCCCTTTAGGACTTTTACAGCTCCCGCCTAATGCGTAAAGCCCTCTGCTTGGCAGGAGACCCTACCCACCCACTATGCAGCTTCTTCAATCTGCTGCCAGCAGAGAGGAGACTGCGGAGCCTTGCAGTGTGGATCAGCAGACTGAGAGACAGTTCCATCCACCAGGCTGTCAGGATGCTGAACTCTCTCCCTGCTCTGCCTCCCTCCAACTTCTGCCCCCTGCACACACACACAAATTCAGCACCCTGACCACCCCAACCCCCATTAAACACTGAACTGTCTTTTTCAGGAACTGCACTGCACTCATCACTTTAAAAACAGCCTTAATGCATTTTAATTTGCACTACTGTTTATACTGGCACTGTCATACCACTTTAATCCTACATATTAATTTTGTTAGTGCACATGTTACTTTATCACCCTTATTGTCTTCAGTGTCTTACTGTCTCATTATGCTTATCTCAGGGCCCTTATTTTATTTTATTGTATGTCTTGCGTTCGTCTATTTTATGTTTACTGTTTAATATATTTAAAATACTCATGTTTTTGTTTTTGTTGTAATCTATTTATCATTAAATGTTTATGTTCTGCAGCTTTGGTCAGAGGGTAAAGGAGTTTCAGTCCTCTGTATGTCTTACATGTTGAAGTTTTGACAATAAAACTGCTTGACTTGATTAAGAATGTGTTAAGTTGCTGTGTGTGTGTGTGTGTGTGTGTGTGTGTGTGTGTGTGTGTGTGTGTGTGTGTGTGTGTGTGTGTGTGTGTGTGTGTGTGTGTGTGTGTGTGTGTGTGTGTGTGTGTGTGTGTGTGTGTGTGTGTGTGTTATACAGTAATGATTTGACCCCAGTGTGTCCAGTTTAAAGTGTGAATTCCTCAAACTAGCAGTGAGTATCTCCCCTTGTGAATCCTGTAGATTATTTTTTACTATTGTTCCATTTTGTCAGGTTTGAGAAAGTTTATACTAAGAGCTGTAGACTGCACAGCTTTTTTTTGCAGTCATATAGCCTGAGAAAGAAATACTAATCAGACACAGCCTTCTCAAACATACATAAAGTAAGCAGAAAATAAAAACAAGAGAAATCTGAAATGTTGTAAATGGTGATCTCAAATGTTGTAGATCTCCTGGGATAAAATGTGTATAGAGGCAGTGATTAAGTAATTCACTGTAGTTCCTCCAGTTTACAGTGTGGATCCTTCAGAAAGCAGATTCAGTTCTCTCTGGCATATTAGAGTTCAGATTCAGCTCTCTCAGGTGTGAGGGTTTGACTTCAGAGCTGAAACCAGAGCAATACAGAAAAAAAAGACCGTCTTATCTTTATTAATATTCATGAACACTACCTCACACAAACACAGAAGATTAAGAGAACATCAGAGAATCACACACAAAAAACAAATAGTGTGTATGTGAAAATGAGGAACTCACCCAAATTTCTCCAGCTTACAATGTGCATTTTCCAGTCCAGCAGAATGCAGCTCCATTCCTGAATCTTGCAGTTCATTGTAACCAAGGTCCAGTTCTCTTAGACTTGCAGAATTAGAGCTGAGAGCTAAGGACAGAACTCCACAGCTTGTCTCTGATAGATAAAATTTTTTAGGTGAGGCCATTCGTTCTCTGAGTAGAGAGGATTTTGAGCCATTTTGTGCCATTTGTGTGGAGAAATTTGTCTTCCACATTTAACCCATCCGCAGCCCTATCCACAGTGTCCTACACCAATGTAGTCTAAAAGAGAATTTCAGAAACACTGTCATCTCAAACATACATAAATTAACTAGATAAATAAAGACAAGAGAAATTTCAAATGTTGTAAACTGTGATCTTAAGTGTTGTAGATCTCCTGGGTTAAAAATGTTTACAGAGTGTAAAAAAGAGCCCCTGAAGAACTGGAAGGGCAGCTTTACTCGTTTATAATGTCATGGACAAGATTGCACCACCTAGAGTTAGAACTATGTAATAAAACTGTATAGGAAAAATAGGAAAGAAATAATAATACTATTACTAGTATTACTAATTACTACTACTAATAATAATAATAATGGTCCATTTCACATTTTTAAAGGTGGTTCTTTAAGGGTTTTAGCAAAGAACATGGTTCTACCATGTACACTGAGAAAACGTTTATCAGAATGGAGAATGTTTTGTAGATGGTTCTATGCAAAACTTTTTTAGGTTCTATGTAGCAATAACATCACATTCTCCAACAATCTAAAAAAATTGAACCACCTTTTTAAGTGTGTAGAGGGCGGACTAAAACATTGATGGTTCTGTATACAAACTGTGATCACAGGTTCCTAACCATAGTCCTGAATACCACACATTTTACCATTCTCCTTAACGTTTCCTAACACACCCATCTAAAGTCATGAAGGGTTTGTTAATGAGGTTATTGGTTGGATCGGGTGCTGGGAGGAGCGAAAATGTTAAGGGCAGGGGTTATTCCAGGACTGGGTCTAGAAACCACTGTTTTAGACTGCAAATAGTAGAATGTGTAAGAACCAGTGCAGTAAAGAATGTGCAAAAAATCAATTTCTTAAAATGATTTTTAAAAAATCTTTGTAGTTTTATAAGAATTTCAGTTCTTTAGAATGCAGAATGTGTTGTAGATGGTTCTATGCAAAACTTTTTTAGGTTCTATGTAGCACTAACATCACATTCTCCAACAATCTAAAAAAAATTGTGGAAATGTTTTTTTGTGTGTTCCTGGTTCTGTGCAGAACCCTTAAAGAACCACCTTTTTAAGTGTGTAGAGGGCGGACTAAAACATTGATGGTTCTGTAAACAAACTGTGATCACAGGTTCCTAACCATGCAGTGGTTTGAAGACTAGATGAGCTACATGTTGATAGACACAAAACAATCTTATGTAGCTCCTTTGGTCTTCAAGGCATCACACTGATTTATCATTCTTTCCACCAGATTTTTAAACATTTCATAGTTCATTTCATAGTAGGGCTGGAACACATAACTGACTTAGTTTCCTATAACCAACGGGCAAATTGGTCGGCAACTAATTTAGCAGTCGATTTGTTGGTGATGTCATCATGCATGTTTCTGTGAATATAGAATTTAGTTGCAACAAAGAGTAGACAGGCAGAGGAATGCACAAAGCACTAAAGCTAATGTGCATCAGACTGCTGTCACTGAGCTTCATAAAATAAGGCACGCTAAACAGTGTTCTGGCGAGTGCTACATGAAGAAAATGTCTTACCCCAGCGAACATATATAGATAACTCTGAACATAAAAGCTCTAGGTCCATTTAAGAGCCTAATAAACCCCATTAGAAATATTGTCATGGATATGAGGCTCAAGTGAACTTCTTGATCAGATCTTCCTGTTCCACTTTAAATGATGCAGCAGTCACAAACATTAGAAAATGGGACAAAACAATACTGTCCTATTGGTTTTGTAAAACATGTTCCCCACCTGTCCATCAAAAACACAGCAACCTCCTCATCCATTTGACCTTAAGCTCTCCATAAAGCTGAAGTCACCTTTGTTGCAGATTCTTGATTAATTTTCCCACAGCAGTTACTCTACTGCCACAGAAGCCAGACTGTAACCACAGACCATTTAAGACAGAAAGAACAATCTGAACAAGAAGCTAGAGAAGGTCCTGATCAGAAAATGTTACCATGCATTAAAAGAGTAATGGGTTTTTTTGATGGGTCTGAACTGAATTAACCTAAGAGCCGGAACTTGTAGACTTGGTCAAAATGAGCTCTGAGCAGAGGGGAAACATGTGTGGTGTTTCAGTGAAGATCAGATAAAGAACAGGTTACTGGATCATGACCTACATAACTTCACAGGGAGCCTGTTTTTTTCCTTTTCTTATTTCTGTTTATTCTGTAATTCTATAAAACAGTAAAGCCTGCTGTTTGAGCTACCAGTCTAATGACATCAGTGCGCAGTAACATTAGCTTCATACTGCTAACTCCTTAATTACTCAGTAGTTCTGAAGATACAGTGATATACAGGATAGAAACGTACACAGAATAAAATGTATCTGGTTCAGAACGTGATAAAGGTGTTTTATGAAGACCCCAATTGATTGAAAATACAGCCTAAAACTAGAGTGCAGTGTGGGCATAACAACATTGTGCCAACTACAACATAACACCACAACTTCTGCTGTCTATTAGATCACCAGCATTAGCCCTGTTACGGTACAGCTAGCTAAAGTCAGCTAGCTACTTGGTGAAAGTATCATGTCTAATTTAAAAACATAATAAAACGTTTATACACAGTAGCACATCAAAAACAACACATCCCTTTACATTTTCTCCAAAACCCTTAAAAATAAAGAGGAAAAACAGGACTGTGGAAACGTACCAGCAGGGATGACGAATCATAGAGCTTATATGCGTTGTTGCTCTTAGCCGTCTTCTAACCCCAGTCATACTTGTTTTTAGCTTGTTCCAGTTTTGTTTTGTGTGGCTGCTTAGCTCCACAGAACTTGCATGTTTTGGTTGCCACGTTTATCCTCGCCTCACAACTTATGCACAACAAATAGGGATGTTTCAAGTATGATATCAGGTTGTAGAGAAATTGTAAGCCTGTACGGCATGCATGAGCCTTTTGTTGTCCACTCTACACTTGACCCACAGCCTGCAGAAGCTGAATAATCAAACCTTTATTGCCTTGAAGGGAATTTGTTTTACACACAAAAGAGGCACATTACAAAGTTCAAACAAAAACAACAGTAACTAAAAACACAGAACATCTACGACGTTAATGACAGAGAGAGATATGCATGTATAACTTTCATGATCTTCACTCAGTTTACTTTCACTCTTCAGACCCTGAAACAGCCTGTTTTTTTTCTCCTCCATAATAATCAGATAATGATTGATTAGTACTGTGCTCACAGCTGTTCAGGTAGAGACATTTACCAAAGACATTTCTATACATTAACACTTCATGACTGACACTTCATGCTGCTCCACTGAGAGCTGAAACCGTCAGGAGATTGCAGTCAGGACTAAAGTAATTTAATTAATAAAATTATTGATTTATTTTTTCCTTACTTCACTAGAACACACTGCTCTTCCAGGAGAAACCGTCACCATTCAGTGTAGAACCAACACTGCAGTGTGCAATGACAGTTGGGGTCAACGTTTAACCTGGTATCTGCAGAAACCTGGAGAAGCTCCTAAACTCCTGATTAAATTGATTAACAGTAGTGTCAGGAACTCCAGCTCGTTTCAGTGGGAATGGGTCTGGAACTGATTTCTCTCTGACCATCGGTGGAGTCCAGGCTGAAGATGGAGGAAATTATTACTGTCTGGGTGAATTCTACATCAGTAGTATTTACTCGTTCACACAGTGATACAGAGCCATACAAAAACGCTTTGATTGGGCTCATGTCAGGTCACAGCTCCAGACCTCCAGAATGCTCCTCGAACCAGTTCTGGGAAGATTGGGCCATTCACACGGTGCATTATCCTGCTGAAATATTATTGTGGGGGTACATGACGTCTATGAAGGGCTGCAAATGGTCACTGACCTGTTTAGACAGACCAGTGAGTCCAACGCATCACAACACACCCCACACCAATATGGAACAAACACTAGTCTGCACAGTGCCTTGTTGAAAACTGGGGTCAATAACTTCATAGGGTCTGCACCACACACAAACCCTACCATCAGCCCAAAACAGTCGGTGCTGTGACTCCAGTTAGCCACCTCACCAGCCCAGATGAGGAGCTATTTCAGGTGTGGTGGTGTTAACAGAGGCACTCTGGTGGGTCTTCTGCTCCCATATCCCGTGAAAGCTAAAGAACGCTGCACTGAACTGTTGGATATGCTTATGGGGCCTCCTGCATTGAATGTGGATGTGATTTTTATCAGAGTCGTTCGTCTGTTCACCTGGACAGTTCTAGCCAGATGCCACCAGTCATGATCATTAGGCACCTTGTGAGGTATTGTGAGGGATCTCACAATGAATCTGACTTGAGTTACTCTCGAGTTACGTCTATATTACAGGAAGTCAGCAGAACATTTAATCCAGATCGTTTTTTCTCAGCCTGGATCATAAACAGCAGTAATAAAATAAATAGCTAAATAAGAGCTAATAAATACTAAATTAATAATGTTGATTCTGTGAGTAGCACGGTTGCCAAACAGCCGCACCCAGTAGGCCTACTGCACACACACACATTAGATTAAATTACAACAGTTCCAGCTTTATTATCAGTGTGCAGAGTTCAGGTACAGAGCCAATGAAATCCAGTCAGCATGCTGGTGTTAATAATGCTGGTGGTTTAATCTTCAGTGCAGCTCAGAGAGTCTGATGGTGAACAGCAGGGCTGCTGCTATTAAAGACCCTGAAGATCAGAGAACCACACCACCCTGTATGTGGTGTATGTGATTCTGTACTGTGATCCAGTTTAATAACCTGTTTACCTTCTTATTGACCTTCACACACAGAGGAACTCTGTTTACTGTAGGTCACTGGTGGGGACATGTGGAAGCGTGTACTGGCTTGTGTCCAGGTGAGTGGTATGAGTCGCCTACTGAGAAGACCTGGCTCTTTAATTCAGGAGTCCGGAATCTTATCCCGGTGAGAGAGCTAGAGTAAACACAAGCACTGCTAGGCATCATATATCAGTCACTCACATGATGTCATCACTTTGGTGAATACGGTTTTTAATAAGAGAATAATTCCTTGTACTTTTCTAGCCACACCCATTCATCCAGGAAGGTAGAATAGAGCACTGTGATTGGTCAGGCAGCACATCGCTCCACCCTCTTCAACCTGCAGGCGGACTTCCAGCAGCTCCTGTGGTGCTTTATCCAGTCCAGATGGTTTAAAGTGGAAGTCTCCAGTAGAGTCCGGTTTCTGGAGAGAGGATCAGAAACCCTGTTTGGAGAGAAAGCACAGAGGTAATTACTGAAGTTACAGCTACTAGAATTTACTGACTGACCTGATGATTCTAGATATATCAGACACACAGAGAACACAGTATAAACACTACTGATAGAACAGCTTTCAGATGGAGCTCATACAGAGACCTGACTGTGTGTTCTCAGGAGTCAGTAATACCTGAGGGAGAACAGATCACCTCCAGAATGAGCTTCTCTGTGGAACAGGACACACAGGAAACTGTGAGGTGAGCTGGTTGATGTTTGGCTACCTAACATTAATATGACCTGTCTCATAATATTAATCAGTCTCATCAATAAATCAGTCTCATAATTGAGTATATCAGTCTCATATATATATAATTATCACAGTATCTAATTTCTCAGAAGGTATATCTAATTTCTTAGAAGGTAATATCAGTGATGTGATTGATTTCTGAGAAGGTAATATCAGTGATGTGATTTTTGAGAAGGTAATATCAGTGATGTGATTTCTGAGAAGGTAATATCAGTGATGTGATTTCTGAGAAGGTAATATCAGTGATGTGATTTCTGAGAAGGTAATATCAGTAATATCAGTGATGTGATTTCTGAGAAGGTAATATCAGTGATGTGATTTCTGAGAAGGTAATATCAGTGATGTGATTTCTGAGAAGGTAATATCAGTGATGTGATTTCTGAGAAGGTAATATCAGTGATGTGATTTCTGAGAAGGTAATATCAGTGATGTGATTTCTGAGAAGGTAATATCAGTGATGTGATTTCTGAGAGGGTAATATCAGTGATGTGATTTCTGAGAAAGTAATATCAGTGATGTGATTTCTGAGGAGGTAATATCAGTGATGTGATTTCTGAGAAGGTAATATCAGTGATGTGATTTCTGAGGGGTTTATTAAAGTGTTGGTTTCTCTGAGTTATCGGCAGCAGCCAGTCAGAGCTAGAACAAAGATTTAAATAGAAATTAAATCAGGTTTAGTGTCACGTCACATTTACACAGGTGAGCAGGTGAGTGAATGTCTTAGGTGTGTCGTCCCTGTACTGAAATGAAATAGTCCACATACAGGACTCTCACATACATGCTCTGTTTGTCCAGATGGTTCCTTAACTATGCTATGTCCAGATGATTAGAGCTCAGCCGCACATGATGGATATTTTCCAAATGTCCAAACTTCATCATCTTCATGGAATTCCTGAGTGGGATGTAGAGGGATTTCTCACCGCTCGTGCTGAAGGATGAAAGTTAACACGTCCAGGAATGCTGGGAATGTTGAGTCTTCTGGAAGTTGATTTAGGAAATCTGGTCTGGTCTGCAGTTTCTAATGAAGGACTTGATCTCTCCACTTTAACAAGGCTGCTGCTTTTGCGATCTTATCTGAGAACTCTTGAACGGAGCTCAATCTGCTTTGAGCGTTTCCAGTGATACTGAGACCTACTGGTATCGTACCAATTCAGTGGAGTGTGTTTCTTTACACAAACTAAGTGCTGAAGTCATGTCTGTTACTGTGTGTGTTTTAGACCAGATCAGGGTAAGAGATCTGATTCCCCTGAACCCAGCTGTGTGTCCATGAAAAGTGACGGGTCAATGGGCAGACCATTATTCTTCAGAGACGATAACAGACCTACAGAGTTCAGGTAAGTAAAATGAACTCCAGGGTTCTTAAAGGGAACACAGTTCATTGTCTCTGACTGGTGGTACAACAAACCAGAGCAGCACCATCAAAACTATTTTATTCCACCCACAGTTCTTTATTATACACTCATCATCAAAAAATAGCTGCACTTAAAAGGAAGAAACACACAGGAGTGAAACGTGGTGGGTAGGATTGACATTGGGAAATGAAATGGGAATGACTGAAGTTGCACACTTGTGAGACTTACAAGAACCACATAGATGGAGAACCAATGGGCAACAGCCACGAGTATGGACATTGAGCAAGCAGTGATGCTCTCAAAAAAGTCATCCTGTTAGTGCCAGCACCATTTACAGACGGCTACACGATGCAGGACTGCATGCAGAGACTGTTACAACTAAAGACTGCGGAAGTGTCATGGAGTGACTCAGAATGGCAGTGGGTCATCGTCAGTGACGAGTCTTGCTTTTGTCTTGGTGGAGATGAAAACTGAATCTGTGTTTGGAGGCACCGTGGTCAGCACCAAGATGAACAGCCACTGGAGTGTCACTCCACCTCTACTCTCCAGAAATTGAGTGAGAATGTTCAAGTTGCATGAGATGGATTATCACAGGACAGCATTAAGAACCTTTTACAACTCCATGCAGATCCAGGCTGTGACCAATCACTCAGGCTGCAGTTACTTGAGTTAACCTGACGTTAAACTAGGACCAGGTAGGCCTACTGGAAGAAGGTTCTTTGGTTTTCTTTGTCTGTGTGCTCTAGACAGTGGGGACAGGTCGAGTGAAGGAGGGGTCTCCCTTTTAAGGTCTGCCCTGTGGTGAGGGCAAGGCCTGAGAGTAAGGTATTACTGTGAGAGACCTGTTAACACCTGGTGTAACTGAACACACCCCTCTTACTTATTTGAATGGGAGCTT
Organism: Prochilodus magdalenae; assembly: GCA_024036415.1. NCBI lineage: Eukaryota > Metazoa > Chordata > Actinopteri > Characiformes > Prochilodontidae > Prochilodus > Prochilodus magdalenae. Next base: position 30,311 of record JAMWET010007347.1, on the reverse strand, counting down.
GCACTGAGTGTTGAGGCGATACTGACACCAACTGGTCAACATGGTACCAACACAGCATCATGATCTTTTGTCAAGTGAGTTTGTTTTTACACCAACTTGCAGGACAGAATTAAAGTCATGTGTGATCTTGTTTGTGTTTTAGACTGGATCAGGGTAAGAGATCTGATTCACCTGAACCCAGCTGTGTGTCCATGCAGAGTGACTTTTCAGTGGATGAACTAATAAACCTCAGAGAGGGGAGCAGTTCTACAGAGTTCAGGTAAGAATGATGTGAAAATGAAGAGGTTAAAACTGTTCCTCTGAGCTCCAGTGATCCCGATGGGAAAGTGGTTCAGAAATTTCTGATGTAAACAAACAACAACAACAACAACAACAACAACAACAACAACAACAACAACAACACAGCCCTAAAAATATTTGATTCCTCTGTAGTTCATTATTCTGTGTAATATACAGTATAACTTATAGTAGAATATAACAGTATAATGTACCGCACAGTATTTAACCTCCCCCAACTCCCCCAGCCTCACACACACTTACACATCCACACATACCGTTTACTCCACACCTGTTCATTTTGGTCCTCTGTGTAGTTCATGTGCATTAGCCCTCATTGATTTTAATAAAATGTGAAACCAAATTCATATCAGTGTAGAATGAAACTGTCCACAGCAATGATAATTAGTTATTAGTGTGAGGACAGTTATTATTATTTAGTTATTAATAATAGTTGTACTTCTTATTAAAATCATTATTATAATCACGTTCATCATTTTGAGATGTCGGGCTGTTTGCTAAACAGATCCTTATTTTTGCACAGACCAACCAGCCTCTATGTTTTAATGATATTTATAGCAGCATGTAAATCAGATAGACCTGCCATCATCATAGACCATAATAATAAGTGAACATGTATACTGAATATGTCTAAGAAATACATGACATCATAATTTCTGTTAATAATACTGTCTGTGTTTATTTTAATGTTGATATGAGCAGCGTTAGATTATGGTGACTCTGTGTTCTTTATTTAGCCGTATCTGTTCCTGTAGGTGGGCTATAGAGGATGTGATTGGGGGATTTGGGAATGATGTAATTATAATGGTGCTATAAAGTGGATCTATACTGATGATTGATTGATCTTTATAAAGGCGTCCACATCTGTAATTCCCTGCTTCACCACAGGAGTCATCAGTTTCCTCTTCTCCAGAATGTTGTGTAGTGGCTTTACACCTGAGTTAAAGCTTCCATACATACGTACCTAAATCCCCACACAGTGTTTCTTATAGACCTGGGTGTGCATGTGGATGACTGTGTGCACATTCCTGACTCCCCTTTGGCTGTATACACCATTTCTGAATAAGGACTGAGGACTGATAGAGAGGAGGTCTAAGTGTTAAACCAGTTTCTCTTAAGTTTGTTTCTTTCAGCTGATATCTAACAACGTGTGCACACACTGTCCACTACCAGTTTGTGGTGAGGGTTCACACTTCACCATCAGCATGTCTCCTCTCTGTGTTATGTAATGTGCTGCCTCTACATCATACAGTCCTGGCTATGAAGCCCAGTCCCAGATCTCCATCAGTCACTGAATCAGTGTTAAATCAGGGTTTAAGCTTCAGTGTGAGAGTCACTGAATCAGAACTCTAATCTGATGTTGAGTCTTAACCACTTCTGTAGCTGAGTTAATACTGAAACGATGATGTGTAATGTTGGGTTAGTGCTGGAGAGCGCATTTCTCTGCCTCTGTTAAAGAGCCTGTTCTACATATAAGAGCATTTACCCGGACGCTCAGTGTTCCGCGGGTTCTTCTGCCCCGGCGCTGTAGTATTAATATACTGTATGATTATCTATCTGGAGTGTTGGTGGATTCTCCAGACTGGGAAACTGTTCAGATGATGATGGAGCTGTATATTGTGTTTATCTTTTAGAGTGTTTAAAACTGAAACTGAAATTAATCTATTACAGTGTATGATCGTGTCTTTGATGTGTGGATCAGGTTTTCCATATGCCGCAGTTAAAACCATGTTGTGTTTCAAACAGAGTGCAGAGTGAGACACCAGAACCTACCAGGGGAAACATGGACCAGGTGTGTGGAACTAATAGAGGACATATGACTGTAAAAATGATTACTGCTTTACTGTAAAATATGTTTAAAGACATTTAATTAAAATATTAAGTTAAAGTTCTGATTTAAATCCCACTGAAATAATCAGATAACAGCACATAATACACAGATTATTGTTCCATTAACTTCCTATCTGATGGTCATTAACCTGTAAAGCTGGAGGCAGAGAGATTACTCTGTGGAGGATCTGTGGAGGATGAGGAGGATCAGAGTTTTAGAGAGGCAGCGCTGAAGATCACACTGCGTGTCCTGAAGAACATGAACCACACAGACCTCGCCGACATGCTACAGACGAGTAAGAGTTCAGGGTCAGGTCATTATCCGTTATGTTCATTCGTTTACAGACTTTAAATTATGATGATACGATATTAATATTAATCACAGCTCAGTAACTGTTGCTCCTACATGTCATATGGTGTTTGTAGTAATGCCAAAACCAAACGTTAATACATGATATGGTGGGCATGATCTCATAGGCAACACAAAAAGCCCACCCTAGCGCTGTGTGTGGTAAAAGAAAAAATAGTTTGTGGTCAGAGGAGAAGGCACAATGTAGAAAGCGCTCACCTTTCAGACTGAGAGAATGAACAGATCTCTTTAAAGAGACTGCTGTCAGGGGTTCTCAGGGGAGTTGGCCCCAGGACACTTCATGTACTGGCCACCAGAGGTCGGCGTCACCAGAATTTTAGACACAGCTCCAGTACTTTTCCATTCCTGCCCTTCTCACCTGCATCCAGTTTCCCCTGTCATTACCTTCCCTTTAAAAAGCCCTTCCTTCCCCTTTAGTATTGTGGAGCATTAACAAATGTCACCTTGTGGTTTTGGTGCGCTGCTCTCAGGTACTTGTGTTCTTTAAAGTCCTTTTGATCTTTTAATGCTCGCTTATCTTTTTCAGAGTTCTCAACATCACCTGACTCCTGAGCTCCTTTTTTGTCTCCTTTAATTCTGCTGTGGACTTCGTCATTTTTGAGGATTTTGATGGGCGATCTCCTCAGAGCTTTTGAGTTTTGCTTATTTTTGTGGATCTTCTGAGCTTTCTGGGTTCTTTTGACTTTTGTTTGTGTTTTTGCATTTTCTCCTATTAAAACCTGCCACATGGATCCCATCCCTGTGTCTGAGCTCCCCTCATTACAACTGCATTGTGTTTGAACCCAAATGATCTCCATAATAATTGAAATCTTTTTAATTCATTTTAACTCTTCTTAACAGTGATTACACAACTCAGGAAGTACTGTGTATCATATTGGAGTGTATTTAACCTGATGCAGATTTATTTGAAATTTAAAAACTAAATTCCCTTTTACATCTACTACACACGTATGGGGCAGCTTTGCATACCACACCCATAATGCCCCTTCTGAAATATGGAGCATCTGGCAGATACCATGATACATTAATTGTTACTTAATCATCTTTTAATCAGAACTGACTCCTTCATGTCATCAAAAGCTGAAATACACACTTAATGGAAAAATTCAGAAAATTAATGAAGGAATCTTAAAGCCTGGAACCTCCAAACTTCTGAATGAGATCTACACAGAGCTGTACATCACAGAGGGTGGGAGTGGAGAGGTCAGTAATAAGCATGAGGTCAGACCGATTGAAACTACATACAGGAGACCAGTAATACAGGAGACACCCATCAAATGTAACGACATCTTTAAAGATCAGTCCATCAGAACTGTGCTCACTAAAGGAGATGCTGGAATTGGAAATCCATTCTCTGTGCAGAAGTTCATTCTGGAAAATGGAATAAAGCTGTGGGAATGTGCTTGATGTAGCACTACTGAATAAAAAGTCTGTCTTTTATTGTACATCTGTTTTCAATACAATTGCTCAGTTATGTATTTACAGTTTACAATATCATACAGTAATTTTTTTTATTTTAAATCTGACGCTTGGAATATTAGTCCAGTCTGGGTCCCACCCGGATCTCTTCTGTTTAGATCTCCTCCTGCCTTTACACTTTCCTCTCCTTGCCTCCTATCCTCTCTCTCCTCTGACCTTGGGCTTAAGTGATCAGGCTAAACTGGGAAATCCTATAATAAATTATGCTCCTGTTGCTCTCCATACTTAAGTACATCTGAAGGTAAATACTTTAGTACTGTTACTCCAGTGGAGGTGTACAGGGAGGATTTTTACTGGAGTAATATTTTACCTTGGGTAATCTCTACGTTCACTCTGGTACATGATTTGTGTATTTTGTCCATCACTGTAACTAATTGACAACAGGCAGGTAGAAGCAGAGAAGGTAACAAACTTCAGACCTTACACAGGTAAAACACAGGTAAATAGAAGGACTGGTTAAACGGCAAGACCAACCAGACACAGGTAGAAATGATGATGGATCTACAGAAAACACACAGGTGACTGATACACATTAATCCAGAACACTGATCTCGTGACACCAAAATGCTTCATTAACACATGAACTCCTGATGAATTCAGATTCTGAACAAAGGCTTTATTACCTCCATCTTCATTACTAGTACATGTATTAGCTAATGCTGAGTAGCTCAGTCTTGTGGTATATATGACTCCTTCATTTGTTCCTGATTAATGACTTTCTGATTAATGTATCATTAGTTACTGCCTTAATTACTGGCGGATCATGTACCCTTAATATAAAGTACCACTTTGGTAAGGCTTTATGTTAAAGGTACATGATCTGCCAGTAATTAAGGCATTAACTAAAGTCTCAACAAATTATCTTAGACATAAGACACTCTTTCACCGCTGCCACATTAACATGCTACCCTGTCCACTGCCTGCCACCTCTAAAATGTTCTAGATCCACCACTGTTAGCTTAGCTCCAGTTTGTAAGTGTACTTCAAGGTAAGTCTTAAGGTACACAGCTAAACACAGTGTTCGGTGGTGCTATGATGGCCATGAGATTTACATTTACAGTGAGACCTCAGCTCAGGAGGAAATCATAATTCTCCCAGATGAACTGTAAGGGTTTCACAGCTGTGTAGTTCTGAAGTGGAAGATACAGCTCACACCTGTGTACATGATCATTCAATAATGTAGCCCTAGTGCCCCCTATTGGCCCATATGCTTTAAATATAGAGGGCAGGGCCCCTCGGGGTTCATTTTAGGACCCACGAGAATGAGATACCCAGCCATGTTTTCAGTGTATGTGTATAAAATATATACCGACACACTTAGAGCAAAGTTATTAATCAGCTTTACTGTTTTCAGATAAACTGAGGTGTATGTTAAAGTTCTTATAGACCAAGGTAGGTTTATAGTCTGACTGCACACGTTTCTATACCAAAACCCAGCGATTTACCCAAAACAATAAACAGGTGTTCAGCAAAATAAAGAAATAAAATAGTTCAGCCTCTTCGTACACAAATAAGACTATGTAATACAGAGTACCTCTTTAATTTCCAAGCTTCATTTAGATACCAACAACAATATCCAAATATCACTAATGTATTACAGTAGTATCTAGATTGTTTACACCTCCCTAAACGTGAAATAAGCAGGAAGTAAACACACCCTACCATCGGGGCACAGTAGATTAACAGACACATGGCCATGCAGTTTAGAAACTTAACATACAAGAGCACTCAAACAGGCCCCACACTCACACAGACCAGAGCATTCCGGCTGGTGGATGGTGCTAGCGGGCGTGTGGTTAAAGACCTAGCCCCTTCTTGGACATGGAGAGAGGAAGATGACTTACAGTTCAGAGGCAGCAGGGGAACGAGGCAGACGAGGCCCGATGGAAGAAACGTAACCCCCTTTCTGTGCAGAGCGGGATGTAGGAAAAGCAGGGCAGTCTTCATCAGAGGCCCCACACTGCCTTTCCGGTCACAATGGGGGCTATCTGATCTTCACTGTGGGCTGATACACAACCCACATGAAGAGCAAGCTAGTCCGAGCACGTGAGATAGCTCTCTCCAACAGCCCAGCACCGTCGGGTGTCAGTACTTATAAACACTTTACTCCACTTTCTCTCCCGCTGTCCCTGCTGTTTCTCTCTCCTCTCCCTCATACTAACTCCACCTCCCTTTCCGCCACTAGAATAGGGGAGACCCTGATTGACACTGCACTCACACAATCATAATGTTTTCCTGCTCGCAGACTCCAAAACATAAGAAAAAGGTTTCAAACAGAGTTATACTCGATCTAACTTATTTATCTATTTTTAAAATGACAGTGAACTGATATTGACACTAATTCACTCAAAAGGTTTATTTTTTTATTTTTTCTGATATAATGTCCAGGGGTACAATAATAAAACAAGGACATGATCAACAGAAGATATACACATGCAGGAATGATGATTTAAAAGTTATATAAACTGTTTAGTTATAATATAACACAGTTTGGAAATCTGGGATGGATTAAAACACAGGAATACTGTGGATTAAAGAGGAGGATGAACAGGGTAGAAAGAAGAAGTGACGCTTTGATAAATCGATCTATGATTCATATTTGTAGAAATGGAGCTGATCAGTCACTGTGTGGCTTTGTATTTAGAGGGACATGAAAGTCTATTAAAACACATTAATTTATTTTTGTTATTCTTCAGTAAACAACATTTTAAATTAAAACTATATATAGTAATGTATAACCATATATAGTGTAGATAGAGCGCTTCCACAGCTTAATACTGTAACTGATATACAGCAACAACGCAGCTGAGTAGATACAGACAGTATAGGATTCTGCTACCCTAAAGGACCAGTGTATCTAGGTTTGTTCAGGAGGTGGGGGTGTGTCAGCATTCACCACAGACGAGAAAGGGTTAAACATAAAGTTTGGTTATTTGGTTATTATATATAGGCCTAGTTAGAATTAGATTTTTTAAAGATTTATTATTTACTTTGTGGTTAATTAGTTAAAGTTATCATTTTATGGTTGTTTATAGTTTAGGATAATTTAATTTTAATCTATTTAAATTAGCTTTGGTTAACTTCACTTATTTCAGTTACGGTAGCTTAGTTCAGATTTCATACCTTTTCAGCTTTTTTTTTCAGTAAAACCCAGAAACAAATAAGGTAAATCAAAAACTGTCATGCTTCCAGGTTTCAAAAACAAAACCAGAAGGTCTCTACCCATAACTGGGTAGCTAGGAATGGACTTAAGAGCGGTCAGTTCTGTTCAGTTCCTTTGGGTGGCTTGCCATCGCTGTGCAGGACAAATCCATGGTGCATCTGAAGATCTGTTCTCCAGGATTTCTGTTCCTCATAAAAAACCTGACCTTTGCTCTGTGTCTCACTCTCAATCATCACTCATAGTCGCATTCAGTTTCTGATAGCACTTTACAATAACTACTAGCTACTCATATCACATATCATATAAAATGTACATGTCTTTATTATCAGGAATACATTTTCTTAACAGGTCTCTTGAACAACAGGTACATATTTACACATTTCAAATGTATTTAAAATTCCCTTTTTGATCCCACAGTGGGGAAATTTAGTCTCCGCATTTAACCCATCCGTGAAGTGAAACACCACAAACACACTAGGGGGCAGTGAGCACACTTACCCAGAGTGGTGGGCAGCCCTATCCACGGTGCCCGGGGAGCAGTTAGGGGTTAGGTGCCTTGCTCAAGGGCACCTCAGTCATACTGTAGGCTCAGGGAATCAAACCAGCAACCCTCCGTTCACAAGACTGGTTCCCTAACCTCCAGCCCACGACTGCCCCCAATATGCTTGGTATTTTTACCAAGTAATGAAGCTAACGTTCTGTTTTCTCTGTTGCTGTAGAACAAACACCTTATGCAGTGCATGCTAATTAATAAATAAACTCTTTTTGACAAACAATAACTTTGTTTAACTTTAACTTAACTTTAACTATCTTTAACTTATTTCTTTTATAACATATAGAATATACCTCTAGGACTAATATGCAGCTTTTGGCCCCCTTTTCTCAATAGCTTGTAGGACTGGCAGTAGCTCAGAGTAAGAAATACAATTTTTTACTAATCATTTAACTGAATTATAGTTTAAACTCATTTAAAACTCATATATATTAATGCATTGTTCTTTTGTTTACATTTGAATCTGTTTTGTTAAGTAATCTAAATTATTTACTGATTAAACTTAAATTTAGCAAATTCTGAAAATCGCATCAGATCATGCAGTCCAGCAGTAAAAAGCTAGCTACAACAGCTCAACTCAACAAGGGTCTCCTGTGGGAAGGTGTCCTTTGCTTCACTTGTAAAAAGAGTTACTGTTAGTTTAGCTTTGAGCTAGTTTCCCTGGTTACAGCCTTGTGTAAAACACTCAGCTCAAATACATTAACCACATGACTAACAAGAAATTTTGAACATGTAATGTTTGTGGCTTATGTAGCCGTAAAAATAATGTGTTTTTTTATGTTATGATGTTGTCATTTTATTTGATAGTGAACTTCACTCAGCTTCACTTAACTAAATTATCATAGCCATTCCTATGTATATGGTTCCTGTTTTCCTTGGGGTTCCCTTTACTTTTGTTGTAGGTTGGGCGGTAATTAGTGCGACACAGCACGTATGTGCTGCGGGTTTTACCGGTAAATTAGCACAGAGCATTGCTAATGCTGAGCCGGTAAACATGCATCCTGCTCTCTCCCATACATTTCTCTCCCAAATAGTATAAAATCTAGCTTCTACATAGTTTTTGAAGATGTAAACACTGTATTGTGTAGTTGTATTGCTAATTTGTAGAAATGAAGTTTATTTTCTAATGCTGAAATTAAATGCTATTTTCATTCGCTTCGTCTGATTTTCTGCCTCGTGCAGGCCAGTGAGAGAGAGAGTGTGTCTGTGTGTGTGCACTAATTCCATTAGTGCATATCTCTCGTTCAGGAGTTTCATTAGTGCATATCTCTCGTTCAGGAGAAGCATCGTGGATGCTAAACTGGAATAAACAGCACAGATCTCTGTGTTCCTGTGTGTGGTGTGGTTGTCTTGACTGAATTGTCTCCCCGTCCTGTTGATGTCTGCTACACTTACATGAAGTGTGGGTTACATATACACAGTGATGTATATCTATCCTCCTGAGAACCCGGCGTCCTCATAGGAAGACATTACATTTCTGCTTCTCTGCACCATGATTTTTTTTTCTTTCACACTCAAAAATCCCTAAGGTCTACATTTTTATAGTTGTTATGTCCTACTAATCATAAATAGCTAGGAGAAATTAAAACTGCACACCAAGCAAGTCTGGGTGTCAGGAGGTTAAACACAGTGTAGACAGTACACTATATGTATATTCTGGCTCCTGTGTTTGATCCTCCTGTAAGTAGAGCTCAGTGTCAACTTCTAGAAGGAGTTTATTAAAGTCTACCAACATTTCCACTAGTCTGAGTGATGACCTCCTGTCGTTATCAGAACGTCAGGCTCTTCTCCTTCTGTACATGCTCTCATCACCAAATGTGAGGAGCTTGATGGACACTGGAGGTGCAGTCATTGGTAAACAGGAAGTGGGGTCAGGAGGAAAGCACACAGCTCTGTGGTACAGCTGTGTTAATAGAATTTGACCAACAGAGACCCCAAACATACATCACCATGTAGAGTCACATACAGTGTGTGGTCTATAACAGGGGTTCTCAACCTTTTCTACCTTATGGCCCACCTGTTTACAACTTGAAAGCGTCAAGGCCCCCAAGAAAACAAAAATTGAGATCTGGGTTGTGTAAAATGGCTTGAAAAATATCATCCATTTTAGTTCAGTTTTTCACAGAAAATATGTACAGATTTTAAACAAGTAGAATGTGAGAGGGGATTTGTCCTCTTAGCCATAGCTCCAACAAGAATAGTCATATAAGAACAAGAACAGGTCCAGTGTGTTGAGCAGCCAAGTCTCCACATCTGTGACAATCATAAACACACACCATAAATTTTCTATTTACAATAACACATTCCCAGCATAAGAGTATATATAAATCTGTCAATTTTCTGCAAAAGTTAATACTTACTTTATTCTTTTAATGGCAGCATCAATGCGATTTTTGAGCTTGCCTCTGAGTCACCAGAAGATCCACTCTTGGTGGGATGGATGAGAGACAGACCCTTAAGGTTGCATCCAGAGTTGTCTTCAGTCTGTTCCTGGATTTTAACTTGGTTGTGGCCACAATAGAAAAACCAGACTCACATAAATATGTGGTTGTAAATGGCAAAAGAAGCCTTAAGGCCCTAACAGCAAGAGAGTGGAATTCCTTTGAAACAACCCAGATCAAATCTGGCATGCTGCAGCTTTAAGATGCTGTCTGATGACAGTTCAATTAGCTGAGTTTCAAGCTCTGTGGGAAGTGCAACATCAGCAGGGGCAATGAAAAAGGGGTCCAAAATCCAAAGATTGCCATCTCTGGGATCCTCTGGAAAGTATTCCATGAACTTCTCAGTCAGCTGTGACAGGTGATTGATGACCGTATTAGTGACATTGTGACAGTATGGAAAATGTACACAGAAACCAAAAAGATGTTGCTGTTTTTCCCTTGGATTGACAGGTTGAGCTGGTTCAGTTGTGAAAATATATCTGCAAGTTAGGCTAGTTTGGCTAGAAAGTTTACATCAGCATAAGGGGGGAGCCAGTGAGGATTTTTTCTCTGACAGAAAACACTGGATCTCACATCTGAGCTCAAACAATCGATTGAGGACCAGCCCTCTCGACAGCCACCTCACCTCACTGCTATACAACAGCTGAATATGCTCAGCTTCCATACTGTCACAAAATGCAGAAAAACATCTGGAGTTCACAGCATTTTTCTTCATTATAGTTCAGTTTTGATGGCCACATCCATTACTTCGTGGGGCTCTGGTGACATCCTTTTTGATGCCAAGTTCTCACGGTGTAGGAAACAGTGCGTCCATTTTGCGCTGGGTGCCCTATCAAGGATTTGTTTGACGATGCCACTGTGCCTCCCAGTCATTGAAGCTGCACCATCCGTGCAGACCCCCACACATTTACTCCACTCAAGACCATTTTCACAGAAGTACCTGTCGATACAACGAAAGCATTCCTCTGCTGTTGTTCTGGTAGGCAGCTCGCCACAAAAAAGCATGTCTTCATGAAAGGTACTGTCCCAAACATACCTCACAAAAACGAGCAGTAAAGATGCGTTGCTAACATCAGTCGACTCATCTAGCTGCACAGCATAATGTGAACTTTCTTTAATTCTGTCCAAAAGCTGGCTCTGTATGTCAGCCCCCATGTCAACAATCCGTCTTTTTTTTCAATTTTTTTTTTGCCACGGCTTCCCCAACCATCTCGCGGCACATATCCACGGCAGCCGGCAGCACCAATTCCTTAGCGACTGTAAAAGCTTTTTTACTCTGTGCAACATGTTTGGCTATGAGGTAGCTAGCTTTCAGGGCATGTTTGGACTGGGATGTGATGGAAACGAGTGTTTTCTTTTGGAGCTGCAGTCCGTCTCGTTTTCGTTGAAAGTACTCCACTGGCTTTGCCACAAGTGTAGGGTGTTTGGTCTCGAGATGCCGCTTTAGTTTTGAAGGTTTTAGTGCTTCATTTGAAAGAGTCAAACCACAATCCACACACTGGGCTTTTGGGTTAACATCACCTCCTTCCCCCTGCGCAAATCCATATTTGATGTAGTCTGGGTGGTACTTTTGCTTTTTCTGAAGAACAGGTTCACTTTTTTGTGTCGTTTCAAAAACTTCTCCATCTCGTTAGCCAGCTAGCTAGTTAACTGTCTAGAAAAAAAGGGTGCCATGGCCTCGAACTAATGACGTTTAATTGTAATTAATTTGGGGTCTTTTTTTCTTAGTGTGCTTTTATATTAATGCTTATAATTTGAACATTATTAATCTATCAATTTTACTCATTCTAAATTTATAATTTTTTTCACGTGTACTTTTATGATTTAAAGTGCTCACTACAGACTAATGTCTCCCTCTGAGGATGAGCCTGCGGACCCCTAGAGGATGCTTCGCGGCTCCCTGGTGGTCCGCGGGCCCACCGGTTGAGGAACCCTGGTCTAAAAGACTTCATCCTCTCCTCTCTTCTCATGTGTGAGACTCAGGTCAGGTCAGGTTCAGGTTCTAATGCTGTAAAACAGAAAACAGGACAGAATGATCAAATATAAACACACTTATCACAGTCAGCACTCAGACTCCACCCACAAACACAATCAGGATAAACACCATCACTAGATAAACAGCACCACCTTTATCAGTACTAATAAAACCAATACACTGATCTGATTCTCCAAACCATTATTGACTACAGATCTCCAGCCCCCCAGCCAGTAGTGCCTCTCTTAGAGGAGCTTAATTAGTTCTGTGCTCATTTTGACCAGAACACTTCAACACATGCAGTAGACTTCCTCACAATGGAGATCTCTCACCCACCTGGACAAACAGCACACTTACACTCAAATGCATCGACTTGAGTTCCTTTTTTAACTCATGGTCATCCCCACCAGGCTGGTCGCCAAACCCAGCACCTGCTAGCACCCAGACGAGGCTGCCCGAATGTATTTGTTCTTGCAATTTTGTTTCAAACATTTTAGCAACCAGCTTTATTTAAACTTTCCACTGGACATTTTATTTTTGATATTTGGTGGGATTCCTAGTGTACAGTATTAACTCACAGAAGAAATGTACATTCTTGGTAAGGAAAGGGGCATCAGAGGCATCAAAACAGAGACACATCAAAAACTACAAACCCCAAATATTCAAAACTATTTCACACAAAACATTAAAAAGAACAGAAGCTGTATTAGAAGAATTAACTGAACATCTCAAACAATACAACCTCACACAATCTCCATTAAACATACTAATTCATTCTTCATACAAACCTCACACACACAACAATCTCTACGTCTGTGCATGTTTAAGGAGGAGATTTAAATCTAAAATGTAGATCAACATCCACTGGGAGAATATGTATACAGAGACTGTAGTTCAGTAACTCACTCTAGTTTCTCCAGTTTACAGTGTGGATCCTCCAGCATATCAGAGAGCAACTTCACTCCTGACTCTCCTGGATTATTGAAGCGCAGACCCAGGTCTCTCAGGTGTGAGGGGTTTGATTTCAAAGCTGAAACTAAAGCAGCACAGCCTTCCTCTGTGATCCTGCAGTCAGACAGACTGTAGAGAAAAAACAACAACTCAACATCTTTATTAACATAAACACACATAAGAATAACAGATCTCTCTCTCTCTCTCTCTCTCTCTCTCTCTCTCTCTCTCACACACACACACACACAGCAGAAACTTGGATGTGAATGAATGTATGTGTGGGTGCATGGTGATGTGGGTGAGAGACAGAGACATAGACACAGAGAGAAAGAGAAACAGAGAGAGACAGAGAGAGAGAGAGAGAGAGAGAGAGAGACTCACTTTAGTGTCTCCAGTTTACAATGTGGATTCTTCAGTCCAGCAGAGAGCAGCTTCACCCCACTATCCTGAAGTTTATTGTCTCCCAGGTTCAGTTCTCTCAGACTTAAGGAGTTGAAGCTGAGAGCTGGAGACAGAACTGCACAGCTTCTCTCTGTGAGATTACAATCATACAGCCTGAGAAAGAAATGAAGATCTATCAGAAACACTGTCATCTCATACATTCATAATTCATCAGATAACTAGAGACAAAAGACACACAAGTAAATGTCACATAGGGTCAAGACGAGGAGGCAGGATGTAACCACATCGAGACTGTAATTCAGTAACTCACTGTAGTGTCTCCAGTTTACAGTGTGGATGCTTCAGCAGATCAGAGAGCAGCTTCACTCCTGACTCTCCTGGTTTATTACAGCTCAGATTCAGCTCTCTCAGGTGTGAGGGGTTTGATTTCAGAGCTGAAACTAAAGCAGCACAGCCTTCCTCCGTAATCCTGCACCTGTACAGACTGTAGAGAGAAGAATAAAAAACAACATGAGCAGTGTTATATTAAATGTGTAGTTTTAGAGAGATATGACTCCCAGCATATGGTTCTCAGTACTGAAGAAAGGAAAAAGGGAAATATATAATTGTCACTGTGGGAGCTGCAGCTTAAATACACGTAAAGGAGAATTCAAGTGACTTTTCATCGGTTTTGAATAATTCAGGGGTTAAGGTCTAAACAAAATCATTCAGGTTTGATGTGAACTAGCTGATTGTAGAGGCTTTGACTTCTTTACAATGGTGGTGATAGGAAACAGGGGCCGTCTTGTCTACCACACAAAGATAGCCATTTTATTTACTATACAAAACCACCAGTGATCTTATACGAGTCTCCAGCTCAGATCTGTATGTTAATGATGATCATGGTAAAACAATGATAAATCAGAAAGACCCTGTGGGCTCCCTTCCACCATTAATGTATTGTGGCGAACCTTGCCACGGGCTTTCAGAAGCAACAGTTCAGCGCGTGTGTATAGGGAAGGGGGTGGGGGAGCAGCTAAGCCCCTCCCATCATGCACCACTGGTTTCCCGCTGCACTTAAGTTGCATTATTACTGAACATACTGTTTATCGTCATTGAATTAGTACTGCTAGTAACTGTTTATGTACTGTTAATGCATTTATGTCATGTTTGGTGTAGTTTACACAGACTTTCTTACAGTTCAACGTGAAGCAGATTACTACTGCGTATAGTCACCTCTCAGCTATCTTCCAGCATGTGTTTGTAGTGGGTTTCATTCACCAAGTGCTTTTAAGCACTGTAAGTGTACAATAAGCCAATCAAGAGCATTTTTGTCTGATTGACATGCTGCCTTCTGTCAAGCCTCGCTTACACACGCCACAGTATTTTAAAAATTACATCTCATGATGGTCTGTTATTATTATATCAATTATCTATTATATCAAAGTTTTCTAAAAGTTCCTCACAGTGGTAGTGATAGCAACTAGGCGCCACCTCTAAAAGCTCCTTCACAGAAAGTTATTTCAGGTATAAGGTGATGAATATTCTGCCTTTATGACCTACACTGACAAGTGTGTAATGCCCAGTTCACAGCTGGATAAAATTGGATGGATTCAATTTACACTAAAATGCAGAAAAAGCTCATCGGCACATTGTTTCTGCTTTACTTCTGTTTTTCCCCTTTACTTTACTCTTTTCTCCATTACGGAGAAGTTGTTAAGCTTGACTCCAAAATGGATCAGGGCTGGGGGACAACTTTGGCCTTTTTGTATTCTCCTTCTTATTTTTGTTTATCCTATCACCTGCTAGTTGGTGCTCAGCACATACATCTATCTAATGTTGTAAAAGTATGAATAACAGCTTACTATGCTTTGTGGACTTTACAATTTGAGACTCCCAGCATATACCTAACCTTTTCTCATTTTTAAAGGACATTGTATGGGCTTGGACCTTCAACATGTGGTGGTACAAGGATGTAGGTGAGTCTGACATTGGAGGCACACATTTGGTACTATAAATCCCACCCCATCCCCTAAAATAAGAATACTCCTCTCTAAGTAAGGCAGTAACATACTCTATGTGCAGTGATGTGGAACAGCATTTGTGGAATTACAGTAAACAGCTAATAGGTCTGTTTCTGCCCCCCTAAAGCCAAGAGACCCCCATTACTACAAGACAGCAATTCCTAAATCTCTGCTCTGATGTGCATCAGGTTCACTAAATATAAAGTACAGTATCAGTACTGGACTTAACTATTGTAAAGGCTGATATTTAATAGATTTGGTACATACCCTTAAATACAGTTGTGATCAAATTTATTCAACCCCCAATGCTGCGAAGGGTTTTATGGAATTCAGTGCACATTTGTAATTGTGTTCATAATGAAATCTTACAAGGACTTGTTAAAGAACTAAATGCAACTAAGATAGCATCAATTGTTTTTGTCATAAAGTATTAAATGGCCTTTTTGTGATTTCTTCATTGACACAATTATTCAACCCCTTTACGACTACCACTCCTAAGAACAGAGGTTCATTCCAGTGTTTTCAATCAGGTATTGAAAACACCTGTGGATGTCAACGAGCAGCAATCAAGCATGATAAGCACCAATTAGGCAGATTTAAAAGGACTGTGATACTCAGCTCCTTCTAGACATCTACTGGTGTGTTTACAAGCATGGTGAAGGCAAGAGAATGGTCCCAGAAGACAAGAGAAGAGGTTATTGCTCTTCACAAGAATGGCAATGGATATAAAAAGATTGCGAAGTTGTTAAATATTCCAAGAGACACTATCGGAAGTATCATTCGCAAGTTCAAGTTAAAGGGCACAGTGGAAACGTTACCTGGTCGTGGCAGAAAGAAGATCCTGACCGCGACTGCTGTGCGCTACCTGAAGCGTAATGTGGAGAAAAATCCCCGCGTGACTGCTAAGGAACTGAAAAAAGACCTGTCAGATGTGGGCACTGAAGTTTCAGCTCAGACAATAAGGCGCGCACTGCATAACGAAGACCTCCATGCCAGAACTCCCAGGCGCACCCCCTTGCTGACTCCAAAGAACAAGAAAAGTCGACTGCAGTATGCCAAAAGTCATGTGGACAAGCCACAAAGGTTTTGGGACAGTGTACTGTGGTCAGATGAAACTAAATTAGAACTGTTTGGGACAATGGACCAGCGCTATGTTTGGAGGAGGAAGAACCAGGCTTATGAACAAAAGAACACCTTGCCTACTGTGAAGCATGGCGGGGGGTCAATTATGCTTTGGGGCTGTTTTGCTTCTAATGGTCCCGGAAAGCTTCCACGTGTGCAGGGTACCATGAATTCCCTTCAGTACCAGGAGATCTTGGAGGAAAATGTGATGGAGTCAGTCACAAACCTGCGGCTTGGGAGACGTTGGACCTTCCAACAGGACAATGATCCGAAGCACACATCCAAGTCCACTAGAGCATGGTTGAACATGAAAGGCTGGAACATTCTAGAGTGGCCATCGCAATCACCAGACTTAAATCCAATTGAGAACCTCTGGTGGGACCTAAAGAAGGCAGTTGCAGTGCGCAAGCCTAAGAATGTGACTGAACTGGAGGCTTTTGCCCATGAAGAATGGGCTAAGATACCCATAGGTCGCTGCAAGACACTTGTGTCAAGCTATTCTTCACGCTTGAAAGCTGTCATAACTGGAAAAGGATGTTGTACTAAGTACTAAAAAATAATGTCACTAGGGGGTTGAATAAAACTGATAATGATGTGAGCACAGTAAAGACATTTGTGGTTATTCCATCATAAATATTATGTTATATTTGTCTAATTTATAAGTGCCTCTTTGATATAATTGTAAATAAGATGACTGAAATGATCAAAATCAATGTCAAACTGGCCAAAACACTTTATTTCAGTGGGGGTTGAATAAATTTGATCACAACTGTAGGTTTGTGACATACAGTGCCCTCCATAATTATTGGCACCCCGTTTAAGATGTGTTCTTTAGCTTCTCATAAATTTAGTTTTTTTCAAAATAATATAGGACCACGATGGAAAAAAAGTGTAAAGCCCAACCTTAACTCAAGTGAATTTATTCAGTAGGAAAAAAAATCCCACATTAAGAAATAATTGTTTAACATCAAATCATGTGTGCCACAAGTATTAGCACCCCTGATGTTAATACTTTGTACAACCCCCTTGTGCCAACAAAACAGCACCTAATCTTCTCCTATAATGTTTCACAAGATGGGAGAATACAGAAAGAGGGATCTTTGACCATTCCTCTTTGCACATTCTCTCTAAATCATCCAGCGACCTGTGTCCTCTCCTCTGCACTCTCCTCCTCAGCTCACCCCACAGGTTTTCAATGGGGTTGAGGTCTGGGGACTGAGATGGCCATGGGAGGAGCTTGATTCTGTGTGTGGTGAACCATTTCTGTGTAGATTTGGCCATATGTTTAGGGTCATTATCTTGCTGAAAGACCCAGTGACGACCCATCTTCAGCTTTCGGGCAGAAGCCACCAGATTTTGTTTTAAAATGTCCTGGTATTTCAAGGCATTCATGATGCCATGGCCCCCTAACAAGGTTTCTGCAGGGCCTTTTGGAAGAGAAACACAGGCCACAGCATCACTGATCCTCCCCCGTATTTCACAGGTGGGCAAATGATGTGCTTTTCGTGGCATAGCTCCAGCTCTTTGTGTTAGCATTTTGTTGCCAAAAAGCTCTATCTTTGTTACCATCTGACCAAAGCACATGGTCCCAGTTTGAAGTCCCAGTACCCGCTTAGCAAACTCCAAACTTTTGCTTTTATGATTGTGAGTGAGAAAGGTTTTTTCTGTGCATGCCTCCCAAACAGCTTGTTGGGCATGTAGATATCGCCTGATGGTTTTTTTTTTTTTTTTTTGTTGTTTTGGGGGGGGGGACTTTGTGAACCCAAGAAGCTACCATGTTGTTGCAATTTCTGTAACAGGTGAATCTGTTTGGATAACTTTTTATATTTCTCTTATTCATCCTCCTCGCTGTGACGTGGTGGCAAAAATTAAACTTGCGTCCTCGTCTGAGGATTGTTTACCAGTGTTCCAGTTTGTTTAAACTTCTTAATAATTCCTCTGACAGTTAAATATGGACTGGGTTAGGCCAGTGGCTATTTTTCCTGTAGCCAGTGCCCTGACTTTGTGAAGGTCCAACACACATCTGCCTTACTTGAATGGTATGTTTTTCCTTTGTCTTTCCATGTTGAAGAGAAATGGCCTCTGTGTCACGTCATATTTATAACCCAGGGAAACAGGAAGTTGTGAATTACTAATTAAATGTTCCTACATACTCTGATCTACTTCGTAAACTACTGTAGAAGTGACAGAAATACTTCTATTACATTTATTTCCTAAGAATTGTTAGGGGTGCCAATAATTGTGGAACAGGTGATCAAACCTTTATGTTCAAAGATTTTAAATAACTGATTTGATCAGACACTGGTATCTTCATGTTCACCTGTTAATGTTCTCACCTCAGGCCCTGTATCCTCCACTCCTCCTGTCTCTATATCACTGCGCTTCACTCTGGCTTCCTAAGATTACTTACGGCGGCAGTAATGCATGTCCTAAGTGTCTGGTTTCCGGAAATTTAAAAACTACTAAACTAGTATTTTACTGTGAGTGTACTTAAAGTCTTTTACTTTCCAGTAAAGAAAGTTAACTTGTACTTGAACGGATAAATATCATCACTTTATCGTAACATGAACAGAACTACATCTAACTACAGTAGCAGATTTGACCAGAATGCTCCCTGTGTTATAAAGACTGCTCCACCATTTAAGTTGGAACAGGAGAATTGGAACATGAAGCTAACAGTTAGTACCAGGATGTAGAGGCTCAAATGCACATTTCAAGGTGGAACAGAAAAATCTGAACATAAATCTGGCAAATTAGAAGCTTCAGATGTAATTTAGATGTAATTCTGTTAATTTTAGATTAGGAGGTTGGTGAGACTATGAAAGAGAAAGAGAACAGGCAGCACTGTTGATGGTGGGGGTCTCTGAACCTGAACTCCTCAGTAAAAGTCCTTCGCTTCAATAAGAGACGTCGCTAGGAATCACACATGTGGACACAGAACTGACAAACACCTTGTTTGAACTATTGGCTGCAATGCCCCCATGATATCCAGTACGGCTCTGTTTCATCTGTATCCATAAGCTGTTAGGAATGTAAACAAATCCAGAAGAAATTAATACAGTACAGACATAAGGCTCTGTCCATATACATATTTAATCTTCCATATAAATGAGCCTTAAGTCTGTAAGCGTAGCTGAGGTATTATTACTTTTTTATTATTTACTTTTCCCTGTTTTATTTGTTTTGTTGTAATATTTATAGGAATATTCTCATGTGAACTTCACCAAAACCTTTATTTTGGTTTCCTAATTGATGTTTTTGTGTATTAAGAGTTAAATAAATACACAAGTTAAACAGTTAAGTAGCTAGACTTTGCTCTCATGGTTTTGTTTCCTCTTGTATGGGTAGGATGTACTGATTAGCTCATTCCTGTTGTGTGACTGTGTGGCTGTGTGAGTTTACTACTGTCCAATGCTACTTTCATTCAGGAATAAACTTTCAGATCTCCAGTTCCTGGGGCGTGTGTGTGTTTGGTCTGAACTACCGTCTCAAGTCTGCTACATAAGCCTAGGTGGGGTTGAACTGCAGTATTTCAATAATACAAGGAACCTTGGAGTAAAACAACTATCTAAGTCACATTTTCATTTCTGACATGTTCAGCGTGTACTGTGGGTTTGTTGTCAGGGGAAACATGGTGGAGGGCAGTGAAAGCTCTCCTGAGAATTTTCAGCTGTCTAAGAGAAGTTAGTCTGATGTGTGGTACTGTTTAATCATGTTCATCATATTTTAACAATATCGCAATAATACTAATAACAGTGATAATTTTAAAGTTTAAAGTGACTAGCATGTACAATTTTCATGTAATTAGCATTTAGCAATTTACAATTAGCATTTCACAATTAGCAATTAGCATGTACAGACTGACTCTACTGCCTCAGACATCTTTAAATATCTATGTAACTTGTAGTAGATATAAAAATGCTGATGAACTCGAATCACAACACTGACTTATTACTGATGATGATTTGATATGTGGCCTTTGTTTTGGATTGATGTGTAAAATCATGTCATCTCTCTGATCTCTGCTGGCTTGTGATGAATTTGTGAGAAGGATAGCTTATTGCGTTGGATGCGGCTGCCAGTGTTGTGTGTGGCGAACTGTTTTTCACAGTCTCTGTTTTTGTATTTGGGGTAGAATTACAGCCTGTAGGACGTTTAGGTGAAATAGTTTTAAGGTACAGGTTAACTCTACTCTCTCTTCATCACTACACTTTCATTCACTCTCTTTCTGTCTCTTTATCTCTAAACTTTCTCATTTTCTCTGTCTCTCTCGCTCTCTCTCTCTCTCTCTCTCTCTCACACACACACACACACACACACACACACACACACACACAGTGTATGTAGAAAAGTTCTCTTGGTGTCATTGTGATCTTAAATAGAGACTGTAATTCAATAACTCACTGTAGTTTCTCCAGTTTACAGTGTGGATCCTCCAGTAGACTGGACAACAACTTCACTCCTGACTCTCCTAGTATATTCCAGCTCAGATTCAGCTCTCGCAGGTGTGAGGGCTTTGATTTCAGACCTGAAACTAAAGTAGCACAGCCTTCCTCTGTAATACTGCAGTCATACAGACTGTAGAGGGGAAAAAAAAGAAAAACTCACATCATTGTTAACATTTATAAACATAATATCACATACAAACACACAAAAACACTTTCTGTAATTCATGAACTTTCACCTTCTCTCTCTCTGACTCTCTCACACACCATATGCAGAAATGGTAATTATGTCATTCTAAAAATCTTCTGTTGGTTTGTTTATATACATACAGTCATTCAGTAATTTAACTCACTGTAGTATCTCCAGTTTACAGTGTGGATCCTCCAGTAGACCAGAGAGCAGCTTCACTCCTGACTCTCCTGGTTTATTAAAGCTCAGATCCAGCTCTCTCAGGTGTGAGGGGTTTGATTTTAGAGCTGAACCTAAAGCAGCACAGCCTTTCTCTGTAATACTGCAGCTGTACAGACTAGAGAGAAAAAATAAAAACTCACATCATTATTAACATTCATAAACACCACACACTGAAAGAGAACCATGCACAGATGAACATTCTGAACTCGTGAAACACACCTTAAACAAATTAAATTATTATAATTAATGGAATATCTTTTCTCCACATCAGGTAGAGGGAGAACAATAAGGAATCACCTTGTATTTGTTTTACAATTCTAAAATAAATATTCACACACGTCTAAAAATTCATATCAGTGTGGAGTCAGAAGGCACTGCTTACAGACCTTAATGAGCTGTTGGACTAAGTAAAAGAAAACATTGCTCCAAAAAGCAGCGTTCATCTGAAATAATGGAATGGATTATACACCTCCCTCAAGAAGTAACTCCTACAGTGAGGCCAAAGGTGTTCTGTCTTTTCAGTCAGCTGTGTACAAAATTTGGTGCACATTTAAACAAAATGGGAAAATGATAAAAAGAAAACATGGGTAGACCAAGAAAGACATAAGAGCATCAGGACAGGAAACTCAAAGCAGTATGTCCTGAAAATTACAGGCTAAAGATGAGCAGTCATATAAAGTGGGAATAAAGTATCCCTGCAGAATTCTCTGGAAAACTGAAAGCTAGTAAAGGATAAAACTAAAGCTATAATAAAGGTAAAGAGTGACACATACTGCAACAGTTTACATGTGTTAAGATTTCTTTATGAACAGGGGGGGGCTCGAAACAGTCTGTTCTATAATGTGTTTCTGATTTTGTATTTTGCTATAAATGAATAATTTGTACTTAATGGCTGGAAATAAATAAATGTTGGGAAGTCTGTGACTAGTCTACCCATCTCTATATACATACATAGAAAAACAAATACAAATAAAGTCTTATAATGTGTGTTAAAACAACATGTGCATCATGTGCTTCAGTTTTGTCTTTACATTTTAAAGGTGATAAAAGTATGATTATGCTAGTATAATAATGACCTTTACTATATCTTGGTCCACTAAATTATACCTGATAAACTGGTGACCTAGCTAGTTGACCATGCGGCTGCATCTTCACTGATTAATTATTTCACTCTGGCAGCAAAACATAAACACTCACCCTGGTAGATTGTACACAGACATACAAAGCAGATGGTATGTTACTTTAACTGATAACAAACTTAAGATGTCAGCATGTACTGTAGAACTGCCATAAGCAGTATTAAACCCAGTGTGGTGAAACAGTGTTAGCTGGAATTAGCTAGGTGGTAACACAATACAGCAGTCCACTAAACAAAGCCTACTTACAGAGTCACATTCCTGTTTTAAATTCAGTTTAAATTCAGTTCTCAAACAGTAGTCCACTTTTCTATTTTACCACCACCAGGCTCAACAGTGCGAGCCAGAAACCTGACAAGTTTGACTTAAAGAACATGTTACTTTTCCTCTTTCTGTTTATCTGTATTTACCCTCTGTCTGAAATGCTCTCTTAGAGCTCTTGTGTCTTTAAGCCCCACCTCCTGATGAGCCCTGTGTGCTCTTATTGGCAGTTCTGATTTAGTTCTGATACCAGGCACCTGAAACAGTTCACTGAGTACTTGAGTGCCTGTGGAAAACACTAGGGAGTCTGTTCTGCCTCTCAGTTTGAGGCTTCATGTTGTGGTGAGGCCTTGTGGTGGTGCACTCACCTGACTCATTACCTTTCACTGATAGTCATCTAGTTAAAATATCAAACCTGTTTTCTATTAAACAGATGTACTTCAGAAAGCAAACCAAGGTCTAACAGTTAACTTTGCTCTTTAATTACTATTTCAGTCTCTTTATACTGGAACTGAGCATCGCCATTAGACAGATATGAGAGAATGAGTGAAAGAGAGAGGTGAAATGGAAAAGAGCAGAACTGATCACGCCAGTTTATGCACCCTCCTACTAAACCATGAAAACATAGTTGGATTTATTTCATCAAAACGGGAGAAAAAAGACTACACATACTGCAAATAACATCTCACACACAATGTACAAAAACTACACACCCGTCTTTAATATCAGTGGAATATGTTTTGGGGGTTCTCAGGATAGTTGTGACGGGGTGTTAGAACATGTTTTCAGTTGTCCAGTCTTCACTGCTGCCATTCTGAATCAGCCCATGTGGTGTTAAGGACAGTCGTCATTACAGTCTGTGTGCATGTAGTCCTTGGTTGTGCAGCCGTCTGCCAATGGTGCTGGCACTAACAGGGTGACTCATGGAAGGCATCACTGCTCACTGCACCGCCTAATGTGAAATGTGAATCTCGAATCATTTGCATGTCTCACAATGTAAAACCTACTCGCCAAGTTTCGTTTCTGTCGACTGATTCCTTCTGGGTTCAAATACTTTTGACAATATGTGTACATGTATTGATTTTATTCACTAACTAAGACACATTTTCGGTATGGCATAAAAACCTGGTCCTATTCTGACAGATGTCAGTTGGCAGATGTCAGAACTGAAACCAGGGGTTTACAGATGGCCTCTACAGGGGCCTCTACAGGGGGGCCCTGCTCTGGATATCTTCTCTGGAACATCCTGTGTAGCAGCAGAGATAACCGATAGCCGTGTGACTTGCAAGCTCAGTAGTTCCTCAACACAAGACTTTCCAAAAAACTATAGAGAGAGACCAGATTAAGAAATCCATAAAAATTACAGTATTCCCTACATAATACAAACTGTGGCTATCAACTAGGTCTGTTAACTGTGTTAGTGATGCAATCCCACCTACCATCCCGTCCCCACCTCACTCCCCCCCCCCCCCTCCCCCAGTTTTTTTAAATCAAGATCATATTATTAACATGTTTTATGTCCTTTACATTTATTATCCAAGTTATAGAAATCTCACAAATGAGTAGATTGTACAGATTGGAACTGTGATTGACCTGAATCATGCTTTAAAAACACAATCCTCTGATTATGGTTTACCTTTTTTACCTCCACCTTCTAGTGTACAGACATGGCTATTCTTCATTCTCATTGTACCTCTTAGCAGTAGAATTGCTAAAGGTATAAGGTTTAAGTGACATTGAAACCAGACTAATACACAGTGGGTAAACTTATTAACCTGTGGACAGTATATACAGAATATATAGTATCTACAGATCATTTCTAGCTCCATAGACAGAACCGAACACCATACATTTACCCTACATCGCCACACATTGAAATGCTTAGTCGTAGTTTTAAATGGATGAATAATGATGCACACACAAATTTCTTTAAATTTATGGTTTATATGTATCCACACACTTTTGTGGAAGAAATGATCCGACAAATAAGAGTACTGGTAGGTTGGTTGACAGGTATCTGGTAGCTATGCTAAGGCTGCAGTTGCAATAGACACAGCTTGCTGGAGGGTGCATGTGGTAGGATCCATAGAGTGAACACAACGATCAAGTGGGTCCCACAGAGACTCAGTTGGGTTTAATTCTGGGGACATGTTGTATCTGCTGTCTAGTGTTGGATTTGCTAGAAGGGACCACTGTAGAAAAAAGTCCTCCAGGCTTATTTGTGTTGCCTCTGACTGATTCTGTTTTATCATAGTGCATTCTCTCTTTTAAAGTTTGCTGAATTTGTTATTGCTGTTTTGTTATAAAAATATAACATGGTCCACACCAAAAACACACTGTTAATTAAAAACCCAAGCTAGAGGAGACACCAGGGGTGCAGGAAGTGAAATGTCCTAAGAGTTGTATCTGACACAACACACGATATCAGGAGTGAATTACGATAATAGAAATCTAAATGTTTATGATGATAATTAAAATAAAACAAATTAAATATAATCAAATGCAATACAGGTTTCATACAGGATGTCCTTGTCACACGTTACTTATATGGTGCAAAAATACTTGTACACCTTTCAGACTTGTCCCTGCAGGAATTCCTGAATGCACACAGAAAACAACCAGGACTACATTTATCCTGTGGGAACCTACCGCGCATCCCCATCTCAAGACATGTCTGGCACATTTACGACAGCAAAAAGAAATGTTCACACGTATCAGACAATGAATATAGGTCGTACCTACAGACACACGCATTCCTGACACATACATGAAAGTGAATCAGTTTTAAATAAGTGTACACACAGTTATCAGCATTTCCCAAGAGTTTTAAAAGTTAAAAAAAACTTAGGAAAAACAAACATAGGCTACTACAGACTAGACAGACATTACAGACAGTTGACTACAGGATTCCTAGAAAGAAGTGTGATATACACACAGTTGTATAATCAGACATTGGATGTAGTCAGGACGTTAAGCTACAGATGTCACACAATGTGGTAGCTCACCACAGGGAGACAACATATGAAAAAAACAGGATGAGAAAAAATTTGTTTTAAAACATTCGTTCACATTCTGGAATTTGTACCTCACTTGAACCATCATTTATGTACCTTGACTGGATAAATAAAAATACTGTATAATTTATGTGTGTATGTGGGTGTGTTGTGTGTGCATATGGGCACTTAGTAACTCACTGTAGTGGTCTTCAGTGTTTACAGTGGGGATCACTGAGAAGTAGTATTAGAGGACAGAGGAGCTTTCTCCTCCTGACTTTTCTGGATTACTGCAGTGTTCATATTCAGCTCTCTCAGGTGTGAAGGGTTTGATTTTCAGAGCTGAAAGCAGAGCAGCACAACAGCTGGCCTCTCTTTATTACTAACAGCAGATACCCTGCAGAGAGAAGAAACAATGAAGAAGGAACTTCACTGTCACATACAGAGTACAGCTGCAAAACATATTAGATGGGATGAAACATTTGAGAAAATAACATAGTTTCACGAGATCACTGTATATGATATTTCACAACACTCATTGTTTATATTGTTTTTTTAAAATCAGAAAATTAGTGATAAATACTATCACACATGCTCTAAATGATATTAAAATACTTCCTACACATAAACTGTAGGACACGCACAGAGCACAGTCATACTAATCACACACTGTATACACACTTAGTAGCTTGTACCTGTATCTAGACGACACAGATTATCTCAGCCCCACAGGCCAAGTAAAATACATCTGTGTGTTTCTTTATGGGATCTGATGGGACAGAGCAGTGTGTGTTTGTGATTGAGTCCGATGTTATCGAACATGGAACAGACCACCACTGATTTCATGACAGAATGTGTGAACCTATTTCAGATAGTGTACTGTTATCAATTGTAAAACACATCACACCAAACAGATGACAATACCTGTCAAAAGTTTAAACACACAAACTGAAAACATTATTTTGTTTTTAACCATGTCTAAGACTCTACAGGCTTACACTGAAACCGTTAGACAAACCATCGCTGTTTCATGAATCAGATATAGAGTTCTAGTTTTTTAATTATTGTAGCACTTCAAATGGAGGTTAGATTGTTTGCTAATATGTGAATTAAAGACTAAAAGGATTGCAATGAGGAATGTCTATTTTAACCCACGTTTAGTAGGGGATGTTATAATTTACTCACACACTTTTCTGCGAATACTCTGGCCACTGGCAGCAGCCTCAAAAGACATTCCTTCGATTCACATCAAATTTACTCAGGTCAAACTCCTCCAGCTCCTCTTCTGAATTCAGCATCTCACAACGCCACAGCTGACCACTGCCAGCAGGAGAGAGCTCAGCTCCATGAGACCACTGAAGACGCACTGGGAACCCCTCCTCTGTTCAGGTATTTTTGAACTTCCTGCACTAGAGAATTGATACATTCAGTTCGTTCAGACAGTGCGAACAGATTGATGGATTTCTCTGGAGAGGGGATTCTCCCTGATCTTCTGCTTGATGAACTGCTCGACTATTTCCTCTTTGTTATAAGAAGCTGTTTCCTGTCTGTGTCAGTGCACCTCGTAAGAGAGAACTGATTGGGACTCCAGGCGCGGCAAGCGCCCAGAAGGAAGCGGAGGAAAAAGGTCCAGGTGCCATTCTCACTCAGGAAGCACTTGTCCACTAGCCACTAACTACCTTTATATGAGCGAACTCTGACATTGATAACTTTCACTAAAGAAACCTAAAACCTACATATCTTGTTTGTACTCAGCACATTTCCCTGTTGTTGGAGATGAAGGAAAGAAATGCATAGTCAAGAGCAGCCAGAAACTACCTGAACACTCAGATGGTACAAAGCTGAACACCTTCTCAGTTGTGCAGCCCAAAACTCCTCCGTGAAGCATCTGAGTACACACTCCTGAGGTACACTGAAACTTCTCTGACATCAATGCCACACTCCCTCAGATCCTCCTCATAGAAGATCAGGTTTCCTTATCCAGCTGGTGGAAAGCCAGTTCTCTCCAGTGCCAGAATACCTCTCTAGACTCAAGTCTGCTCATAATCACTACTGTCAGCTTCTTGTCACTTTGGTAACTTTTGTGGCTGCGGTGTTATGATCTGAAAGATCAGGAAGTGTGGGGTGACACATTTGGAGTCAGAGTCCTTGGGAGGATCTGCTCGCTACTCTCTGCTTCACCCCCACATCCTCTCTAGTAAACAGTGGCCCCAGCAATTCCAAACAGAAGACTGGTATGCTGGCATGAATGATGTAGAGGCTTCTTTTATACTCTTTTTATTTTTTTTTTTATATTTTTTTTTTTCTTCACTGATGAATGTACATTGTAAGGCATTCTTTCAGGCAAGGCTTCTGATCACTGATCCTTTTTCCTGAAGTAATTGTCCCACTCGATTTCTGAGCGGTCACTGAAACTGAGGGTCACTGACCGAGATCGTTACCGCCGGCTTGGTGGATACCGAGAATTTGGTTACCATGGGTCAATGTATAAATACTGACGTCAATACAGCCCAGTAGGGATCTTAATGCATAGATTGGCTGCTGCTTGGTCGAGTAGTGAGTCATCCATAGGAGAGCAGAGGGAAGCCGATTCACCCTTGATCAAGGTTTGTCTTAGCAGCACATCCACTGATGCTGACTGTGTGACATCAAATACATTTTCATTGGTTCTCGCGAAATCTAGAGGAAGTGATATTCATCCAGACCATCAAACGATACAACAAATGAGACATAGTGTACTATATAGCCCTGATAGTGACATAATCTCTTGTTTTGTAATTGCTACTTTTTTTATTTTGGCTTCCTCCCCTCATCTTGATGAAAAATACTGACAATGAGGAAGATCCTCCATACTGAGTTTCTGCCTTAATAGCACCCTCCCTTTCACGTTAACATCTCTCTAAAAGGAAGTGGACAATATGAAGAGGACATCCTGATTGGCTTTTCCTTTTCAGCCCAGCTCCAAGATTCGAAGCTTCTGCACAGATGCTGTTGTTTTCCAACTTCCAGCAACTCCTTTAGCTGAGCACAGTTCTGATAGGATCTTGATCTTTAAAAGATGTCGTTAACATTTGATGGGAGTGTCTCCTAGTATTACTGGTCTCCTGGATGTTTTTTTCCAATCTGTCCTGACCTCATGTGTCTTTATTGACCTCGGTCCACTCCCACCCTCTCGTGATTGTACAGCTCTGTGTAGCATACTCATTCAGAAATTTCGGATGTTTCAAGGGATTTTGAGATTCCTTCATTAATTTTCTGACATTTCTCTTTCAGGGTGGATTTGAGCTTTTGATGTGAGAAAGGAGCCAGTTCTGATAAAAACAGAAAGAAGCAACAATAAATATATTACACGACTTATTAATTAGTTAAAGATGTTCACTAATTCCCTTTAATAGTTATCTATGATCTCTGTATTTCACATGTGCAGACATGGCGTGTTGAATGAAAGAAAACATTTAAAAGAATTGGCTTTTTACGATGTGATGCTCGTATAACAATTATAGCTGTTGTTCAGTGCCATTCGGACGCGCGCCGAAAGAATTCAAAACGAACCAAGCGTTCAGATAACACAGCGAACTACATCGCAGGGGGAAGAATCCAGAGGAGAAATCCACGGAGTGGGCATAAGGAGAGTCCAGAGCAGCAAAGAATCAAAACAAAACCAGAATAGGAAAAATCCACAAAGCGAGAGTCAACGAACAGAGGAATGGTCGATATAAACCAGTCATCCGTGGTGGTGATTTGTGTGTGGTTTCTATGGTATGAATGGGGAAAATGGAGGTTGCAGGTGGGCAATCATGAACTCTTTGGAGACCCTAGACGTGAGCCGTGTGAGTGTGAGGGCTGGTGTTTTTTAGGCTGTGGGCTGTGACATCATCAGGTGCGTGCTCTGGGAGATGAAGGTCCGGGAGGATCTGGAGGCAACGCCAGGACCCGGAAGTGGCTGACACCATTTTATATTGCTATGCTAAATATCTTTAGTAGTGTCTGACACTATGGCCGTCACCACAGCCGAGGAAAGGCTAACATCAGAGAGGCCATGAAGCCAGCGCGAACATATTGCAGAGATCGATCAATTCCACATGACTGTGTACAGGATTTAGTGTAAAATGGGAGTTCTTACCTTAAAATAGTCTTCTACTGTATCTTCCAGAAAGTAAATTTCGCTCGGTCTTGCCTTTCTATGCCATATGACAACTTGAGTGGACATCCATTCTTAATCCATTAGGGTTTTTAATATAATTTCAGCGCAGGCACCACTTACAGCCATTCAATCAGCTCAGTCAACATCTCTTCTGGAAAGCTTTCCACAAGGTTTTACAGGACGTGTGTTTATGGGAATTTCGATGGGGCGATTTCGCGCTTATTTGGAGCTCATTTGGGAGATGATAGAGACTTGGATGAGAAAAAAGAAAAAAGCGAAAAGGAAAAAAAGGAGAAAAGGGGGGGGGGGGGAGGAGAAAGGGTGAGCGGGCTTG
>JAMWET010007346.1:75000-112766 GCA_024036415.1 Prochilodus magdalenae | reverse complement strand
AAACGAGATCTAAACAATATCCTGATCTGGAGTTTGGGAGACATGTTCCCCAGTGTTTTTTTAAAGGGCGGGGGTGTAGAGAATCAAACAGAACTGAGGAATTCTGGTCCTACACAAACCCAGAACCTGTACAGCTAGAGACACTGATCAGTTTCAGGTGGTCTATTCAATTTCTCCGGAGCTGTATATGAGATTGCCTTTTGTCCGGTTGAAACTGTTTTATCAGCTTTGTTCATCATTGTCTAAGAAGGGCGGAGGTTCTGGTGGGAAAGTGCGGTCTTCCATTACTCCACTGCAAATAGATTATTGAACAGCCATTATTCAACTGGACGCTGATTCTGATCTCCAGTTTTTTCACACTAGAGCTCATAAATCATAGAGAATGGAAGCAGACAGGGTATTTACCTCAGAGTTACAGAGATGCCAGCTGTACCCTGAGATCCAAACTCCTTCGTATTCTATCCTCACTCCTTTTAGTCTAGGGTGCTTTCCTATGAGCTCATCTCTCCTTACTCCTTTGCTCTCTAACTCTGAAACTGTTTCTCTGGCTCATTTCTGAGTGTTTTTACACTTCGTAATCTGATAGCTGAATGATCTGCTCACCGTGTTTACATCCACTTGTGTAATCAGATAATGGGTTAACTCAAGTCTGAGATTTTGGTCAGGTTATCAAATGATCAGATTCCTGCTGTACGACCAATAAATGCACAGAAAATATGAACATAAATAATATTGAAATCCTGCATTTCATCAAGCATGTGGTCTCAGGGTCACTCCAAAAGTGCTTTCTGGCCATGTTAATGCTGTGGGTCATTTCTGGTACTGTGGTCTGTTCACAGACAAAAAGAACCAGAAAGAAATCAGAGTAAGGGGTCTACATGTACTGCGAAACCGGATTACTGGAATAAAGCCCAGCCCTCTTTTTCAGGTTTCACAATCAGACCATTTCCAGGGTGTCTCCAGAGCATCGCCAGAGCTTTTCCAGAGCATTTCCAGGATGTCTCCAGAGCGTCTCCAGAGTGTCTCCAGAGCTACTCCAGAGCATCTCCAGAGCGTCTCCAGAGCGTCTCCAGAGCTCCTACAGAGCTTCTCCAGAGCGTCTCGAGCGTCTCCAGAGTGTCTTCAAAGCATCTCCAGAGCATTTCTAGAGTGTGAAGTTAGCGATAGTAAAATTAGCACAATATTGGCTATGACCACTACTGCACAAATCCGCCTCAGGCAGCCAAAGGAGACATCTGTGCACTCTCTGATGTCAAACAAAGAAGATAACAGCACACACTCTGACATCACACAAAGGGGACAACATCGTACACTCTGACATCACACAAAGGGGACAACATCGTACACTCTGACATCACACAAAGGGGACAACATCGTACACTCTGACATCACACAAAGGAGACAGTGGTGTACACGTTTAAAAAAAATACCCCTGTGCGTGTGGACAAGGCCTCAGATGGTCAGTTTTTCCACACAGTCAGCCGCACCAACACACACTCCTCTACCTGCACTCTGTTACGCTCGGATGAACATCTGTGCTGCGGCTCTAATTTATTTTAGCTCCGCACACATGTGACAGGCCAGATGCAGGCTTCTCACCAGCAACCCATCTCCACTGCAGTCCAGATGCAGGTCAGCCAACCTGTGTTAGACGCTAGGTGCAGCACTCCTACTCTGCTGTGTGCTGTCTAAAATGAGCTAATATCAACCAACAGGAAACACTAACAGTCCTGAGCAATAGCATGGTTGGTAAACCAAGACGGGTTTGGCGTTTGAGGTGTCCTTGTTTGGTTTGGCACTGGAGGCTAATGAAGCTAACAAGCAATGGAAGCAGGTAGCACTGAATTAGCATAGAACTCAGGCAGGAATGCTAATCTGTTATTATGCTACAGAGTCAGAACCCACATAGGAAAGTCCATTTGAGACAGTGCTAATTGGTGGGCGGCACACTTCCATTGCTTGTTAGCTACCCCAGCTCCAGTGCAACACTGGATAAGGCAACCTCAGACACTAGATATGTGGTTGGCTATTATACTGAGTTAAGGCGGGGTTGTGAGAGGGGCTTCTCTCACTTTAGGGGTCTTTAACGCAATTCTCAGCAGATGCATGTGTGTGGTTGTGTGAACATGGCTTAGTCTGTTGGGATTTACAAAGTTCTCAAAGTTCACAAAGGAGATGGCCAGCGAATCTGTGTGTGGAGGCACCGTGTTCAGCACCAAGATGAACGGCTTGTTGTCACACATCCAGAAGGCCTGGTATCACCTCCACCTCCACCCTACCGCACCATCTGCAGGAACTGTATGAGAGTATTCAAGCTGCATGGGATAGATTATCACAGGTCACCATTAGGAACCTCTACAGCTCCATACCGAGACGTCTGGGGTGTTGCGTTCGCCGAGCTACTGTTACAAGGAAATCTGCGTAATAGTTTAATAGTACAAAGTCTGGGAGCTTTAGAACTTTGATATGAACCAGAACCTCACACGTTCCACACTCAGCCGTTGCCTTTCCTAAAGAACCCCTGAAGAACCATCCTAGCCATAATATAGGGAGGTATGCTATTTTTTGATCCTGGTTCTGTGCGAGCTCTGCTGCCAGCCGCCCACAGAGTAAAGCACCCAGAGAGCGGAGTGGGCGATGTGCTAACGCTCATTGAGAAAATACACCTCCGTTTATGAGACAGCAGCAAGATGCTGTGCATCTATCACATGTGAGCAAGACAGTGGAGTTGCATGGCTGTTCAGTACCTCAGTGTTCTAACATCTACGTCTACTCTACAGGCTCCTCATTAGAGTAGAACCTGTTGGAGCAGAAAGAACCTCCAGCAGCTCCAACAGCAACAGCACTGTAAGTTTCCCAAGGTGAAAACCATGAACACCAACCCCTGCTAGAAGCCTATTATAAAAGTCTATCAGAAAGACTACGAGAAGCGTTCAGTGTTTAGTGGGGCAGAGGAGGAAATGTCTGACTGGTCCGTGATTAAACATCAGGACCATTGGGTGGGTCAGCAAGGAGCTCCATGGTCAGTACACTGGTCAGAACTGTAGGTAAACGGTGGGCTCCTGATCAAGGCAGGGCAGCATCAGGCCGCACAGGATGGGCAGTAGCTTTGCATTAGACCATACCATTTGGGCACTGTGTATCTATCTATCTACAGTGGGGAAAATAAGTATTTAGTCAGTCACCAATTGTGCAAGTTGTCCCACTTAAAAAGATGAGAGAGGCCTGTAATTGACATCATAGGTAGACCTCAACTATGAGAGACAAAATGTGGAAAAAAATTGAGAAAGTCATTTTGTCTGATTTTTAAAAGAATGTATTTGGCAAATAATGGTGTGAACAATATAAGTCTCATTGGTTTAACAAAACAAAAGTTCATCTCAACAATTCCGCTTTGTTGTATATCCTTTGTTGGCAATGACAGAGGTCAAACGTTTTCTGTAAGTTCAAGTCACAAGGTTGGCACACACGATGTTGCTGGATTATGTTGGCCCATTCCTCCATGCAGATCGTCCTCTAGAGCAGGTGATGCTTTTTGGGGCTGTCGGCGGGCAACCGGACTTTCAACTCCCTCCAAAGGTTTTCGATGGGGTTGAGATCGGGAGACTGGCTAGGCGATTATCTCCAGGACTTTTAAAATCTTTCTTACGAAGTCCACTCCTTTGTTTGCCCTGGCCAGTGTGCTTGGATCATTGTCATGCTGTTATTTTTTTTTTCAAAGACCCAGCCACACGTGTTCATCTTTCATTGCCCTTGCGATGGAAGGAGGTTTGCACTCCAAAATCTCACAATACATGGCCCCATTCATTCTCTTCATGTACACGGACGTAGTACGTCCTGGTTCCTTTGCAGGAGAAACAGCCCCAAAGCATGAATGTTGCCACCCCCATGCTTCACAGTTGGGTATGGTGTTTTCTTTGGATGCAACTCCGCATTCACTCTTCCTTCCCAAACACGACGAGTTGTGTATTAGTTTTACCAAATATGTGAGTGCGTCTAACTTGGTTGCATCTGACCATAGGACATTCTCCCAATACTCTTCTGAACATCCAAATGCTCTCTAGCAAACTTCAGACGGACGTGCCTGGATAGGACTGGCTGAAGCAGAGGGGACAAAGTCTGGCACTGTGCAGATCTGAGTCCCTGGCGTCGTAGTGTGCTGTTACTGCATGGTGGTAGCTCATTTTGTAAAGTTGGGTCCAGGTTCTCCTGGAAGTCAGTCTATTCACTAGATCCCCCATTGTGGGTCTGTAGGATTTTTCCTTGACCTTCTTGTGATCATTTTGAACCCCAAGGGCTGAGATCTATGCGTGGAGCACCAGATCGAGGGAGATTAGTAGTGGTCTTGTAGTCTTTTCCATTTTCTGATTATTGCTCCCACAGTAGATTTCTTCACATCAAGCTGCTTGCCTATTGCAGATTCAGTCTTCCCAGCCTGGTGCAGGTCTACAATTCGGTTTCTGGTGTCCTCCCGACAGCTCTTTTCGTCTTCACCATAGTGGAGTTTGGGAGTATGATGATGTTTGAGGTTGTAGGCAGGTGTCTTTTATACTGTTAACGACTTCAAACAGGTGCCATTAATACAGGTAATGAGTGGGGGAACGAGGAGCCTCTTAAAAAAGAAGTTACAGGTCTGTGACAGCCAGAAATCTTGCTTGTTTGTTATTGACCAAATACTTATTTTCCACCATTATTTGCAAATAAATTCTTTAAAAATCAGACAAAATGACTTTCTCAATTTTTTTCCACATTTTGTCTCTCATAGTTGAGGTCTACCTATGATGTCAATTACAGGCCTCTCTCATCTTTTTAAGTGGGACAACTTGCACAATTGGTGACTGACTAAATACTTATTTTCCCCACTGTATCTATCTATCTGTCCGTCTGTCCGTCCGTCCGTCCGTCCGTCCGTCCGTCCGTCCGTCCGTCCGTCTGTCTATCTGTATGTGTATCTATCTGTATGTGTATCTATCTGTATGTGTATCTATCTATCTATCTATCTATCTATCTATCTATCTATCTATCTATCTATCTATCTATCTATCTATCTATCTATCTATCTCAGGTAATCAACTGAGCAGACCAATCAAATGAGACATCCTTGGGAAAAGTTTTGAGGCGCACTGGTTAAAAGGGAGAGGAAACCAACCAAGCCACTGTCGTGTCAAGGCATGAAGAACAGATCAACAATGCTGAGAGGAAAGGAGACATCTGAGGACATCAGGAAGAATGTGGTGACAGCCCATCAGTCTGGGGAAAGCTACAAGACCATCTCCAAAAGATTCCAGCTTCATCCATCCACTGAGACAAATCATTTACATATGGAGGGCACTAAGCATCACCGCGACTCTGCCCAGGAGTGGACGGCCATCAAAGCTTACACCAAGAAGCACCGGAAAAATAATAATGCAGGTAAAGGCATGCAGCCATGCAGCCATAGGCGTGGCATTTATGGGAGGGTAGAAGGAAGCCCCTGCTCTCAAGAAAGAACAAAGTTGCCCATTTAAACTTTGTCAGAGAGCACTTGAACAAACCAGAGGCTTTCTGGAAGTCCATTTGAATCATCTGGCCACAGATATTTCCTTATTCTTAATTTATTCTTTTTATTATTTATTTTAATTCAGATTATTTGCTCTATTTGAGTTTAGCGTTTGTATAGCTACCTCCCATAAACAGTAACTGTGCATTATGTGTATTCACTTATTGACATGACCTGAAGCATCATGTCCTTGGAGCAGCCAGAGGTGTGGAGACTCATGCACATGCCTGTACAGTGCAGAGTCAGCTCGGAGTGTTGATGAAGCACACTGCACCACTGTTACTGCCACTACTGAAAATACAGGCGGACGTAACGCTGACACAGCACACGCTGCAACAACCCTGACAACCCTGAGGGCATCGGCGCGTGAAATGAGGAACAAAGCATCATGGGATTTGTAGGCTACACAGCAAGGCAAATCTCAAACCCAGTCAACGTGTGTGATGTAACTGAATGTGGAGACTAGAGATGATTATTATCAGGTACATCAAGAATCAGGAATGCCTTAGTGTCTAAAATTATTAATTTAATATCTTAATAATGACTTACTGACTCTAAATATTAATATAATATCTTAATAATGACCTACTGACTCTAAATATTAATGTAATATCTAAATAATGACTTACTGACTCTAAATATTAATTTAATATCTTAATAATGACCTACTGACTTTAAATATTAATTTAATATCTGAATAATGATTTACTGACTCTAAATATTAATGTAATATCTGAATAAAGGTGTACTGACTCTAAATATTAATGTAATA
The DNA here is from genome assembly GCA_024036415.1 of Prochilodus magdalenae. Taxonomy (NCBI): domain Eukaryota; kingdom Metazoa; phylum Chordata; class Actinopteri; order Characiformes; family Prochilodontidae; genus Prochilodus; species Prochilodus magdalenae. The sequence goes on along the minus strand of JAMWET010007346.1, from coordinate 106,455 downwards.
TCTGAATAAAGGTGTACTGACTCTAAATATTAATGTAATATCTAAATAATGACTTACTGACTCTAAATATTAATTTAATATCTTAATAATGACCTACTGACTCTAAATATTAATTTAATATCTGAATAATGACTTACTGACTCTAAATATTAATGTAATATCTGAATAAAGGTGTACTGACTCTAAATATTAATGTAATATCTGAATAAGGGTGTACTGACTCTAAATATTAATGTAATATCTGAATAATGACTTACTGACTCTAAATATAAATTTAATATCTTGATAATGACTTACTGACTCTAAATATTAATGTAATATTTGAATAAAGGCGTACAGACTCTAAATATTAATGTAATATCTGAATAATGACTTACTGACTCTAAATATTAATGTAATATCTGAATAATGACTTACTGACTCTAAATATAAATTTAATATCTTAATAATGACTTACTGACTCTAAATATTAATGTAATATCTGAATAAAGGCGTACTGACTCTAAATATTAATGTAATATCTGAATAATGACTTACTGACTCTAAATATTAATGTAATATCTGAATAATGACTTACTGACTCTAAATATAAATTTAATATCTTAATAATGACTTACTGACTCTAAATATTAATGTAATATCTAAATAAAGGCGTACTGACTCTAAATATTAATGTAATATCTGAATAAAGGCGTACTGACTCTAAATATTAATGTAATATCTGAATAATGACTTACTGACTCTAAATATTAATGTAATATCTGAATAATGACTTACTGACTCTAAATATTAATGTAATATCTGAATAATGACTTGCTGACTCTAAGTTCTGGAGGAAGTTGGAGGTTTTGAAACACTGTGTTGATATAATAATCCACTGATACACTGTGAGATCAGTCAGTGAGTATTAGAATATGCAGGAACTCATTTCTCCACACTAAGCCCATGTTCTGATATCCTGCTGCCAGAAAGGGAGGAGAAGCGGAGGGTTGCTTTCGGTTCTCGGTCTGGTGGATGTTTTTCAGGGAGTGTAAATTATTGTTGGTTTACAGGGAGACAGTTCACACTTCCAGCTACTGTAGATCTCTGACCATCACTCCACTGTTACCGCCCAGAGCCGAGACACTGTCTAGATCCTCACCACTGTGGACCGGACCGAGCCCCACTGCGCATTTATCAGAGGACTGGGTGGGACTCTGTGTCTATGGAGACAAAACAAATCCCAGCAAAGACTACCAGACTGTATGCAGCGCCAGAACCGCTTTGAAAATAAATAAATAAATAAATAAATAAACAATGTTATTATTATTATTATTATTAATAATAATAATAATAATGATAACAATAATAATAATAATAATAACAATAATAATAGTGAAGGGAGAATGGCACGAAGCCAAACGGACCCGTCCTGCACAAGCACTGCTTAGGAAACCAGTTCACGTCCACAGTTAAAGAGGCGGCGACCGTTTCAGGAACATGGCACGCTGGACAGCTCCACTTCTGCTATAGAAGATCACCAGCTCATACGATTATCAGCTCACGTGTCCTTCGTCCATCACTCTCAGCACTGCAGCACAGCTTGAAGCTCCGGGGGTCTCTCAGTGGGCTAGTAGTGCTGTACTACACTCGCACTGACTCAGCTAGAAAAATGATGCCAGGTTGCCATGGCAACAAGGGATGCTCACTCTGCGTTTTGCACATCTGCAAATGGGTAGGATAAGGAAGGGAGGATAGGGAGGTGGGGCAACAGTACACGCCTCATGATTCAGTCCACGCCTGGCTGAAATCTGACTAGCCATGTTTGGATCGGACTCCTGACTGATTAGCCCGTCTGTATTACATAACTGAGTCGCGCGGTAATCCAGCGGCAGCTCTTAGGTAAGCTGACAGTTTGCCCCTGTTACAGCGAGATGTGCACTTCATATCAGGATGGGACAGTTTAATCAGCTGCACTGCCACCAACACAGCTGCACTGCCATCAGCACCACCACACTGTCACCAGCACCACCGCACTGCCACCAACACAACTGCACTGCCCCGGTACAACTGCACTGCCACCAACACAGCTGCACTCCCATCAGCACCACCGCACTGCCACCAACACAGCTGCACTGCCATCAGCACCACCACACTGTCACCAGCACCACCGCACTGCCACAAACACAGCAACACTGCCACCAACACTGCTGCACTGCTACCCACATAGCTACACTGCCACCAGCACAACGGCCCTGCCACCAAGTCAACTGCACTGTCACCAACACAACCACACTACCACCAGCACTGCTGCACTACCACCAACACAACTGCATTGCCACCAACAAAACTGGACTACCACCATCACAGCTCCAATGCCACCAACACAGCTGCACAGTCACCAACATATCTACACTGCCACAAAGACAGCTACACTGCCAACAACACAACTGCACTGCCAACAACACAGCTGCACTGCCAACAACACAGCTGCACTGCTACCAACACAGCTGCACAGTCACCAACATATCTACACTGCCACAAAGACAGCTACACTGCCAACAACACAGCTGCACTGCCAACAACACAGCTGCACTGCCAACAACACAGCTGCACTGCCAACAACACAGCTGCACTGCCAACAACACAGCTGCACTGCTACCAACACAGCTGCACAGTCACCAACATATCTACACTGCCACAAAGACAGCTACACTGCCAACAACACAGCTGCACTGCCAACAACACAGCTGCACTGCCAACAACACAGCTGCACTGCTACCAACACAGCTGCACAGTCACCAACATATCTACACTGCCACAAAGACAGCTACACTGCCAACAACACAACTGCACTGCCAACAACACAACTGCACTGCCAACAACAGAGCTGCACTGCCATCAGCACCACCGCACTGCCACTAACACAGCTGCACTGCCACCAACACAGCTGCACTGCCATCAGCACCACCGCACTGCCACTAACACAGCTGCACTGCCACCAACACAGCTGCCACCAACAGAGCTGCACTGCCATCAGCACCACCGCACTGCCACTAACACAGCTGCATCGCCACCAACACAAGTGCACTGCCACCAACACAGCTGCACTGCCATCAGCACCACCGCACTGCCACTAACACAGCTGCACTGCCACCAACACAGCTGCCACCAACAGAGCTGCACTGCCATCAGCACCACCGCACTGCCACTAACACAGCTGCATCGCCACCAACACAAGTGCACTGCCACCAACACAGTTGCACTGCCATTAGCACCACCACACTGCCACCAACACAGCTGAACCGCCAACATCACAACTGCACTGTCAGCAGCACAAGTGCACTGCCACCAACATAGCTACACTGCCAACTGCACTACATAAGTGCAGTTTGACCAGCTGCACCAACACATCTGCACTGCCACAAAGACAGCTACACTGACACTAACACTACTGCACTGCCACCAACCACTGTACTGTCACTAAAACATCTGGACTGCCACCGACACAACTGCACTGCCACCCAACACAGCTGAATTGCCACCACTACAACTGAACATCCCATAGCAAACCCCACACTCCACAGCGATAAGAGCGAACCGCGTCCGGTGAGTGGCGCCAGGCCACGTGCGCAGTGTCCCGGTGCCCTACCTGCTCTCAGGCTGAACGTTATCCTGCCCTCGCTCAGGTACGGAGTGTCGCTCTTGGACCGCCCCCTCCGGACAGGCCTGCGGTCAGCAATGTCCTCCGGGCTGGCCGCCATAGACCCGGAGCCCCGGAGAGCCACGGAGCACCACTGTTAGGACACTGCTGCTCCGGAGAGTCGGGAGAGAGAGAGAGAGAGAGAGAGAGAGAGAGAGAGAGAGAGAGAGAGAGAGAGAGAGAGAGAGAGAGAGAGAGAGAGAGAGAGAGAGAGATGAACGGACGGCACGCTGACTCTCCAGCTTCCAGCCAATCAGAGTTAAACGCCCGCCCACTCCACTACAGAGCTGGGGACCGGGAGCGCGCCTAGTGCGCGTTACACCACTGAGCACCGAGATACTGTATCCAGTACATACAGCAGTACTGACACACTGGAGTACTGACCAGTACTGCTGCTCCGAATCCTGGACAGGACACTAACAGTCTCAGAGCCACGAGACAGCATAAAAGAAGAGGGGGAGAAGAAAGAAGAAAGGAGAAAACGAGGAAGAAAATGAAAAGAAGTTATAAAAGAAATAAGAACATCAAGAAAATAAAAAGAGAAGAGGAAGAAAAAGAGGAAGATGAAGGAGAAGAAGAAGAGGAAGAAGAAGAAGAAGAAGAGGAAAAAGAAGATGAAGGATAAGAAGAAGAGGAAGAAGAGGAAGAGGAAGGATAAGAAGAAGAAGACGATGAAGGAGGAGAACAAGAAGAAGAAGAGGAAAACGAAAGAAGAAGACGATGATGATGAAGGAAAAGAAGAAGAAGACAATGAAGGAGGAGAAGATGAAGAAGAAGAAGAAGAAGAAGAAGAAGATGATGATGATGATGATGATGATGATGAAGGAGGAAAAGAGGAAAAAGAAGAAGAAGAAGAAGAGGAGGAGGAAGAGGAGGAAGAAGAAGAAGAAGAAGAAGAAGAGGAAGAGGAAGACGAAGAGGAGGAGGAAGAAGAAGAAGAAGAAGAAGAAGAAGAGGAGGAAGAGGAAAAGAAGAAGAGGAAGAAGAAGAAGAAGAGGAGATAGGAAGAGGAGGAAGAGGAAGAAGAAGAAAAGAAGAAAAAGAAGAAGAAGAAGAAGAAGGTGATGATGAAGGAGAAGAAGAAGAAGAAGAAGAAGAGGAGGAGGAGGAAGAAGAGTGTTACTAGTTCTGATGCCAAGCTTTGATGACAGAAGAACCTTTTTAGATGCTCTAGAACAGTGGTACTCTCTGGGAAGGTGCTGGTGGGCTGGTGGTTGAAGTTGATTCATAGCAGATGGGGGTAAGGTGCAGATGGGGGTTAGGTGTAGATGGGGGTTAGGTGCAGATGGGGGTTAGGTGTAGATGGGGGTTAGGTGCAGATGGGTGTATGATGTAGATGGGGGTTAGGTGCAGATGGGGGTACGGTGCAGATTGGGGTACAGTGCAGATGCGGGTATGGTGTAGATGGGGGTTAGGTGCAGATGGGGGTATGATGTAGATGGGGGTGTGGTGAAGATGGAGGTGTGATGTAGATGGGGGTACAGTTCAGATGGGGGTACAGTGCAGATGGAGGTATGATGTAAATGGGAGTATGGTTCAGATGGGGGTACGATGCAGATGGGGTGCGGTGCAAATGGGGGTATGGTGTAGACGGGGGTACGGTGCAGATGGTGGTATGGTGTAGATGGGGTTTAGGTACAGATAGTGGTATGGTGAAGATAGAGGTACGGTTCAGATGGGGGTACGATGCAGATGGGGGTATGGTGTAGATGGGGGTACGGTGCAGATGTGGGTATGGTGTAGATGGGGGTACGGTGCAGATGGAGGTATGATGTAGATGGTGGTATGGTGTAGATGGGGGTATGATGTAGATGGGGGTCTGGTGTAGATGGGGGTTAGGTGCAGATGGGGGTATGGTGTAAATGGGGGTACGGTGCAGATGGAGGTATAATGTAGATGGAGGTATGATGTAGATGGGGGTATGATGTAGATGGGGGTCTGGTGTAGATGGGGGTTAGGTGCAGATGGGGGTATGGTGTAGATGGGGGTACGGTGCAGATGGAGGTATAATGTAGATGGAGGTATGATGTAGATGGGGGTATGATGTAGATGGTGGTATGGTGTAGATGGGGGTACGGTGCAGATGGAGGTATGATGTAGATGGAGGTACGGTGCAGATGGAGGTATGATGTAGATGGAGGTATGATGTAGATGGGGGTATGATGTAGATGGGGGTATGATGTAAATGGGGGTTTGGTGTAGATGGGGGTACAGTGCAGATGGGGGTATGATGTAGATGGGGGTACGGTTCAGATGGAGGTTAGGTGTCACTTCAGATGTGTCCTGTCAGGTCAGGGAATCCAGTCGGTGACCCTGAACTCCAGCCCACGACTGCCCCCCTCATGTTCCGTTATGCTCTGTGTGGAGTTCTGTGGAGGTTGTTAAACTGTCATCAGGTCGTCATAACACCACATGGCAGCATGACTTTGTTCTGGGGTGGTGACAATGTGGTGATGAGCTATCGTCCCTGACTAAACATCTACAAGGAGGACCAGCAGGGTAGGAGTGTCTGAACACTCAGCAGCACTGCTGTGTCTGATCCACTCACACCAGCACCACACACACCACCACCACACCACCACGTGAGTATCACTGCAGTGCTGAGAATGATCCACCACCCACATCATACCTGCTCTGCGGTGGTCCTGTGGGGTCCTGACTATTGAAGAACAGGGTAATACAGTGTCCAGAGAAACAGATGGACTACAGTGTGTACCTGTAGAACTACAGAGTGCTCCTATACGGTTGGTGGAGCAGATATAATGGACCATGAGTGTAGATACTAGGAAGAAGCCGGTAGGCGTGTGATGTAATACATCTCGTACGCCTAGTAGATTAGCTCCTCCCAAACTGCAGTACCAGCGGTGGCGCTGTTGAGCCGCGGCGTCGCTCAGCGACCGCACTAACTCAACGTAGAAGAAGAAGTAGTCCGCTCAGCTCGCGGTGCAAACAAGTGTTTACAGTGTTTACAGGAGACTAATCCCCTCTTTACTTCCACACGGTAAGACTAATTCTACTACTCTACTCTACTCTAACTCCATGTTTATTTCCCAAGGGGAAGTGATTAAACTCTGAGCCTGACTTTTAGTTAAACCCGGACTTTTTTGTCGGAGTCAGAAGTTCTGTATTTATCAGCCTACGTGACGATTTACCCTTCTTCCCAGCTGATAATGTCGCCCTGAGCTTTAATCTCGGTTTATTAAAAGTTGTTTACAGGGTCTGAGGTGGGTTGTTATGACCTATGACACTTTATTAGACAGTTAAAGGTTGAGTTTTTTTCTTCGTCGAGGCTCTGAGCTTGGCTTTTTGGGTTTTTTCCCCGTTCCACCTTAAATGGTCCCGTTCCACCTTAAATGTGGCAGGTTGTTACAACCTAAAACACTATATTAGATGGTAAAAAAGGGGGATTTGGGTTGTTGAAGCTCTGAAGTTGGCTTCCTGGTCGAATATTCCCGTTCCACCTTAAATAGTCCCGTTCCACCTTAAATGAAGCAGGTTGTTATGACATAAACCAGTACATTGGACAGTTAAATGAGTTGTTTTTAGTTATTTATTGATTTATTTGTTTGTTATTTATTTATATATTTTAAACTGTGGAAGCTCTGAAGTTGCCTTCTCGCTGGAATTGTCCGTTCCACCTTAAATAGTGCAGCAGATACATGCGGGCGCCCAGGCTAGTTCAGCGTCCGTTCATCTCAATTCAAAGCAGGATTTTATGGACTACCAACAACCCGTGTCTCCTTAATCACCGACTAAAGCTCTCTTTGAGAGCCTTCCAGGTGCCATTGCACCACCAGCTGTCCAGAAGATCCGAGTCACCAAGAGTCCATCCTCTGTAGGAGACTTGCACCCAGGCACGTAGACTGAAGGAGCAGACTGGGGCTCGGGCCTGACGTCAGCCAGGGGAAACCGCAGACACTGGAGGAGATTGTGGAGCTAATGGGGAGGAATGGCATTCCCATAATCACAGCTCTCTCCTATTTTAACAGCTCGTAACTCATTACAGATGGCGGGGACACATGCACCAGACATCAGCTGTCAGATTTTTTTTAAGGGTCTCGGGAAGTTGGGACTAGGTGGTCTCCACTACGAGTTTACGTTACAGGCAAACATGAGTTGAGCTCCAGCCAGAGGTAGGCCGTAAATATTCATTCAGGCCTGTGTAGGCACTTACAGGGATGGATGCACTTAAAGGAGGGATAATTTAAAGTAACCTAAACATAGCTGATGGGCCAGTGCATGTGTGGAAGTAGAGGGAGGGGATTGTGGGATTGCAAGCGTCTCGATTGGCGCCAGGAAGGAGCAGACTGCATGTGTGGAAGTAGGATAGGAGGGATTAAACCATGATGGATTGCAGTGCTGTAGGGTGATATTCAGCTACCAGTAACAGTACAGGGAGGGGATTGATAAACAGTGCTGTTGGATATGGAAATATTTATTGACATAGCTGATGGGCCCAGTGCATGTGTGGCAAGTAAATTGCAGTGCTGTTGGGAAGGAGGATAAAGCCTACCAGGAACGATAAACCATGATAAACACAGACTGATATGATCAGTATTTATTGAGCTATTCATACAAAAATCTGTCTCTCGGTATGGTGTTAGGCTACATGCCAGACGTCTCGGTATGGAGCTGTAGAGGTTCCTAATGGTGTCCTGTGATAATCCATCCCATGCAGCTTGAATATCCTCACACAGTTCCTGCAGATGGTGCGGTAGGGGTGGAGGTGGAGGGACACCAGGTCTTCTGAGTGTGTGACCACAAACGGTTCATCTTGGTGCTGACCACGGTGCCTCCACACACGGATTCACTGGGCGTCTCCACCAAGACTAAAGCGGGACTCGTCACTGAAGATGACCCGCTGCCATTCTGAGTCACTCCATGACAGTCTGGCACGACACCACTGCAGTCTTTGGTGACACTGACGTGGCGTTAAGGGCATTCATCGTAATGGTCTGTGTGCATGTAGTCCTAGATTTGGCCATGGTGCCGGCACTAACACTAACCCATGGGTCAGCAACCGTGGCTGTTGGGTCAGTCAGGTACAGCGAGAAGGCCTGACAGTGATGGTGCATTGGTTGGGGTGCAAGTTTCAGTTAACTGAAATAATGCCATCTGTGATTGGGAGTCCAGTGGACTGTAATAGTCCCCGCCAGGGCTGTCTAGTAGGAGTAATTAAACGGAATGCGCCGTGCTCCCACTGTTTTGCTGCTGGATGCTGAAGAAAACCTGAGCCTTTCCTGGAATCTGATTTGAGCTGTTTTGAATACAGAGAGAGGAGTAGTCACAGCGCTCACCTGCTTCTGTGTTTGGCCCACTGAAACTGATTATAGAGCATTCAAGCTCCAGATTAGAGTGTTAGTCATTTCTTAGCTGTTTGTTTTCACCCCAATAATTTTACAATGACTAATGATTCCAAAATATTGATATTCCAGTCATGTGGTGAAAATCCCAGAATATAATATATATATAAATATATAGCAGCTCTTGTAATATAACAACCCATAACGAATAAACCATAGTTAGGATTAGGGCTGGCCTCTAAAAGTTGACGAGTCGAATCGTCAGTCGGAGACCCTTTAAGTCGACTGACAACAGTGACCCTTTTTCCCCCCGTAAAACAGACTAAAGCTTACAAAAATGCACAAGAACTGTAAGAATGTAAAAGTCAGTTTAATAATTACTAAAGGGGAATAATAAATATATATGTAAGTTCTAGCTGGGCTGTGACGTACCCTTGCTAAAAAATTGAATCCACGTGACGACGTGCCCTGGCGGTTCACCGCTTAGGAAGCCGCGAAGCTGAGAAACATGGGTGGAGTGATGTCTCAGAGAAAGTCTGGAGTAGGACATCCAACACTGCTCCAAACGAGTGAGCTGACTTTTGGTTTAGACATAACGGCTGTTTGCGGTGAAGGAGAAACGGAGCGGAGACGTTTGTTTTATTATAATTCTGTTATTTTAGAACCTAAATTACAGATATGTTTATTTATTCGTCTACAGCGGAGGTTATCTTTATTTAAGGATGAGTACAGTCACTTAATATGCCTGCCGATAAACGAGAGATAATTATTTCAGGGTGGGTAATATGATAATTAAACGGTTTCAGGTTTACCGTTCTCCTTTTCATCTATGAATAATATGAATATGGACTAATCTGGTTTTATTTAACAGTTCATTATTTATCAGAGATGAAAGGCGAAGGGTCCTCCTAATGAAGAAGCTGTTAGAAGTGAAAGTAAAAGACTGTAAGCTATAAGCGCTAATGTTTAGTATAAGTGCGCGCTGCTGCCCGACGCTGTATCCTGTAATTAAATCAGGCTCCAGTTCAGATCATCATAAGCCCCGCCTCTTTTAGTTCAGAAGTATGTTCCTGTGACTCTGCTGACTTTCTAAATGAGGAGGATCAGATCTGAAGCGTATGCAGACTGATTTACTGATTACTAGATAATGTACATGGAGAAAAACCGTGAACAAATAGTCGAATCGTCAACCAGGACGGGCGAATCCGATTCAACTGACTGAGTCGGGTACAGCCCTAGTTAGGATATACAGTATGCATTTCTGAGCTTGTGGTATATACTGCATCATCAGTGGGTGAAGTGCCTGAACGTCCCTGACCATCCCCATGCTTCTTGTGTTCATGGTTTTCATGGCTCAAGTCCTAAATCTCCCCTAACATCTTCCCTTTTCTTTTCATAGAGAGCAGTAAGGAAGCAGAAATGATCATCCGGCAGCTGACGCGGAGGACGCTGCTTTCTCCTTTGGAATGTGGGAGTCAGATCGCAGCTCTGAAAGCTCTGGCTGGAGCGGCGAGACCAAACTCAGGTTCTGTCTCTGCTTACGGGATCCTCAGTCAAACACCAGATAGATACGCGTGCAGAGATTCCAGTACAGCTTTAGAAATAGTCGAACCTCTGAACTGTGTTACAGATCGCTAGGTGCGCACAACACCTCCACGGCCTTAGCTGATAAGTATTAGAACGTTAACTGCTCCAGTTTCTGGCCTAATAACGATCACATTACATCACCTGTGCTGCTGGTACGTCTTCAGAAGAATCAAATGCGTATAGATTACGTAGGTTATGTAGATTATACATCCTGTGCCTGTATTGTGTGTGTATCTGTGCGGTCTATCTGCTAATATGAGTCTGTTGAATCTCTGTAAGAGACTATGAGGCCAAACTTCACTTACACCCAGAAACACTTCTGTAAGATGTATGCATGAAGGTTTTCTCCAGCTGGTTTTGATCTGTGGCTTTTAAAGGACGTCTACAGTGATTTCTATTGAACTACACAGTAGGAGTGCAGCAATAATTGAGGTGGTCCATTGGTGTAGCTCAGCGGATAACACCATTACTCGCCAGAGACCCACCACCACATGTGGGAGACTGGGGTTAGATTCCCTGTCTGGGTAATTATGCTGTGCTACACCAGTAGGAGTCCTTGGGCAAGACTCCTAACACTACACTGGCACACCTGTAATATGGTTACCCCTGTAAGTCGCTCTGGGTAAGAGCGTCAAGTAAATGCCGTAAATGCAAAAATGATGACCAAATTAGTTGGCAACTAATTGAATAGCTGATTAGTTGGTGGTGCCATGTCCTTGTTTAGTGAAGACCTGTGATTGTAGACAGACAGCAGAATGCACACAGCACTGATGAATGTGCATTGAAATTTAGATTGAGATTTAATTAAGATTTGGTTTGTTGTTATAGTTTATTTCTGCTGCTTTGTGCATCATTGGACTGTTTATCAGAGTCTAGTTTGTAGTAGAAGGGAGGTTCATCATGACATGCATTATTATGTGTGTGATCAGCTTTATTAGCATTAACAGCAGCGACAAGGGAGGTCAAGGACAAGCTGGGCAAGATGGCAGTAGATGTTAATAAGAAGAGACACTGATCAAGCATAAAGGAAACATGATACAGAATAGACAGACAGACAGACAGGAGACACTGTGGAACTCAGCTAAACACTACAATTCCTGAATAGAATCATATGGATTCTCCCAATTACTAACGACTCCTTGCTAGGCTTTATTGACCTTAGCGGTCATGTGTTCCGTTAATACTGAATTCCGAAAGCTAGATATCTAGAACTTCAAAGCTGGACGTTGTGGGGCACCCAAAGCTGTAACTAAAGCTGTAAATGAGCTAGCATCTCATTTCATTTCGTGGAATGCTGAGTAGAGTCGTCGTTCATCAGACATAGATGAGTTGACACTGGAATGCTGACATTATCAATGAACAATGAGATTACATGCAGTTCTGGAAATAACTAAGAGAGCTCTCCAGTTTCTTTGTAAATCAGCGTCTCCACACGTACAGCAGGTTCTTAGTGAGGAACAGAAGGTTGGGTTCTTAGTTTATCCAATTAGTTCATATTAATTGATTAATTAATTAAGGGGTTATATATGAAAAAGTGTTGTAACTATTTGCGTGTAAATGAATTATTAATAAATTTGGATGGGGTCATACTCGTACACCAGTGTGCTTTAATAGACAGGTGAAGTAACCGTTACTTTGCGATGGCCAGATATCATGCCTCTCGCTGTATGTGCATCTCGGAGTAGGTGTGAGGGACGTGATGGACGTTTAACTGTGGGAGTTTTTAGTCAGCCCACTCTGAGTTAGCCCACTCTGAGTTAGCCCACTCTGAGTTAGCCCACTCTGAGTTAGCCCACTCTGAGTTAGCCCACTCTGAGTGGAGTTTATTAAAAGGTTAGTGTTTGTTTTCCTGACATCGTTGGACGGAGCCCTTACCGTCTGGGTGTTGTCACAGACATGGCAGAGTTCCGGGAGGTCTTCTCCAAAGCCAAGCACATCGCCATCATCACCGGAGCTGGAGTTAGTGCAGAGAGCGGCCTGCCCACCTTCAGAGCAGCCAGCGGCCACTGGAGGAAGTGGAAAACCCAGGTGAGCGAGTGCGTATGCAGGGGCTTTCATTACGCTGCTCCGTTAAGTATGTTCCCTTCAGCGCTTTTAAGAAGTGATACTGAAGACAATGTGCTTTTCTCACCTTTTAGCCACAATGTGGCATACATAAATAGCTGTGGGGTGTGAGTGACGGGATCCATAGATTGGGAAGAGGTGCTACAGTGCAGGGAATGTCTCGTTCCATGTGTGGAAAATGGCTCCAGAGCAGATGTTAATGATTGGCTAAAAGGAGTGACTGCATGTGGGCGTGGCCAAAGACCATAGTGTGAAGGAAGTCGCTGAATCTGCAGGTTTATGGAAGTGTACGCTCATACGGCTAAAATCCCAGCCTACAGGGAATTCTCGGAATTGTGCCCGAGAAGACAACCACCAAATGTATGTGTCTGTGTGTAATTAAATATGGAGTGGTGTAGCGCGAGATGCTTCGAGATTCAGAATGGTTCACAGCGGTGATGATGGGGACCAGACGTCTGATGTGTTGATTACTTATTGTGCCTCACACACTTAAGCTTCCTCGTGGAAAGAGACTGGCTGAAATGGTTATGGATAGACAGATGGCATTCCTTATAAAAACTCACAGGGCCCGTGTAGGTTCACTGGAGGTTCCTGATAAGGTGCCTATACCTGTGTTGTAGACATGGTGGCCCCTTGTTTCCTATCACCACCACCACGGTAAAGAACACTCAGTATGTTTCTCTATGGTAAATAATTTCCTTTGTGGGCACAGTGATTCCAGGCAGGCCTGGACAGTGGGCAGGAAGCGTGTTGTGTTATAGGGATACCTCTGGGAAAGTGCTGAGAGGCAAGACGAACGATTCCTGCCTGTCATTTCCTGTCGATCAGAACTTGACGTGGGCACACCGCTGATCCAGTAATGCTGGTCAGCTGGTAGCTTCTCTGCCTCTCAGAAGTAGTCAGTGTTCAGTCCATCACAGTGCTCAGAGCTGTTCTTTAAGGGGGGATCATTTCGTCATTCCTAATTTAAGCTGGTTGCCCTTATGGGTCACATGGTGTGCCTGAGCACATCCTAGTGCTCATGGGTTGGAAGGCAGAGGACAGCCTGGACAGGCCGCCAGTCTGACACAGAGGGAATGCCTAATGACCTTTAGAGGCCATTTAGCATCTCCAACTTGCCTGACTGCATCCCAAGAGCATTCCTCCTAGGCCCTTCGTGCTGTGAGGCGACCAAACTACCCACCGCACCACTGGAGGAGTATACTGTGGAGTTCTGAACAGGCCAGGTCACATACCTGGCTAATAATCAATGAGCCTCACTCCCATTATTAGCAGTAGCGATATTCAGTGCTCTGTCTTTACTGTCCGATGACCGCCTGATCATGCTGTCACCCATTGATGCGATCCTCATCCACGCATGTTCGCGCATGCTCACACTTGTCCCTCAGACAGCTGATCTCCGTTTCCCAGTTCTCATGTAAGACTTGCTTCTGTCCTTCTTCCTGTTCTCTAGGAACTGGCAACCGCGCAGGTGTTCTCCCGCAACCCGTCCAGAGTGTGGGAGTTCTACCACTACTGGAGGGAGCTGGCCATCAAAGCCACGCCCAGCGAGGCCCACAAAGCTATAGCCGAGTGTGAGGCTCGTCTCAGCAAGCAGGGCCGATCCGTGGTGGTCATCACCCAGAACACGGATGAGCTACACCGCAGAGCCGGATCCAAACACGTGCTGGAGGTCCACGGTGAGGACAGAGCGTGTTCGCCTCTGCGGTGCTAGTGGTGATGTATTCCAAACAAACGAGAGTGCTCTGCTACTGGTCTTTAAAGCTCTGAATAATCTAGAACCTGCTTCACAGTCTGTTCGTGTTTTAGCTCGTGAATATAGATATTAGGATACTGATCCTCTGCAGACGCCGTCTGTAAAGTCCAGAGAATGTGAAGAGAGGCAAAGAGGTCAGGAGAGGCTTAGAAGAGGTCATGGACCGACTACTGCAGCCGGCTAAAGGCTCCCACACGGCAGATACTCTAGAGCAGCAATAGAACGTAAATGCTAGTCATGTAGTCAGTGCCATATTGGTATCCGTAGAGTTTAAAAAATATTTATTAAAAAAAATTAATTAATAAATAAAATATCAGCACCGGACAGATGTGTAGATGTAGCCACTATGTTAAAACCATATTTAATTATATACAGGGGTTGGACAACGAAACTGAAACACCTGGTTTTAGACCACAGTCATTTATTAGTATGGTGTAGGGCCTCCTTTTGCGGCCAATACAGCGTCAGTTGGTCTTGGGAATGACATATACTGCGTCCTGCACAGTGGTCAGAGGGAGTTTAAGCCATTCTTCTTGCAGGATAGTGGCGAGGTCACTACGTGATGCTGGTGGAGGTTCGTCCTTCTTGGTGGTATGCTGACATTACCCTGGATACCGTGGCTCTTGATACATCACAAAGACTTGCTGTCTTGGTCACAGATGCGCCAGCAAGACGTGCACCAACAATCTGTCCTCTTTTGAACTCTGGTATGTCACCCATAATGCTGTGTGCATTGCAGTATTTTGAGCAGAACTGTGCTCTTACCTGCTAACTGAACCTTCACACTCTGCTCTTACTGGTGCAATGTGCAGTTAATGAAGATTGGCCACCAGGCTGGTCCAATTTAGCCATGAGACCTCCCACACTAAAATGACAGGTGTTTCAGTTTCATTGTTCAACCCCTGTATTTATTGAACTCTGGATGGGCCGAATATTTAGGCAGCGTTGGGTTACTGTGCTAAAACGTACATATTTTATACTGTACTGCTAATCAGGTGGACCTCCTCTTGGTTCTGGTGTTAACATTAGCATACATGTTAATATCGTCGCTGACCAAAGAAAAACATGCATCTCTGTTTTTGCTGATTTTTACTTTTATGCCTCATTTGATCACATGAGCTTTACATTTACATTTATGGCATTTAGCTGACGCTCTTATCCAGAGCGACTTACAAGGTTAATCGAATTACAAGTTCAAGCCAACGTAGTGTTAGGAGTCTTGCCCAAGGACTCTTATTGGTGTAGCACAGCCTAGTCACTTAGCCCGGGATTCAAACCCCAGTCTCCCACATGTGGTGGTGGTGGTGGCTACTTGGCAGGTAGTGGTGTTATCCGCTGAGCTACACCAACCACCACTGCACTGTGCACAGCTGCACTGTGTGGAAATTTAATCAAGAATGGATCAACAGAAATGGCCCAAAACTGATGGGAGAGATGTCTGGTTCCATTGACTTCCATTCAAATTAAATGAGGTTTTGGCCTCTTCTGTAAAGTTGCCATTTTGGAGATACCTGTTCTTCTTTGGACACCTTGGATACCTGTGTTTCTTTTGGTGACGATACGTTAATGTTCCCATCTTGAAAGCCCATCTGTTACAGTTCCCCTCTGGATGTGTCTAGGGGTAACAGGGGAACATGGAGCATGTGATGTGTGATGGTAGGGAAGGACACGGGACAAATAAACTGCTTATAGACACTAAACATACACAGAGTGGACAATACAAGAGGGTACCACAGTCAGGGTGGTCACAGGAGGCATTATTGATGTAGGTTTATCTGATGTTGCGCAGTTTTACAGATTTCCTTAAGCCTCAGAACAATAATATAAATATACACTGTGACATTTTAAAACCGGACCAAGTTTTTTCTTTTTTATTGTATTTTTGATGTTTTATTGTATGCAGAGGTCAGTTTTGACTGAAAAGTCTGTTAGTGCTAACGATGGTCATGAATTACTGAAGGAGGCTAGTTAGCATTACGCAAGGCAAATAAACAGCTGCCGATATTAATACACTGTGTGAATGCAAATCGTGGAAACAGTAGAACAGTACTGTACTCTGACTTTCGCAGCAGCATTTTAAAAAGGCTAACCGTTTAGGAAGCTAGCGGTTTATGCAGGTGTGGTTACAGTCGTATCCAGAAGTGGGGAATCCCTTTAGTCACACATCATGTTGATGTTGAGTAGTTGCTGTGAGGTGAGTTGATCTTTATTTGTACAGTTACAAACCAAAGCTTTCTTTAGCCTAAAGGGCGACTATGCACTCATCATCCAAAGAGTAGCCGCATCCAGAAGGAGGTGTGGGAGTGCAGTGGTGTTGGGAAGGAAGATAAAGGTGACCAGGAACATTAAATGATGATACATTTAGACTGATATGGAGAATATTTACTGAGCTACACATACAGAAGTCTGTCTCTCAGTATGGCTAATTCAACATGCCAAACGTCTCGGTATGGAGTTGTAGAGGTTCCTAATGGTGTCCTGTGATAGTCCATCCCGTACATCATTAAAGCCATCTGCCTACGTCACATGCGCGACTAAGTATGACACTTGAATCGTTTGTATGTCTCACTATGTCAAACCCACCCACCAAGTTTCATTCCTGTCGGTTGACTCCTTCTGGGTGCTGCTATTTGCTCAGCTATTCTATTGATTCTCTTTTTGTTTTTTTCATGTATAATGTCTTAGGCAGTAATTTCTTGTTTCCTGTTCCTATTCAATTTCAGGGAACCTCTTCAGAACCAGGTGTCTGAGCTGTGGAGATGTGGAGCCCAACCACCGCAGCCCCATCTGTGGCGCTCTGCAGGGGAAAGGGTAAAGCATGGCCAGATGGTTCTGGGTTACATAATGTCATTGACAGTAAACCTTCAGATGTATAGCTGTGTTCCTCTCCTCCCTTTCTCTCCTCTCACCACAAACTTCAGGATGTTTAAATACCTGACAAGTCTGTGTTCAGTCTGTTATGTCAGTCTATGAACTTCTGAAGGTAAGACTGTCTGTCTGTGTAACTCCTGTTACAGCGATCCTGACCCGAAGTGCAGTGATGCTGATATCCCTGTGAAGAATTTACCCAGGTATACTTATCTGTCTATGATGTTTAATGGCCGGTCCAAGGATTTTCATATTAGCTGCAGTGTAATGTAATCATTAAGACGGAAACAGAGTCTTTCAGGGTGGTTTGGTGTGAAACACAGTGTTCTAGACAGGCTTACAGAGTTGTGTAATCACCATCACAGTGGTGGTGAATGGAACCAGACATCCATCTCTAACAGCTGCCTCACAATCAGTTACTACAGTGAATCGTGCTGACTGACGTCCGAGACATTGTTTTTGGTTTTAACTTTTAACCCCCCCCCACCACCAAATCATATATAAAGCAAAACGCACTACCTGGCAACCCTAGCCCAGCACTCATACCTATAGAGAAGAAAGGTCATTATGAATTTAATTGCAAAACAATTATTTCAACATACCTATATAACACACATACACATTCACCGCCACTGTGTATGAACCAGAGTCTGTAAGTTTCTCTACAGTGAACCGTCTCTCTCCAAACAGCTCTGAATGCCCCTGTTCATATTTGACCAGTGGAGTCCCTCTTTAGGAGAAGCATCTGAATGCTCTATACTGAAACTACTAGGCACCTCAATGTCTGTCTGAGTTGAAGCTTATTCCCCTTTTGAAGCCTCTCAGATCAGTAATATTAGTTCAGGTCTCTTAAACAGTTCCCTGGCTCTCCACTAGAGGGCAGTATGATGTTAAAATTGACCATTTTTTGGAGCTGCTTCTCTGTTAATGAGCTGTTCAGTATGAGAATATGTGGATACACATATGTGTATATACAGGGGTTGGACAATGAAACTGAAACTCATTTTAGTGTGGGAGGTCTCATGGCTAAATTGGACCAGCCTGGTGGCCAATCTTCATTAATTGCACATTGCACCAGTAAGAGCAGAGTGTGAAGGTTCAGTTAGCAGGTAAGAGCACAGTTCTGCTCAAAATACTGCAATGCACACAACATTATGGGTGACATACCAGAGTTCAAAAGAGGACAAACTGCTGGTGCACGTCTTGCTGGCGCATCTGTGACCAAGACAGCAAGTCTTTGTGATGTAGAGCCACGGTATCCAGGGTAATGTCAGCATACCACCAAGAAGGACGAACCTCCACCAGCATCATGTAGTGACCTGGCCACTATCCTGCAAGAAGAATGGCTTAACATCCCTCTGACCACTGTGCAGGACGCAGTATATGTCATTCCCAAGACCAACTGACGCTGTATTGGCTGCAAAAGGAGGCCCTACACCATACTAATAAATGACTGTGGTCTAAAACCAGGTGTTTCAGTTTCATTGTCCAACCCCTGTATATACATATACATATATACATGCATTGATACTCTTCTGTAACATGTCTGGTCTGTGCTGCAGGTGTGAAGAGGGAGGCTGCGATGGCCTCTTAAGGCCAGATGTGATCTGGTTTGGGGAGACGCTCGACTCTCACGTCCTCACCAAAGTGGAGAAAGAGCTGGACGCCTGTGACCTCTGCCTGCTGGTGAGGTTATAGAGCCCGTCGGATGTATTTTAGAGGATTGTTTAAGCAGGGGGAATGAAATGACGACTACCAGTGAACTTTCCCTTAAAGAGCTCCTAACATGGAGCAGTATGCGCTCTTCTGGTTTAAAAATGCACTAGTCCCTCCAGTCCCTTCCGTATAGTCCATTTATGGAAAGTAATTGAGCCAATCTCGGCCTATCATACATTTGGCTTGCTGTTTAGCCTACAGCTAAACACAGGCACAGTACAGAACAGCCATTCAGAACAAACATCTGTACTTACTCTCAGTAACAGAAAGAGTGTTTGATTTGGTGGGGTGAGATGTGGTGTGAGCTCCGTCCGACATATTCGACCCCTGACCCTTTGTGGTTTAATTGCAGGTGGGTACGGCCTCCGTCGTGTTCCCTGCGGCTTTGTTCGCCCCCCAGGTGGCATCCCGGGGCATCCCAGTGGCTGAGTTCAACATCCGGCCGAGAGCAAACACATCCCCGTTTACGTGAGTTATGGATATGTCCAAGAATTTGACCGGGCTGCCATTAGAATGAGAAGATGATGTGCGCAGCCGGCCTAAAAAGCTTTTCAGGGTCATTCAGGGTCAGACTGTGGCTAACACTGATACGGCAGAACTGACAATATTGCAAGAACAGCCTCAGCGGAGCTTGTAGTTTGTTCCCTCTGGTAAACTGACTAATCAGAGCACACTGGGGTTATCAGGAGGCGGGGCTTAAATACACAGGAGCTCTAATGGAGCGTTTCGGACCACAGATGTGCAGTATGGGTGGGGGGTAATACTATATAAACTGAAGGATGTGAATCTTTTCTAGTAGAATGGATCTTCTTTAAAATACTCGTAACTCAAGTGCTAATTATTGTCGCTTAATGAGGAAACAGTAACATGGAAATGGTAAGAAATCTGATCTGTTGTGTTTCACGCGCACAGTGATGGATGCAGACACATTTTACACGTTTGTGAAAGGTAATCATCATATGCAGAGGTTATGCAATAATTTGAGTTAGGACTGCTTTCTGAGGCACAGCACAAAACGGAGCATGTTTACATAAGAGTTTTAAAGGCACAGTAACACAAACAGCCTGTTTAATTCGTAGGCATAAAAAGAGAAAGAAAATGCTCATATATATATATATATATATATATATGTATATATATGTATATGTATGTATGTATGTGTATGTATGTATGTATGTATGTTATCTACAGGGGTTGGACAGTGAAACTGAAACACCTGGTTTTAGACCACAATCATTTATTAGTATGGTGTAGGGCCTCCTTTTGCGGCCACTGGCTTGAAAATCTGCCCTATGCTTCTGTTACGGCTCTTCTTACTTCGTTCCTTTGCCAATTACTGGATGCTCGTGTTTGAGAGATACAGGATGTCTTTAAAAATGGAGTGGATTGAAATATTTGAGAGAGAGAACCAAGGGGAGGATTTGGTATCTGATCCCATCTGACAGCTCTATTATCCAGTAACTACCATGAATTATTCAGCAACTGCTGTGAACCATGTACCCACATTCAGGCCCTTATGCTGCATTCACATATCCACAAGCTGAAAGTTTCATTGTCAGCCTTGGATAGAGCCGTGCAGGAAAACTCTGCCACTGTGAGGAGCAGCGTTCCAAAGTTTTCCTAACTTCAGCCAAACTGGATGTTGATACTGTAGAACAAGTAAGAGTACAGAGCTCCACTTTTCTATAGTAAAAATAAATAAATAAATAAATAAAATCCATAAGGATGCACTGAAATTTTTGACCAAAAAAAATTAATTACTGAACACAGTGAATCATTTGGCGGAAGTGCCCAACATGGGTTTTCACCAGCGTTTAATTCATTTAGCTAGTTTTCCAACATCACATAAATGAAATGGCAGGTAGCAAGCAGCTGTGAACTGCATCTGGGAAAGAATTGGCACACTGTCGGCATTGGCTATCTGTTATTTCCTTGTTCTGGAGTTCCATTTGGCTCGAATTTTTAAAACTGAACAACACT
The DNA here is from genome assembly GCA_024036415.1 of Prochilodus magdalenae. NCBI lineage: Eukaryota > Metazoa > Chordata > Actinopteri > Characiformes > Prochilodontidae > Prochilodus > Prochilodus magdalenae. Next base: position 85,499 of record JAMWET010007346.1, on the reverse strand, counting down.
CCCATCTGGTTCCCATCTACAAGACAAAAACATAACAGCATCCTTATAAACGTCATTGCTCGTTATAAATGGTATTTTAATTTGTTTATTTGTTTTTCTAAAGTCTTTTTGTCCTTTACCTGTTTGGCTGAACGTTTTTATTTATTAATTTAGTTTTTGCTGTTTTTAGCTGAATACTTTCAGTTGCCAAACATCCTTAATAAAACCTCTACATAGGTAAAGCTCTTCTCGGATAAGAACTGACCGATTTACTGTGATCACAATTCCAAGGTTTGTGTGAATTCCTGGCGCCAGGTTACTGTCTTGAAGCGCAGAACAGCGTTTATGTTCTTAATGCTAATGTAAATTCAGCACAGTGTGTCTGTGTGTGTCTGTGTGTGCACGTGTTGTGTGTGTGTGTGTGTGTGTGTGTGTGTGTGTGTGTGTGTGTGTGTGTGTGTGTGTGTCTCTGTCTCTGCGTGTGTGTTGGTGCGCGTGTGTGTCTGTGTGTGTGCGTGTGAGTGTAAAGGCATTACTGACTGTACCCTCTCTGCTTGTATGTGCGTGTGTGTCTGTGTCTGTGTGTGTGTGTCTGTGTGTGTGTCTGTCTGTGTGCACGTGCGTGTTGTCTGTCTGTCTGTCTGTCTGTCTGTCTGTCTGTGTGCGTGTTGTGTGTGTGTGTGTGTGTGTCTGTCTGTCTGTCTCTGTCTGTCTGTGCGTGTATCTGTGTGCACGTGTGTGTGTGTGTGTGTGTGTGTGTCTGTCTGCGTGTGTGTCTGTCTTTCTGTCTGTGTGTGTGTGTGTGTGTGTGTGTGTGTGTGTGTGTGTGTGTGTGTATAAAGGAATTACTAACTGTACCCTCTCTGCTTGTGTGTTTTGGGATGGCCCTGAAGGTATCATTTCCAGGGCCCCTGTGCCAGCACCCTGCCCATCGCTCTGGAGCGGCACGAGTCTGAGGTGATCTGAAGCCCCGTCCTCCACCACAGAGCGGGAGGAAGAGGAGAGAAACTGCATCGTCCTCTTCCAGCCCAGGGGAGACTGCTGAACCGCCAGCATTTACATGAACACAGACGCGCGCAGTGCTGGGAATGCAGTTATTAGCACATTCTGCTTTAAATGAGTTTTGTCGAAGAGGTGAAGTGGACCTGTTACAGCGGCGTTATACCAGCCAAATGGGAACCATTAATGCTTGCTAGCAAATTACGAAGGCTGTGCTGAATCTAATTTTATTACTGGTGTAATATAATTGATCCGGCTATGTGGGGAAGTGGGCCCCGGAGACGCTGCTTTATTGCCAGTCGTTTGCTGATCTCTGTGGAAATGCAGATAATACTGCTTTCTTTGGGATTTGCTCGGCTGCACTTCAGCTCGCCTAATACCAGCTCACCAACACTAACTGAAAGACAAGTGCTCCACTCAAACATCCAATAGGAATGAATGGACGCCGGCGAGCTTGTTGATGCTAGCTGCAAGGGTTCGTTCCTTATGAGCGCCATTAGCATTATTTGAGGGAAGCTTTAAAGGGCCCATATCATGGTAGAACAAATCGCATAATGTTTCACCTCATACTCCATACAGCCCAGAGCTGTAGTGATTTTGAATTCACACATCAGCCATCACCTTCAAACCACCTCCTTGTATCTACACTCAGTGTCCATTGTTTCAGCTCCACTGACCATATAGGACACCCTGTAGTTCTACAGGTACAGACTACAGTCCATCTGTTTCTCTGTATACTGTATTACTCTGTTCTTCAATGGTCAGGACCCCCACAGGACCACCACCACAGAGCAGGTATTAGTTGCTGTCTACTTTGACTTCACATCTACAAGGTGGACCAGCAAGGTAGGGGTGTCTAATAGAATGGATACAGTGTGCATCAACACGGCACCACCAGGTCGGTGTCCCTGCAGCGCTGAGAATGTTCCACCACCCACATAATACCTGCTCTGTGGTGGTCCGTGGGGGGTCCTGACCATTGAAGAACAGGGTAATAAAGTCAGTGCACCTATGTGGTCAGTGGAGCTGATGATAAAATGGACAACATGTGTAGAAACGAGGTGGCTTTAATGTTATGGCTGATTGGTGTATAACCTCCCATTTAGCCAATCAGGGCAAAGCTTGTTTACCTATATCAGTCTTAAAGGGACAGGGACAAAAACATAGAAAGCCTTTTGGTTATGGGAAAAATGACGGTGCCGTTATATGCAAAAGCTTTGGGCTCCCCTGGTCAAATAATAATTTTTTGGTTTTGTTGGATTTTCCATGCAGAAAATAAGTGAACTCTGCGCATTTTGATCCACAGTTACTGTTAGTTCTCTGGTGGTAACGTAGCGTCGCAGTCCAAAGAAAAACAAGTATCTCCAAAATGGCATCTTTTGAATTTGAATGCAAGTCAATGGAACCAGACGTTTTTCCAAGCATGTTTTTTACATGTCCGGTCATCCGTTCATTATGAGTTGACCACCCAATGTAAACAGCAGCCCATGTGATCATGGTGATGATGCCAATAAAAAAAATCGAGCGAAATGGAGATGCATGGTTTTCATTTGAGAGCGACATTTATGGGAACCAAATAAAGCATACAGTGGCGCCTGTGGAAAGTTCTAGCGCCTTTGCTATGTTTTATTTTGTTTCTAGATGTCGGCTAATACATTTAAATAGTGAGGAAGAGTGCTGTGTGTATGAGCATGTACTTTGACCGAGGGTGCTCAAACTTTCTTGCATACGACTGTATTGAAAACAACAGTAATCTTGGACCCCAAAAACAAACAGAGAGGAGGTTAGGATACGGGCCCTTGGTTACTCAGCCTTGTAGAGAAGCTAGCTTTGTGTGGCTGTACAGAGACGTACCTTCACCAGTATGCATTGCTACGTGGATGTGGGTTCTCTATCCGGTAGGATTTCCTTCCAGTGGTGCGGGTACCTTCTACATTTACCTTTACATTATGGGATACAAGTATTACATTTGATGCTGTAAAAATGCACATACGGCTGCTGTGGGAACAAAACCTTGTGTCTCCATTTTTTGGGGGGGGTGGGATTTGGGAATTTCGTTCCATTGACTTGCATTAAAAGTTAAGTATGTTTCCTCTTCCTCCCTGAACGTTATCGTGTTGGAGATACAGGGTTTGGTTCCGACCGCCACACTATGATTAATTGCTTTGAACGTTTGGGAGCTTGAGTCCGGTGTTATTTTCTGAATCCTTGCTGGTTTGACTTGAATGTAACCCAGATGTAAGTGTTTGTCGTTTAAGTTGCTATGGCCACAGTTTTCGCACATTCCGAAAAAGGTAACTCCAGAAATTCCTGGATGCTAGTTTGGATGGACGAAATGTCTCAGGAGCAACAGGAAGTGGATGCGGACCGATTTCATGTAACGTGAGATGGCTTTGAACTCTTCAGACGCCTGGTTACCATCACTATCACGACTAGCGTGAGCAACAAGTTTCTCTGATACAGCCCTTCACACAAATCCACTCTGAACGAACGAACTGTTTAGTTATGTGTATGATTTTGGATTGTTATTGGTATTGCTTCTTTATATTGACCATCACTCCACTCGTTTCTAAGCAGGGGTAGAACTTTGACCTTCCTATTTGGTGGCCATTGAAGGAGGTTTGGCTGCCAGACCAAAGACAGGGCGAGGACGCCCAGCTCGTCTTGTAAAGTGTGTTAGAAGTGATTAGAGTAGTACAGAGTGATCCAGCGGTGTGAATAGATAGTCATCCAGCAGAGTCCTCTTCTGAAACTGGAAATCTTCTGCCTCTATGCTTTATGTAATGTGACAAATGAACACTGCAGTTGAGTTTCATGCCTTTATGTCTCAGTAAATGTCACTTGCAATCTGTCGCCTGTTTCGCGAGCGGGTGCGTGCGGTTTTTCTCTCGGCTCTGCGGGAACCGTTTATTCATGCACGTAAAAATAAACACTGCTACAGCCTCGGTTTTGCCAAATACTAACAATATTGAATTCTGTTCCAGAGCACGCCTGTTGATTTCGGTGTAGTGGAAAGAAATAAATGTTTATGTGATAGACTCATTAAGCTTATTGTGTTTAATCTCTTCAAGTAGTGCAGTAACACTCCTACTTTCATCGTACTGGGTTAGAATCTTGAAAGGTCCAACAACTACGATGCTCAACCCCACTCCAACCCCAACCTGACCCCACCCACGGTACCTATGGTGTCTTTTCCATTAGTTAGGACTTCAGGAGCTGAACCGAAGCCCTAATCTGTTCGATTGACCAGTGATTTGCTCAGCAACTTACAGTGGAAGCAACTAATACACCTACAGAGGATGGGTTCCCCTCTAGAGCCTGGGTTCCTGGTTTTGGTGTTTGTTGCTATGTGATGTTGACCTGGAGAGAGTCGCTTCCCCTGTAGAGCCTGGGTTCCTGGTTTTGGTGTTTGTTGCTATGTGATGTCGACCTGGAGAGAGTCGGTTCCCCTGTAGAGTCTGGGTTCCTGGTTTTGGTGTTTGTTGCTATCCGGGGTCAACCTGAAGGGGATTGGTTCCCCTGTAGGGTCTGGGTTCCGGTTTTTGGTGTTTGTTGCTATAGGGGGTCGACCTGAAGAGGATTGGTTCCCTGTAGGGTCTGGGTTTCTGTTTTTGGTGTTTGTTGCTATAGGGGGTTGACCTGAAGAGGATGGGTTCCCCTGTAGGGTCTGGGTTTCTGGTTTTGGTGTTTGTTGCTATCCGGGGTCGACCTGGAGAGAGTCAGTTCCCCTGTAGAGCCTAGGTTCCTGGTTTTGGTGTTTGTTGCTATGTGATGTCGACCTGGAGAGAGTCGGTTCCCCTGTAGAGACTGGGTTCCTGGTTTTGGTGTTTGTTGCTATGTGATGTCGACCTGGAGAGAGTCTGTTCCCCTGTAGAGCCTGGGTTCCTGGTTTTGGTGTTTGTTGCTATGTGATGTCGACCTGGAGAGAGTCGGTTCCCCTGTAGCGTCTGGGTTCCTGGTTTTGCTGTTTGTTGCTCTGTGATGTCGACCTGGAGAGTCTGGGTTCCCCTGTAGGGTCTGGGTTCCTGGTTTTGCTGTTTGTTGCTATGTGATGTTGACCTGGAGAGGATGGGTTCCCCTGTAGAGCCTGGGTTCCTGGTTTTGGTGTTTGTTGCTATGTGATGTCGACCAGAAGAGGATGGGTTCCCCTGTAGAGTCTGGGTTCCTCCTTTCCTCCTAAGTGCATTTAGCATATTGGTAGTTTGCTAATGAACGGACCCCGTCAGTGTGCCATCAGAGTTCGCCATCAGGCCGCATGCATAACATGAGCAATGTGCTCTGGGTGAGTTGTTGTTGTTATTAGCTAGCAGCTGGAAATCCACTTCTGATTGGGGCTGAGTGACGCCTTTGACCCAGTTCCTTTTTTCGGGCATTTGCCCTACTTCATATTTCAAAATGTGTCACTCCTGTGGTGCTACTTAACTGCCTCTCTCTCTCTCTCTCTCTCTCTCTCTCTTTCTCTTTCTCAGATACATTCACACCTTCCTGCCAGGGATGGTGAGAAGACTTAAAGCGAGCCAGCTCCTCCTTCATTAGAGTATAATTTCATCTGCATGATGGCTCATGCTCTTACTGATACCGTACTCCTCATTCTAATCCCAGGCACCCCTGCAGGCTCTTGCTGCTCCACTCATGGTGCAGTGTAATTCTTCCTGTAAAGATAATGCATGCCATTCATGTCAAATCAAAGACAGTATTACATAATCCCTGATTGGTCATTGAATTATATGTGTGGGATAAAGATGGCATAACCATTCATCAACATTCATTTGGAAATGTCTGAATGCTCCTGGTCAGATTGCGAGTAAACACGTTCTGTATTCAAATGTACACTTCCTGTTTATTTTCAGAATTGGACATAGTCACGACCATCTGTATTTGGACAGTGGCACAGCTTTGCTTCTGTACCACCACCACAGTGGAACTGAGCAGCCAGGGTGTGAGTGCGAGCCATGGCCCTTGCCTTAGCCATGAGGCAAGCTAAATGCATTCCCCTCACTCACCCCCACTTTCCATCCCCATAGAGTCTGCAATGTTTGCACTGGAACTATGATGACCGAGTAGTGAAGCCTATACTTCACCATCTGACAAGAAAACTTTGGGGTGGGCTGCAAAACAATATGAGAAATCTGGAGTTAAACAGAGTTTGGACCCCACCCAGACAGACGAATGGGCCAATGTAGCAACACTTTTGCCACACCAGCCCTGAACTATGAAACTCCTTGTGATTGGTTCTGGAAATGCGCACAGAAGCATGATCTGCATCACCGTTCTTAAACAGTCCAATCAAAATCCTAGAGAAGTGCTTCTCAAACTAGGGATCCCAGAAAAAACCTCATATGGATATTGACGTCTGACATAAATATTCCATCAACCGTTTAGGAATTACAGCCATTTTAATTTATTATTATTATTTATTTTTATTTGCAAAGGCCCAAAATAATCGGACTAAAACTCTAATCCTTGAATGCAAATCGTTTGCTGTTTGAGGTCTGGACCCCATGGGCATCACCGAGTCCTGCTCTTTCTCCATTTCAGTGCCTGGCCAGGCTTTTGGCGGCCTGTGATTGCTGCTTGTGTGTGCCTTCAGTTTTGTCATCAGTGAGTGAAAAACATCCTCCATGAGATCAAAGTCAGATGACTGCCATAAGAAGCTCTTGGGTTGCTTTTGCGGTATGTTTAGGGTCATTATCTATCTGGGCTGTACAGTAAGAAGCGCTGTATACACTTCAAGCTTCATCCTACTTCTACCAGCCGTCACATCATCAATACACACCAGTGACCCAGTTGCATTGGCCGCCATACATGCCCATGTTAAACACTACCTCCGCCATGTTTCACAGATGATGTGGTATGCTTTAGAGCATGGGCTCGTCCTTTCCTTCTCCTAACTCTTCTCCTCCTATTGTTCTGGTACAAGTTATTTTTAGTTTCATCGTTTCCGAACGGGGCAGGCTGTCCTTGAGTCTACCAGTGGTTTGCATCTTGAGGTACATCTGCATTTATATTCCTGAAGGCTTCTCTTGGTTGTAGACTTTGACAGCGACGTGCCATCCTCCTCTAGAATGTCCTTTCCTTGCCTAGATGTTGTGAAAAGGGTCTCATCTCTGATTATCCATATTGGTTGTCCACTGTGGCCCTTTAAGTCCTTTTAAAAGCTCGCCAGTGCCTTCCTGGTCATATGTACCAAATTGTTGATTTGCCCATTTCTGCTGTCTCTCTGATTTGGTTTGAGAGCCTAACGATGGCCCCTTCACTTCCATTAACACCTCTCTTTTGGTTTCCATATCGAGAGATCCTATGAACATCTACCGAATGCATACTCTCTTGGAATCACCTCCAGACCTTTTATCTCCCAAATACCCTAAACCTCAAGCAAATGGGTAAAACCTGGCCAGGGAACTGCTGTCCATGTACTCCCAACCATGCCACATTGGAGGGACTGTTAAGGTGATACTTTCCTCAAACCTCTTAAAGCCAACAGTCTCATTTCCAATCACACCTCTACGGCTTTAGTTCACATTAGAATTAGAATTTAACCAATTCAACCAATCCGTGACGTGAAACCCGCATACACACACCAGTGACCGGAACAGTGGGCGCCCTATCCACAGCGCCCTTGGAGCATCTGGAGGTTAGATCCCTAGCTCAAGGGCACTTCAGTCTTTCTTGTTGGTTCAGGGAATCATACCGCCAACCCTCCGGTCACAAGGCCAGTTCCCTAACATGTCCAGAGTCACGGTTACTTTCCTTTCCCATTAGATGGGTTCATATTTGTTCCAAATACAAGGAACTCGTATGTAAAGGCTGGAGGCAAGTTGGTGCGCATGAGTCAGTGTACCTGTAGTGGAACGTGCTTCGGTTAAGCTGAAGACGCACCCTCCAGGGTCCCCCCGCAGGGACAGTGCAGGACCTCTACTTCCTGAGAGCGTAGCATGTAAACATCCCATTGATCTACCGAACGGTCTGAATCGTGTTTACCAGCGTGGTGATTATGACACTGGTGGAGTCGAGGACGGGCTGTTCCGCGAGAGGGCCCCCAGTGCTGGTTCTTATCGGCCGTGCTCCTGTAAACCTGCATGGGGTCCGTTCCCCGTGAGCCGCGGTGTTTTTCCTCGCGCAGCTTGAGAGTGCTCTAAACGTCTGGGATTGGTCTCCCCTGTGTGTCTGTCAAGCGCGGCTCAGCTGACACAGAATAGGCTTATCTATCTAGGTGCTTTCTATTTATAGCAGCCATCGGTTCGCCACCTCTCGCAGTCAGCCGGTGCAGGCTGTGGGTGTTTACACACATACTCGCGCACTCTCTCTCCTTCCTCACTTCCTCGTCCTCCGAGAGAGGGAGAGAGCAGAAAGAGTAATCTGCTTTCCCCCCCTCTCTAACCCCTCTCTGAACCGCTATCTCTCTGTTTACTCAGGCCACGACACCCCGGCTCACGTTCGCTGCTAATCTGTCACCATGGGAACCCTTTTTATTTGAAGAGCCATGACGGTTACCCACGAGCATCCTATCACTTTCATCTCCCAACAATGACCTGAAATTTCCGAGAGAGATGGAGAGAGAGGGGAAGTAATGGAGGGATAATGCACGGATGGTAATACACTGTCTATCTATCCGGACTCACTCAGCACACTTGCTCTCAGAACCGCCTTAGTGTGGTTTGTGGCATGGCGCTCCATAAAATGCCAGAAGCATTCCTTGGAAGTTCTGGAAGTTCATGTTGATTTGACGTTTCGGAATCTCCCATTCAACCACATCCCACATCGTATTTAACCCATCCCTGAAGGGAAACACACACACACATACAGAACAACCTCAGTTTCTTCGTGGCATGGCATTCCACAAGAGGCTGGAGGCGTTCCTTGGAAGTTCTGGCTCATGTTGACTTGACTGCAACATGCAGTTCCTGTTGCAGATGTCTGGAATCTCCCATTCTACCAAATCCCATTTAACCCGTCACTGAAGTGAAATACACACTAGGGGGCAGTAAACACACTTGCCCGGAAACAGTGTTCAGCCCTATCCACAGTACCCGGAGAGCAGTTAGGGGTTAGGTGCCTTGCCCAAGCCATGTCCTGTCAGTTCAGGGACTCCAACGCCACCGGCAACCCCCTGATCACTGGGTTCTGTTCCCTAACCTCTAGCCCACACCTACCCCCTGTTCTACTGGAGACAGACCTGGTGACTGGGAGGGTCCCTGAAGAACACAGAGCTCATCAGCATGTTTACGAAACCAGTTTGAGAAGACTTTCGTTTTGTGTTGTGGTGCCTCATCATGCTGGAGCCGTTGGAAGATGGTAAACTGTGGATGCCCATGGCCAGCATCAGCATTCAAACAGGCTGTGGCATTCAAGCCGTGATCGATCGGTATTAATTCCCCCAAGTGTGCCAACAAAACTTCCCGTGCCATCGCACCTTCTCCACCAGCTGGGACTGCTGATGCAAGGCGGGTTGGGGTTCATGGACTCATGCTGCTGTGGCCAAATTCTGACCCTACCCTCCACCTGCCACCTGAAATCGTGGTTCTTTCAGAGCAGGCTATGTTTTTCCATTCTTCAGCGGTCAAGCTTTGGAAGTGTGTGTCCACTGCAGCCTCGGCTTTTTGTTGCTGGCTGACAGAAGAGGAACCCGGCACGATCTTCTGCTGTTGTAGTCAGAAAACCTCGTCCACCCTCACCGTCAAAGCCATGCAGTGTTTTAACCAGTGTGCAAAACCCCCGCCATTTGTGTGGGTGGGGCTGGGGTCTCATGTTGCTTTGCTACACCAGCGCTAACTGATGCTGCCTTTACTGGGAACAAAAAGTTTGGGTTAGCAATTCTGAAATTTTCTTTTTTGGTAGGTCGTCCACACTGAGATCAGTTTGAGGAATCAAGTCACCATTCTCTCTTTCCAACAAACTCTTGGGAAATTGGCGAGTTTTCGAGTTTACAGATGTGTTGCGGCAGATCGTAAAGCTTTTCTGAGGTATAGTGAGCATAGCTACAGTCAGCTGGGTCAACCGGTTGGATACAGCGCCACCCTGAGGTCGACCAGTGCCCATCTCTGTAAGCTAGGACAAAAGCTCACCATTTAAACTGAGTTTGTATTTGAGCATCTGTTTAATTCCCCTTAACAAACCGCATGACTTCATCAGAAGTTTGATTTTGAGACCTTCAGGGGCTCCAAGTGGTTAATTAGTCGGCCCTGAACCAGATAGAACCAGCTACCACCCTTTTTGCCCCCCACCATTCTTGGATTCACGCTAATTCTACCAAATTCTGACTCTACCGTCTGTTCCTGCATAAATGAAGATTCATCTGACCGGTGACTGTTTCCAAGCGGTCCAGTTTAGAGAGCCTGTGCCCACCTTAGCCTTACATTCCTGGTTTTGACTGACAGCATTGGAATCAATATGTTCTCCAGCTGTTGTAGCCCATCCATCTCAAGTTGTTGTGCATTCGGAGACTGTCTTTCTGATCACCGCTGCTGTAGATAGTGGTTATATGTATTTATCTTCACACCTGTCCATACTCCTCAAAACAG
>JAMWET010007346.1:35000-70000 GCA_024036415.1 Prochilodus magdalenae | reverse complement strand
AAGTGAGGCTGTTATGTGATTGGGTAGATGAAGTGGGGCTGTTATGTGATTGAGGGCTGTTATGTGATTGGGTAGATGTGATGTCTGAAGTGGGGCTGTTATGTGATTGGGTAGATGTGATGTCTGAAGTGGGGCTGTTATGTGATTGGGTAGATGTGATGTCTGAAGTGAGGCTGTTATGTGATTGGGTAGATGTGATGTCTAAAGTGAGGCTGTTATGTGATTGGGTAGATGTGATGTCTGAAGTGGGGCTGTTATGTGATTGGGTAGATGTGATGTCTGAAGTGAGGCTGTTATGTGATTGGGTAGATGTGACGTCTGAAGTGGGGCTGTATGTGATTGGGTAGATGTGATGTCTGAAGTGAGGCTGTTATGTGATTGGGTAGATGTGACGTCTGAAGTGGGGCTGTTATGTGATTGGGTAGATGTGATGTCTGAAGTGAGGCTGTTATGTGATTGGGTAGATGAAGTGGGGCTGTTATGTGATTGGGTATATGTGATGTCTGAAGTGGGGCTGTTATGTGATTGGGTAGATGTGATGTCTGAAGTGGGGCTGTTATGTGATTGGGTAGATGTGATGGCTGAAGTGGGGCTGTTATATGATTGGGTAGATGTGATGTCTGAAGTGGGGCTGTTATGTGATTGGGTAGGTGTGATGTCTGAAGTGAGGCTGTTATGTGATTGGGTATATGTGTTGTCTGAAGTGGGGCTGTTATGTGATTGGGTCGGTGTGATGTCTAAAGTGAGGCTGTTATGTGATTGGGTATAGGTGACGTCTGAAGTGAGGCTGTTATGTGATTGGGTATATGTGATGGCTGAAGTGGGGCTGTTATGTGATTGGGTAGATGTGATGTCTGAAGTGAGGCTGTTATGTGATTGGGTAGCTGTGATGTCTGAAGTGGGGCTGTTATGTGATTGGGTAGATGTGATGTCTGAAGTGAGGCTGTTATGTGATTGGGTAGATGTGATGTCTGAAGTGAGGCTGTTATGTGATTGGGTAGATGTGATGTCTGAAGTGAGGCTGTTATGTGATTGGGTAGATGTGATGTCTGAAGTGAGGCTGTTATGTGATTGGGTAGATGTGATGTCTGAGGTGAGGCTGTTATGTGATTGGGTAGCTGTGATGTCTGAAGTGGGGCTGTTATGTGATTGGGTAGATGTGATGTCTGAAGTGAGGCTGTTATGTGATTGGGTAGATGTGACGTCTGAAGTGGGGCTGTTATGTGATTGGGTAGATGTGACGTCTGAAGTGGGGCTGTTATGCGATTGAGTAGATGTGATGTCTGAAGTGAGGCTGTTATGCGATTGGGTAGATGTGACGTCTGAAGTGAGGCTGTTATGTGGTTGCGTATATGTGATGTCATGGTGTTCCAGACACATTTCCATCAAACGCTCACTATTTATAAGTATGTCATGGCTGCATGGTGAAACCGGATGCTCTGATTAGAGAGAATCTTGCATGCTTGGTTTTTCGTATCCTGTCAGAAACATTAATGGAAGGCAGGCTCTCGGTCTGCGTGGCTCCAGTTGAGAGCTGCAGAGCGTGTAATTCTCATTTGTGTTAGCAAGAGGCGGTGAGAACCTGATGACTGAGAAACCCATTTACTGTCCCTCATCAGGAGTCACTCGAACTGTCTCTCCAAATCAGACTGCATGCATGGTCAAACTTTAAAAGGGTCATTCTATCTGTTTCTGTTTAGTGTGTGTTGTGCTGGTGTGAGTTCATTAGACACAGCAGTGCAGTGTCCACTCAATGCCCACTCCATCTTGCTGATCCACATTGTAGGGGTACAGTCAGAGATGATAGCTCATCTACTGCTGCAGTTTGTGTTGAACATTCTCTAGTACTTCATCGGTGCACGCAGGACGCTGCCCGCAGGACACTGCCCGCAGGACGCGGCCCGCAGGACGCGGCCCGCAGGACGCGGCCCGCAGGACGCTGCCCGCAGGACGATGCCCACAGGACACTGTAGGTTGGATAGTTTGGTTGGTGGTTGATTCTAAGTCCCCACTAGCCCAGTGGCTAGAACATCATCAGTTGTTGGCGAAGCAGGCTAACCAAGTACCGAACGAGGAATGAAGAATCACTTACTCATTTTGATTAGTTATGCCTTTCCTGAAGCCCCCCTCAAATCATTTGCTTTACTCAGCACCTTGCTCAGCATCCCTCCAAGCTCCTCGCCAGCTGATCCAGGGCTGGGCTGGAGGTAGTCTATTTAATCACAGTGAGCCCCATTGGCCAGCCATCTGAACCATCTTAACTGGGCATTTTAGACTGGAGTCCTGGTGTAAGTCGCTAATCCGCTGGCTTGGTTTAGAACAACATGAGCTCTTACTGCTCCTGGCTGGCCTGCACCATCCAATGCGTCTATGTTGCTGCTTCATAAAGCAATGATGAACGCCTGGACGACAAACAGAAGGAAAGGACATGAATGGGGCGTGTTCAAACTTATAGCTCCAATGGAAAACGAGAAGTGGCCCCTCTGATTGAATATGTTTGTGGATTGAGGTATGTAGGCTTTGTATAAAAGGGGTCCCCTCTGTGATGCTCTGGGGGTGTGGAAATGGGTTCTTTGGTTGAGGTGATGGTACATTTGAACCACAGCGCCTACATCAAGCTTCTGGACAACGTAAAGTTCCTATCCCTGTATTCCAAAATGAGAATTCCCATCTTCATAGGGTTGCAAATGTGACTGATGGCGTGATGAACATTCAGGAGCATTCACACATCTGGACTTGCCTGCAGACTTTCCAGATTTGAATCCTCAGGGAGAGCCATAGGACTACCTGGAACAAACCAGAGGAGGCATCCACCACATTATGGCCAACTGACCAATCCTTTGATAGAAGAGTGTCTGAACATTGATGTGGCCTCCATCCAGAAACTTGTCCAGTCCATGCCAAATCCAGTCACAGCTGTTATTGGTGCTTGCGGAGGCTTGCACGTAACCTTACATTCCTAATCCAGAGTCCAGTGAATTCCTGCTGGGATACAGTACAGATAGGTAAGTAGGTTGGTATGTAACACCTCCACCAGCCTAAATAACAGCTGGGACTGGATTTGAATGTACTGGACAAGTTTCTAGATGGAGGCCACATCAGTGTTTGGAAACTCTTCCATCAAAGAACTGACCAGTTGGGCCAGATTTGGTGGATGCCTTCCCTGGCACAATTCCGAGGAGAATTCCCTGTAGACTGGGATTGTAGCCACCGCTGGTAGACCCGTATGACCGTACGCTTCCATACACCTGCAGATTCAGCTACTTCCTTCACACTATGGTCTTTGGCCATGCCCAAATGCTCAGTCACTCCTTTTAGCCAATCATTAACATCTGCTCTGGAGCCATTTTCCACACATGGAACGAGACATTCCCTGCACTGTAGCACCTCTTCCCAATCTATGGATCCCGTCACTCACACCCCACCGGTATTTACAGCCCCATCATCCTCGTGCAGCACCATCTGCAGGAGCCTGAAGTTACTACCACCTTAAACACACAAGGTGATTCGTTGTTCGTCTGTGTGAGCTTACATGCTAATACATCTGGCCCAGGCTTCACGTAAAACATGGAATCTGTTTTAGTAGCCCCCATGCGTCTGGGTTACTGCTTACTAACTACTGAAATCTCATAGAGACGCTAGCAGCAGTTAGCATTGCTGTTGAGATGGGGTGTTATCCGTGTTCTCCTGCAGGTTCTGATATATATGATCCCAATCGAAGGCCCAGCTCTAAGAGACATAGTTCAGCACTGGATGGACGTAGTCACACAAACAGTTTTGCTCCGTTGGTCAACTTTGCAGTGTGCACTCAGATTTATTAAGTTACTCAATTAAGCAGCTTAGGGAAGCTTTGAAATACGTTTGTCCTCTTAAGCTGGTGCTCAACAATAACAAGCCAGTATCCTGACAAATGGCTTCCGCATCTTCTAAACGCCGAGCCGTGTCACACTGGGGCTGTGATCCTGATCACGGATCTCTAGATTCGGATTCACAGCACCGAGTGAGAGAACTCTGGAGGACTGGAGATCTGTTATAGGGGAATTCCACTGATACGTAAATGTTTGGTGTGACATGCTTTGCAACCTACCGAGTCAGAACCGTTTACTGTGGTGGTAAATGGAACCAGACGGAATCCGGATGGTTCTGAATATGCAACCTTCACAAACCGATATTCTCACACAGCCCGGCAGATGGTGCGGTAGGGTTGGAGGTGGAGTGACACCAGGCCTACTGGCCGTGTGACGCCTCTTGGAACAAACGGTCCATCTTGGTGCTGACCACGGTGCCTCCACACACGGATTCGTTGGTCATCTCCAAGACAAAAGCGGGACCCGTCACTGAAGATGACCCGCTGCCATTCTCACTCCAGGTACAGTCTGGCACCACACCACTGCAGTCTTCGGAGACGTTGATGTGGTGTTAAGGACAGTCTTGTCCTGTGTGCCAGTGGTGCCAGGATGACTCATGAAGGGCATCACTGCTTGCTGAATGTCCATAGTCATGGCCGTTGGGTCAGTCTGGTTCAGTGATAAGGCCCGTCCTTGCTTACATCAACTGTGCGGCTGACTTGGATAATTCGCATGTCTCTCAATGTCAAACCCTCGCACCAAGTTTCAGTCGTGTCGGTTGACTCCTTCTGGGTGCAGCTGTTTGTGCGGCTAGTCTTTTGATGAGTGCATTTTGAACCATATACTATATTATAGCATGGTGAAGTGTAGCCTAGTGTCGAGTGTAGTATAGGACACTTCAATGTAGTGTAGTACAGTACATAGTGGACAGGAGGACACGTCTCAGATCCTGTATCTACCAAACACAGAGAGAGAGAAGACAACACAGATCCACACACAAATAAACGTATTAGTGCTGGTTTGTGTGAGTGTGTCTGGTCTCGCCTCTCAGGGCTATTTTTGAAGCTGAGTGTCAGCTGTTGTTCTTCTGACAGCTCCAACCAGCAGCCGCAGAAGGAAAGAGAATAAAATTGAGGGGGGGAAAAAAAGAGAAAAGGAATGCCATAAATAAAGCCCGGAAAACGCATCATGATTTGATTTGTTGAGCTCTGGCCTCCTCAAGTCCTGTCACTCAGCATACAGTGGAGGACAAACACATCTCTACTTCTCTCATTAATGCTAGCCTAGCGGACACTGCTCTTAAAAGCACCCTACAGAGGAAGACCACTTTCACATCCCAAGCCCCTCTCCCAGCTCCCCAAAAACTGGGGACCTATCTTAGGGAAAGTTGTCTCCGGCCAAAGTTTGTCCAGACCTGAAAACGAAACACGTACTGTTTCATTCAGGAGGACGCATGGAGGACATCGCTGGTTGCCGGATGTTGAGTCAGGTGCAGCAGTAAGCCCCCCCCTGCTTACGTCACATGCATGTGTGGAACTTCTATCATTGCCGTGTCTCATGATGTCAAACCTACCCACCAAGTTTCATTCCCGTCGGTTGATTCCTTCCAGGTGCAGCTGTTCGTGGAACGACTTCTTTGATCATGAGCATTCCTATCCCGGTATTCCAAGATGACAGTTCTGGTATTCACAGGGCTGTAAATGTGACTGATTGGCAGGATCAACATTCAGGAGCATCTGCACTGGCCTGCAAAATCCCCAGGTTTCAGTCCTCTTGGAAATCCGTGGGACTACCTGGAACAACCAGTAAAATCAGCCAGGGAGGCATCCACCAAAACTGGACCAGCTGACCAATTCCTTAATGCAAGAGTGTCTAAGCATGGATGTGGCCTATCTCCAGAAACTTGTCCAGTACATGCCAAATCCAATCACACACTGTGGTATCAATCACACTTGAGGTATTACATTCAATTAGGAACATTTCAGTCACACATATAATATATGGGTGTGTGTGTCTCTGTGTGTATCTGTGTCACTCTGTGTGTATGTGTGTGTCTCTGTGTGTGGGTGTCTGTGTCTGTGTGTGTGTGCCTGTGTGTGCGTGTGTCTCTCTGTGTGTCTCTCTGTGTGTCTCTCTGTGTGTCTCTCTGTTTGTCTCTCTGTGTGTCTCTGTGTGTGTGTGTGTGTGGGTCTGTGTCTCTGTGTGTGTGGGTCTGTGTGTGTCTCTGTGTGTTTGTGTGTCTCTGTGTGTGTGTGTGTGTGTGTGTGTGTGTGTCTGTGTGTCTGTGTGTGTGTGTGTGTCTGTGTGTGTGTGCGCGTCTGTGTGTGTGTCTGTCTGTGTGTGTGAGTGTCTGTGTGTGTGTATGTGTGTGTGTGTGTCTGTGTGTCTATCTGTCTGTGTGTCTGTGTGTCTGTGTCTGTGTCTGTCTGTGTGTGTGTGTGTGTGTGTGTGTGTGTGTGTGTGTGTGCGCGCGCGCGTCTGTGTGTGTGTCTGTGTGTGTGTGTCTCTGTGTGTGTGTGTGTCTGTGTGTGTGTGTGTCTCTGTGTGTGTGTGTGTCTGTGTCTGTGTGTGTGTGTGTGTGTGTGTGTGTGTGTGTGTGTGTGTGTGTGTCTCTGTGTGTGTCTGTATGTGTGTGTGTGTCTGTATGTGTGTGTGTGTCTGTATGTGTGTGTGTCTCTGTGCATGTGTGTCTCTGTGAGTGTGTGTGTGTGTGCGCGCCTGTGTGTGTGTGTGTGTGTGCGCCTGTGTGTGTGTGTGTGTGTGTGTGTGTGTGTGTGTGTCTGTGTGTGTGTGTGTGTGTGTGTGTGTGTGTGTGTGTGCGTGCGCGTGTCTGTGTGTGTGTCTCTGTGTGTGTCTCTGTGTGTGTGTGTGTGTGTGTGTGTGTGTCTGTGCACACGTGTGTGTTTTCTCTTACTGTCAGATGCCCTTGGAACACGCCTCAGTGCCAGCGGATCCCATCAGACCCGTCTTTGTTCTCGGTGGATGAACGCTGCTGAAGTGTGCCCACTGATTTGACACCTGACACCCATCAGAAAGCCCCTCGCTAATGCCGAGCGGGTGCACCCGTACGTGCACACATGCAGGTTAGTTTTTATATCCTGCCAGCAGTGGTGGACAGTAAGTAAGTAAATGTAATTAGTGTCTGTACTTAATTAGTTTTTCTGAGTATCTGTACTGTACTGAAGTGTTCCCATTTTGGAAGACTTTGTACTGTAACTCAGGTACAGGTTAAACTCTTACCTGTGGCTTTTAACTCAGCTACATTATAACAACGTATCATATCAAAACTAAACAAGCTTATTCACTGATTCTTAGCATCCATGGAAATGTCCATTTCAGGCCTGGACCGCATCCAGGAGCACCTGGAGGAAGGCAGGTAAAGCAGGATGGGGTTAGTGAACAGATCAAGCATACTGTTCCTGACGCTGTGGGTAAACAGACGCTCCTAGAACATCCTTCACCTTAACCAGCGGAAACAAACACATTGTCATTCATCATTGAGAGAGAGGAGAACCTCCAGCTCCACTCCTCCTTCAGATCTGAGAACCTCCACAGGCGTTTCTGTCTATCCTTCTTCCACTGTGAGAAGACGTCTCAAAGCAATGGAGGTCTGAAAGGATGTGAAGCTGTTTGAGAAGCTTCAGGAGATCTAGACACGTCCAACAAAAGTTGCTGGTGTACTCAGAACAATGGAGAACCAGAACCCGAGTCCAGAACCTCAGGAGCAGTGAATGTAGTTTGAGGTTATTTGGCTGGTGAGAAGAAGCAGAAGAGCAGCTAAACCAGCTTCCAAGACTGAACTCTGGAGGTTGTGTCTCTTTGAGTCAATGAAAGTGAGTCTCCTGAAAAGAATGGAGGCTGTAGTTAAAGCAGAAGCACTGAACACTGAACCAGATTAGATGTTCAGTTATTCAGGCGTCTGTGGGGTTTTCTACAAAGACTTTCTGCTTTTTTATGACACAGAAAAATAGACTTTTCTTGGATGTTTTGACTGTGAAAGTGGTGGTCTTGTTAAACATTCCGACATTCCAAAATATTCCGACATTCCAAAATATTCCGACATTCCAAAATATTCCAATATTCCAAAATATTTCAACATTCCCAAATATTCCAACATTCCCAAATATCCCAAAATATTCCAACATCCCAAAATATTCCAATATTCCAAAATATTTCAACATTCCCAAATATTCCAATATTCCAAAATATTCCAACATTCCCAAATATTCCAACATCCCAGAATATTTCAACATTCCCAAATTATTCCAATATTCCAAAATATTTAAACATTCCGAAATTATTCCAACATCCCAAATTATTCCAACATCCCAGAATATTTCAACATTCCCAAATATTCCAACATTCCAAAATATTCCAACATCCCAAAATATTCCAACATCCCAAAATATTCCAATATTCCAAAATATTCCAACATTCCCAAATATTCCAATATTCCAAAATATTCCAACATCCCAAATTATTCCAATATTCCAAAATATTCCAATATTCCAACATTCCAAAATATTTCAACATTCCCAAATATTTCAACATCCCAAAATACAGAGGTTTTTTAAAACTCAAGCTTGAAAAGTGAGCAAACGTCACAGAACAACAGGACTCAGTTGTGGTTGTGTTTGGGTCTGTTTGAGCTGGAAAGGCATTGCTGTTAGCGTTGGCCTCTTGTCTCTGGAGCAAACGGTGTTCAGTGCAGTGTGAACTGTGCTCCATGTTCACCGTGGTGTATAGCATTGCTCGCTGGTTTATGTACAGAGTGAATTCAGACATTACGCAGCACAGCTGGCCTCCTACGTCTACACTGAATCACTCTCTGACTCTCTCTGGCTGAGCGTTAACTTCCTGTCAACAAAAACACAGAAAACATTTAACGCTGAATGATTTACGCCTTTTTCCCACTTCCAGCTGCTCATGCCTCAACACTGGGGGTGTAAAAAGGCAGCGCTGTATTGTGGTGCAGCAGTCCGAAGTGACTTTGAAAGCGTGATAATCATTTACTGTACGTTTCAATTCATTCCCACAACACTCAGGAATGTACACCAGAAGGAGGTGTGGGGTGCAGTGGTGTTGGGTAGGAAGATGAATTTTACCAGGAACAATAACTGATGATACATTTAGACTGATATGATCAATATTTATTGAGCTACACCTACAGGAGTCTGTCTCTCGGCATGGCATTAGGCGGCCATGTTGCCAGACGTCTCGGTATGGAGCTGTAGAGGTTCCTAATGGTGTCCTGTGGTAATCCATCCCATACAGCATAAATATCCTCACACAGTTCCTGCTGATGGTGCGGTAGGGGTGGAGGTGGAGTGACACCAGGCCTTTTGGACGTGTGACAACGAACCGTTCATCTTGGTGCTGACCACGGTGCCTCCACACACGGATTCGTTGGGCGTCTCCACCAAGACTAAAGCGGGACTCATCACTGAAGATGACCCGCTGCCATTCTGAGGCACTCCATGACACTTCATTCCTCCTTCTCCCATCTCCCTCTGTCTCAATCTCTCTCTCTCTGTCTCTCTGTCTCTGTCTCTGTCTGTCTCTCTCTCTCTCTCTCTCTCTCTCTCTTTCTCTTTCTCTCTCTCTCTCTCTCTCTCTCTCTCTCTTTCTCTTTCTCTCTCTCTCTCTCTCTCTCTCTCTCTCTCTCTCTCTCTCTCTCTCTCTCTCTCTCTCTCTCTCTCTCTCTCAGTAGTGAGCTTGTTGCAGACAGTTGAGAGATGTGCCCTACATTTCAGAGTCCCTCCCTCTCAGTGGGATGGAGGAAAAAAAGACAAATGTCAGAAGTGAGTGGAGGTGAAGTAAGCATGCCCTGGCCAGGATGTTTATCCCCAGCTCAAAGCAGCCGAGTTGATCCTGAGTAGGTATCTGTAGGAATAATGCACAGAACACTGACACCAGTTTCAGATCAGCCTCTATCTAAAAGTGCCCAGCCAATTAGAACCATGCCAGGTCAAGAAGTATATCTACCCTATTGGCTAAATTCCAAACCAATCAGAATTATACCCAGCCTATCGGAACAATAACAGAGTACTCAGAGGTGTATACAGCCAGTCAGAAGAATGCCAAACCAATCAGAACAATTGATAGGTGATCAAAACAATGCCCATGTATTCCAAAAAATACCCAGCCAATCAGAACAGTACCAGTCTAATCTTAAGATTACTCAGGCAACTAAAACCGTGCCTAGCCAACCAGAACTATTCTTGGCCAATCTGAGGTACATGCATCCAGTAAAAGCAATGCCCAGCCAATCAAAACAGAGGACCTTTAATCAGAACAATGCCCAGCCAATCAAAACAGAGGACTTCTAATCAGAACAATGCTCAGCCAATCAAAACAGAGGACTTCTAATCATAACAATGCTCAGCCAATCAAGATAACATCCAGGCAACCAACAATGCACAGCTAATGAAAATGAAGGACTTCTATTTAGACCAATGCTTAGCCAATTAAGACAATACCAAGCCATCGTAAAAATGCCTAGCCAATTAGAACAATCTAAACAATTTCCTGCCATCCACTAACAATGTCTGGCTAATTAGGGAAATGCCCAGCTCGTTAAACCAATACACGGTCAACTGGTGCAATGCCCAACCAATCACAACAATGCACAGGCAATCAAGAAATGGGCTGCTGAATCAATCAGAAGAATACCCAGACAGTTAGGACGATGTCTGGTCAATGAGGTCAAATAGCCAGCCCATTGGAGCATTGCCCAGCCCATCATGACTATTCCCAGGGAATTAGGACAATGGCTGGCCAACACTCATCAGAGCAACAGTATGGATTATAGATCCGTGTCTGTGGGAATATCCATTCTGAATATCAATCAGCCTTCGCACTGACAGTTAACCAGCCTCTGTTTTACTAATACTGAAATAACCAACCGACCAAAGGAAGAACCTAGCTGGTCCTGGATCAGTCAGGAATACCGCAGGTCAGGAATACTGCAGGTGCAATTTGGCTAAGCTCACTTCAGTGGTGACAGCACATCAGCTCACATATCTGAACCAGGAAGTGGCATGACGGAGGTCAGTGCCCTGGGTTACCGTGATGCACATGCACACCGTTTTCCTGCTTGACTGTTATTGAAGTTGTTATTAATCTTTACAGAATTAACCAGTCCTGTTTTTATTTATAGTGGGAGGGGCTCTAGAGCAGAGCCTTTTGACATGGGGGGAATACATGTGCTACCACAAATCAAAGCCCACCCCATATCCCCTAAAATATTAGCTATCTGGAGGACTCTGGAGCTTAACATACTGCACTACTGCAAGCACTTCTAACAGTGGTGTTCAGTTTGCGACATTTCTGACAGCTCCAGCACAGTTAACCTTAACGTTAGCTACCCAGTCACTTCTGGTAGGCCACCATAGCAAGACGTTATACACAAGTTCCTTTCATAGCTCTACTTAGCCGTCGCTGCTAATCTCAACAACTGCCCACTTTGGAGCTTACTACCTGAGTAGCATTAAGAGGCCAGGAGGTAAGTCACGATGTCACATGACCTAATTAAACCAATGAAATTTGGAAAGTTGAAAAAAACTAAACTGGACGTGTGGCCACCCTACCCAACACCATGCTAACATGCTAGTTTGTTGTGCTCTCGTTTCAGACCCCAAGGCTGACGAAAGCCAGCATCAGTCCAGATTCTCCAATACAGCAAAAGTTGAAGCCAGTGAAGCTGATTGGTCATTGAACAGCCGACCCAACACAAGTCTTAACAAAGAGTAATAGAAGACCCAACGCCACTGCCAAAACATGCTAACTCACAGTCCCAGTTCCTACGCCTATGCTCTCGAGCAGGGGTGCTCAAACCTGGGCCTGGAGATCCACCACCCTGCCAGGTCTGGCACCCACGCTAATCTAACACACCTGATCCAGGTAATCAAAGACCTTAGGGGGTTTCCCACTATTGAAGCCAGGTATGTTGGATCTGCTACACCTCCAGGACCAGGATTGTGCACCAGTAGAAGTTCTAGAGCCAGAGACTATACAAGTTTCAGTCAGTTGACAGTGATGGAAAGCAGTGAGAGCTCAATGCCAGGCATTAGCATTAGCGCTAACATGCTACAAAAACCCATTGGGGCCGATTGCAGAAATTAGCGTCATGGTGCGCAACGAAAGAATGGATCTCTCTCTTTTTCTTCCTTCTCTTCTCTACGTTTTCTGTTCCTCTGTCTCTTATACTGCCGTTCTACAGTGCCAACTGCACCAAGGTGCACAGTCTGTGTGGCTTGTTGCTTTAGCACCCACATTTCCTCCTCCGGGATTAATAAAGTATGTCTCTCCATCCCTCTTTTCCGTTTCTGTGTTTTCCTCTCCCCCTCCGACTCTCTCCCACTCTCTTTCCTGTAAGTACATAGCTCCCTCGGCTGGCTGACATTCAGCATCTTGAAGAATGACTCATGTTCGCAGGAGCTCTAAATGAGCATGCGGTGTGTGAATGAGAAATGGCTGGGACGCCCATCTGACAGAACCATTACACAGCGGCTAGACTGCATCAGCTCAATTGCAGAACTGCTGACCAACCCAAAGCACTCTGCGTAACAAGGGCGACACTTCCGCTGTCACGGAAACAAGCCAACAAGCACTCAGGCTATGGAATAAAGCTCTATCCATAGGTTTAGCCCGGGCATCATTTTATAGGCTTTGAATACTGAACGCTATTTCTGAACAGGCCATAGCCACCACAGCTACACCCAGAAGGACTCGGCCCACAGGAATGAAATTTGGTGGGTAGGTTTGGCATTGGGAGACATGCCAATGATTCGCGTTTCACATTCATCCGCGAATGTGACGTAAGTAGGGGCGGTCCATTTCGCTGTACCTGACTGACCTAACAGCCACGCTTGCAGACACTTAGCAAGGAGTGATGCCTCCATGAGTCGTCCTGTTAGTAGCATTGACTACACGACTCAGGACTGCATGCATGCGGACCGTTATGATGACTGTCCTTAACACCATGTCAGCGGCACCATACACTGCAATAGTGGCATGACAGACTGTCATGGAGTGTCTTGGTGAAGACCGTGTCCGGTTTTGGTGTCACACGTCCAGAAGGCCTGGTTTCACTCCACCTCCACCCCTACCGCACAATCAGCATGAACCGTGTGAGGATATTCAAGCTGCATGGGATGGATTATCACAGGACACCATTAGGAAGCTCTACAACCCCATACCGAGACGTCTGGCGTGTTGGGTTAGCAAACATGGCGGCCCAACACCATACTGAGAGACAGACTTCTGTATGTGTAGCTCAATAAATATTGATCATATCTCTCATTTCTCTCTTTCATCTCTACTCTTTAGTAGCTCAGTCATAGCCAGGTTTAGCCCATTCATATTCGGTTTGTCTCTGTCATAGTTTGGTTTAGCTTAGTCAAAGCCAGGTTTAACTCAGTCATAGCCAAGATTAGCTCAGTCGTAGCCAGGTTTAGCTCAGTCGTAGCCATGTTTAGCTCAGTTGTAGCCAGGGTCAGCTCAGTCGTAGCCATGTTTAGCTCAGTCATAGCCATGTTTAGCTCAGTCGTAGCCAAGATTAGCTCAGCCGTAGCCAGGTTTAGCTCAGCCATAGTCATGTTTAGCTCAGTCGTAGCCAAGTTTAGCTCAGTCGTAGCCATGTTTAGCTCAGTCAAAGCCATGTTTAGCTCAGTCGTAGCCAAGTTTAGCTCAGTCGTAGCCAGGTTTAGCTCAGTCATAGCCAGGTTTAGCTCAGTCGTAGCCATGTTTAGCTCAGTCATAGCCAGGTTTAGCTCAGTCGTAGCCATGTTTAGCTCAGTCGTAGCCAGGTTTAGCTCAGTCGTAGCCAGGTTTAGCTCAGTCGTAGCCATGTTTAGCTCAGTCGTAGCCAGGTTTAGCTCAGTCGTAGCCATGTTTAGCTCAGTCATAGCCAGGGTTAGCTCAGTCGCAGCCAGGTTTAGCTCAGTCGTAGCCAGGTTTAGCTCAGTCGTAGCCAGGTTTAGCTCAGTCGTAGCCATGTTTAGCTCAGTCATAGCCAGGTTTAGCTCAGTCGTAGCCATGTTTAGCTCAGTCATAGCCAGGTTTAGCTCAGTCGTAGCCATGTTTAGCTCAGTCATAGCCAGGGTTAGCTCAGTCGTAGCCAGGTTTAGCTCAGTCGTAGCCAGGTTTAGCTCAGTCGTAGCCAGGTTTAGCTCAGTCGTAGCCAGGTTTAGCTCAGTCATAGCCAGGTTTAGCTCAGTCGTAGCCAGGTTTAGCTCAGCCATAGCCATGTTTAGCTCAGTCGTAGCCAGGTTTAGCTCAGTCGTAGCCAGGTTTAGCTCAGTCGTAGCCATGTTTAGCTCAGTCGTAGCCAGGGTTAGCTCAGTCGTAGCCAGGTTTAGCTCAGTCGTAGCCAGGTTTAGCTCAGTCGTAGCCAGGGTCAACTCAGTCGTAGCCATGTTTAGCTCAGTCGTAGCCAGTTTTAGCTCAGTCGTAGCCATGTTTAGCTCAGCCGTAGCCAGGTTTAGCTCAGCCGTAGCCAGGTTTAGCTCAGTCGTAGCCAGGTTTAGCTCAGCCGTAGCCAGGTCTAGCTCAGCCGTAGCCAGGTTTAGCTCAGTCATAGCAAGGTTTAACTCAGTCGTAGCCATGTTTAGCTCAGTCGTAGCCATGTTTAGCTCAGTCGTAGCCATGTTTAGCTCAGTCGTAGCCATGTTTAGCTCAGTCGTAGCCATGTTTAGCTCAGTCGTAGCCATGTTTAGCTCAGTCGTAGCCATGTTTAGCTCAGTCGTAGCCAGGTTTAGCTCAGTTGTAGTCTGTTTTAGATGATCAGTCATCATGGGTTTAGCTTTTTCATAGCTAGGCTTTGTTCAGTCATGATTAAGTTTACCTCACTTATTAGGTTTACCTCAGTCACAGTTGGGTTCAGCTAAGACATAACCAGGTTTGGTTGTAGCTTGTAACTTGTAGTTCAGACTGATGGAATGCTGCTGTGGTTGTTCGAATGTGATGTTTAGACCAGCCAGTCTGGACCAACAGCTTGATGATCTCCTCTCTCTAAGGTATGAAATCTGTAAGCGCTGTTTATATGATTGAGGGACAGTGTTGGTTGGTCTACCAGGTCTTGTTCCAGGTGGTTGTTAGGAGTCCCATTGTCTCAGTAGAGGGAAAACACCTGTCATCCTGTCCGGTTGTCGTTTGATCATCCTCTTCCTATGCATGTGGATTATGGTATATCTAACCTCAGAAGCGTCTCCTGAATATTCTACATGAGTGCTTTGGTCTTAATGGCTGTTTTGACTGGAATTTGAATAGATGAAAAAGGCTCTGACTTCTGCGCAGCTCTATATCCTCTTTGGGCTTCTTGTTTTTATTTCCAGCAAGGATTAAAATACCCTCTGCGGTGTGTGTTTAGCATTCAGAGAGTGAGTACGAGTCTGTCTGCATTTGCCTGGTTCCAATCACGTCATTCATATTAAAAAGGAGTCGGTAGAGACACAGGCAGCAAAGCCGTACGGGGTAACGCTTTCATTCAGGGATAATGAACACGCAGCTTAGTGAATGGAACGGGAAGACGTGGTGAGCTGAACTCAGGCACAGGTGGGGTGATGTTTTAACCCCTTAGCCTTGGTAGCTTTGACTGGTCAGTGGTCGATGGCTATTCCTCCACGGAGGTCCGTTCTTAGACAGGTGGTCCTCCAGTGTTTGATCTGCAATGAAGGGTCTAATGGAGAGCTGGTCCCTCTGTGCTGCAGGCATGGCCTCTGCTGTTACGGTCATACCCACTGAGAGGTCAGCTCAGAGGTCAGAGTGTGGACACGGCACTTCAGGTAAAGGGAGTGATATTCAGAAGAACATACACACTGAAATACACTAGTTCATCTCTACTCTTTCATCTGCACTCCTTCATCTGTACTCCTTCATCTATACTCATCTCTCTTTCATCTCTACTCCTTCATCTCTACTCTTTCATCTGCACTCCTTCATCTATACTCATCTCTCTTTCATCTCTACTCCTTCATCTGCACTCCTTCATCTATACTCATCTCTCTTTCATCTCTACTCTTTCATCTGTACTCCTTCATCTATACTCATCTCTCTTTCATCTCTACTCTTACATCTCTATTCTTTCATCTGCACTCCTTCATCTATACTCATCTCTCTTTCATCTCTACTCCTTCATCTGCACTCCTTCATCTATACTCATCTCTCTTTCATCTCTACTCTTTCATCTGCACTCCTTCATCTATACTCATCTCTCTTTCATCTCTACTCTTTCATCTGTACTCTTTCATCTGTACTCCTTCATCTCTACTCCTTCATCTCTACTCTTTCATCTGCACTCCTTCATCTATACTCATCTCTCTTTCATCTGTACTCCTTCATCTATACTCATCTCTCTTTCATCTCTACTCCATCTCTACTCTTCTATATTTCTCTTTCATCTCTGCTCATCTCTCTTTCATCTCTACTCTTTCATCTGTACTCCTTCATCTATACTCATCTCTCTTTCATCTCTACTCCTTCATCTCTACTCTTTCATATCTACTCTTTCATCTCTACTCTTACATCTCTACTCTTTTATCTCTACTCTTTTATCTCTACTCTTTTATCTCTACTCTTTCATCTCTACTCTTTTATCTCTACTCTTACGTCTGTACTCCTTCATCTCGACTCTTTCATCTCTACTTCTTCATCTCTACTCATCTCTTTCATCTCTACTCTTTAATCTCTACTCTTTCATCTCTACTCATTCATCTCTGCTCTTCTCTCTTTCATCTCTACTCATCTCTTTCATCTCTACTCTTCTCTCCTTCATCTCTACACTTCTCTCTTTCATCTCTACTCTTTCATCTCTCCTCATCTCTACTCATCTCTCATCTCTACTCTTCTCTTTCATCTCTACTCTTTCATCTCTACTCATCTCTCATCTCTACTCTTCTCTTTCATCTCTACTCTTCTCTTTCATCTCTACTCTTTCATCTCCCTTTCATCTCTACTCTTCTCTCTTTCATCTCTACTCTTCTATATTTCTCTTTCATCTCTACTCATCTCTCTTTCATCTCTACTGTTTCATCTCCCTTTCATCTCTACTCTTCTCTCTTTCATCTCTACTCTTCTATATTTCTCTTTCATCTCTACTCTTTTTCGTCTCTAGTCTTTTATCTCTACTTTTCTCTCTTTCATCTCTACTTTTCTCTCTTTCCTCTCTTCTCTTTCTTCTCTTCTGTTCTCATTTTATCTCTTCTTTCTTTTACTTTTCTTTTTGCTTTTATTTCCTTCATTTTCATTTGATCTCTTCTCTTGTTTTTTATTCTTTTCTCTCTACTTCTTTTCATTTCTCTTCTTTCTCTTTCTTCTTTTACATTTTCCTGTCTCGTTTTCCTTCTCATCTGTTTTCTACTCTACTACTACCTTCTCCCCTGCTCTCCTCTTTTTGTTTCTCTTTTTTTATTTTATTTCTTCTTATCGTTTTTGTCTTATTTCTTATCTTTTCTCATTTTTGTTCTCTTCTCTTCTCTCCTCTCCTCTCCTCTCCTCTCCTCTCCTCTCCTCTGGTGCAGTTCAGTCATTTCAGCTGCTGGAGTGATGGTGAAAACCCTCCAGATGAAACTGAGCCGGATGTGAGGGAGTCGCCGTGTCAGACTGCTCTCTGTGTGGGGTGTTCTGTGTCGAACTCTGAAGCTGACAGAGATTTAGCACATGGAGCAGTTTATACTGTGATCAGACTGTGGGGGAATAACAGTCCTGATCATGGCTTTGCTTGTTTTCGCCAGCTGTACTCGAGTTAGCGGCTTCGTCCACACGTTCTGCTGGCCCAGCTCTGTGTGTCTCCACTGCCCGCTGCTCCGTTAAGCCCTCCACCAGCTGCCTGCTGCCAGCACCACTCCCACTCTCCGACTCTCCTTACAGAGCGCGGGAATCCAGCTCCTAAACTCTGATAACGAGCTCTGAAAACTTTTTCGGTCCGGTAGACGTGATCTGAACCCTGAAGAGGCATTTTATGGTTCTTCTCTGGCAGCCGAAAGACAGATTCCCAGGTGTTGTGTCTGGAGCACCACTGTAAATGGTACCTTTGGCTTCGTGGTATAGAGTTTATACAGCTCAGAGAAAGAAAGATAGCGGAGGTAACCTGCAGGCCGGGCCCAGCCAGTCTGTAATACCCCTCTGTACCTGAGGAGGCGATGGTGAGTCACTGTAGTGCTGTAGGAGTGGAATCAGTCCAGCATGAGGGGATGAAGAAGTTGAAGTCTTCTCTGCAGTATAGTTTTGAATTAATTTTTGATTTAGTCTGTTCTGATTTAGTCTGTTCTGATTTGGCCTGTTCTGATTTGGCCTGTTCTGATTTGGTATGTTCTGATTTGGTATGTTCTGATTTGGCCTGTTCTGATTTGGTCTGTTCTGATTTGGCCTGTTCTGATTTGGTCTGTTCTGATTTAGTCTGTTCTGATTTGGTATGTTCAGATTTGGTCTGTTCAGGTTTGGTCTGTTCTGATTTGGTTCTGTCAGGTTCTGATTTTGGCCTGTTCTGAATTTGGCTGTAATTCATTTGGTCTGTTCTGATTTAGTCTGTTCTGATTTTGGTTGTTCTGTTTGGGCCTTGTTTTGAGATTTGGTCTGTTCAGATTTGGTCTGTTCTGATTTGGCCTGTTCTGATTTGGTCTGTTCTGATTTGGTATGTTCTGATTTAGCCTGTTCTGATTTGGTCTGTTCAGATTTGGTCTGTTCAGGTTTGGTCTGTTCTGATTTGGCCTGTTCTGATTTGGTCTGTTCTGATTTGGTCTGTTCTGATTTGGCCTGTTCTGATTTGGTCTGTTCTGATTTGGCCTGTTCTGATTTGGCCTGTTCTGATTTGGTCTGTTCAGGTTTGGAATGTTCAGATTTGGTCTGTTCTGATTTGGCCTGTTCAGATTTGGTCTGTTCTGATTTGGCCTGTTCAGGTTTGGCCTGTTCAGGTTTGGTATGTTCAGATTTGGTCTGTTCTGATTTGGCCTGTTCTGATTTGGCCTGTTCTGATTTGGCCTGTTCTGATTTGGCCTGTTCAGGTTTGGTATGTTCAGGTTTGGTATGTTCTGATTTGGCCTGTTCTGATTTGGCCTGTTCTGATTTGGTATGTTCAGATTTGGCCTGTTCTGATTTGGTCTGTTCTGATTTGGTCTGTTCTGATTTGGTCTGTTCTGATTTGGTCTGTTCAGATTTGGTCTGTTCTGATTTGGACTGTTCTGATTTGGCCTGTTCTGATTTGGTCTGTTCTGATTTGGTCTGTTCTGATTTGGTCTGTTCTGATTTGGTCTGTTCAGATTTGGTCTGTTCTGATTTGGCCTGTTCTGATTTGGCCTGTTCTGATTTGGTCTGTTCTGATTTGGTCTGTTCTGATTTGGTCTGTTCTGATTTGGTCTGTTCTGATTTGGTCTGTTCTGATTTGGTATGTTCAGATTTGGCCTGTTCTGATTTGGCCTGTTCTGATTTGGTATGTTCAGATTTGGTCTGTTCTGATTTGGCCTGTTCTGATTTGGTCTGTTCTGATTTGGTGTTTCTTTGATTTGGTCTGTTCTGATTTGGATTTGGTCTGTTATGGTTCAAGATTTGGCCTGATCTAATTTGGCCTGTTCTGATTTGGTATGTTGTCTGACTTTGTTTTGGTTTGGTATGTTCTGTTTCTGATTTTGGTATGTTCTGATTTGGTCTGTTCTGATTTGGCCTGTTCTGATTTGGCCTGTTCTGATTTGGTCTGTTCTGATTTGGCCTGTTCTGATTTGGTATGTTCTGATTTGGCCTGTTCTGATTTGGCCTGTTCTGATTTGGCCTGTTCTGATTTGGCCTGTTCTGATTTGGTCTGTTCAGATTTGGTCTGTTCTGATTGACTGTGTGCTGTTGTAGCCCCAGCCGTGTGCCCAGGCGGCGTAGTCCTTCAGTGCTGGTTATGGAGCTTATGTCCTATTTAGAGCTGCTAACCTGCACCTGCCACACGTTCACTACGGCGCTGCGCGGCAGAGCGCTCTGCTTTTGCTGGATTTGGTTTCTACGTCTACAAAGAAGGAAAGAGAGCGAGAGCGACCGGCAGCGCTTATCCAGTGCAGCACTCGTTTATAGCCGTGACGGCTGTCTTTTTCAGTGCACCAAAATAGAATCAAACATCTCTCTCTCTCTCCCTCTCTCTCTATCTCTCCCTCTCTCTCTATCTCTCTCTCTCTCTCTCTCTCTCTCTCTCTCTCTCTCTCTCTCTCTCTCTCTCCCCCCTCTGTCTCTGTCTCTCTCTCTCTCTTCTTCTCTCTCTCTCTCTCTCTCTCTCTCTCTTCTTCTCTGTCTCTCTCTCTCTCCTTCTCTGTCTCTCTCTCTCTCTCTTCTTCTCTGTCTCTCTCTTTCTCTCTCTCTCGCTCTTCCTCTCTCTCTCTCTCTCTCTCTCTCTCTCTCTCTCTCTCTCTCTCTCTTTCTCTGTACTTCTTCTCCTTTTTCTTCTTCTTCTCTCCCTCTCTCTCTCTCTCGCTCTCTGTACTTCTTCTCCTTTTTCTTCTTCTTCTCTCTCTTTCTCTCTCTCTCTCTTCTTCTCTGTCTCTCTGTCTCTCTTTTCTTCTCTCTCTCTCCCTCTCCATCTCCCTCTCCCTCCCTCCCTCTCTCCCTCCCTCCCTCTCTCCCTCTCTCTCTCTCCCTCCCTCCCTGCCTCTCTCCCTCTCTCTCTCTCTTCTTCTCTCTCTCTCTCTCTCTCTCTCTCTTCCTCTCTTTCTATCTCTCTCTCTCTCTCTCTGTACTTCTTCTCCTTTTTTTTCTTCTTCTCTCTCTCTCTCTCTCTCTCTCTCTCTCTCACACTCTCACCCTCTCTCCCCCTCCACCCCCCTCTCCCCCCAAGGGGCAGAATTTGATATCTAAATCTACCAGTGTAAGGGGTGGAGGGGAAAGATTGCTTCATCTGGAAAAACATGAAAGGCCCCAAATCAGGCGGTCAGAATCGTCCCAGTCAGAGCCGCTGACCGGCAGTCCTCACCGAAGCTCTTCTCAGTTCCTTTGTGGAAATGCTACAGAGACTACATAGGACATGATGGTGCGTCCACTCTGTATCATCTCCAGAGAACAGCACTGATTAGTGCAGCAGCTGAATGGATGGGGTATGCAGCTGGAGGGGTATGAAGCCCACCCGCACTGGGCTGTTTAGCAGTAGAACTGTGTTCTCTGGAGTGATGGAGCTCCTTCCAGGACCACAGCTGAACTGAGAACTGTCCACCAACCAAAACTATCCAGCCAACAGTGTCCAGTGGGCAGTGTACAGTGGGTAGTGTCCTGTAGGTAGTGTCCTGTGGGCAGTGGCCTGTGGGCAGTGTCCTGTGGGCAGTGTACAGTGGGTAGTGTCCTGTGGGCAGTGTCCTGTGGGCAGTGTCCTGTGGGCAGTGTCCTGTGGGTAGTGTCCTGTGGGCAGTGTCCTGTGGGCAGTGTACAGTGGGTAGTGTCCTGTGGGCAGTGTCCTGTGGGTAGTGTCCTGTGGGCAGTGTCCTGTGGGTAGTGTCCTGTGGGCAGTGTCCTGTGGGCAGTGTCCTGTGGGCAGTGTCCTGTGGGCAGTGTCCTGTGGGTAGTGTCCTGTGGGTAGTGTCCTGTGGGTAGTGTCCTGTGGGCAGTGTCCTGTGGGCAGTGTCCTGTGGGCAGTGTCCTGTGGGCAGTGTACAGTGGGTAGTGTCCTGTGGGCAGTGTCCTGTGGGTAGTGTCCTGTGGGTAGTGTCCTGTGGGTAGTGTCCAGTGGGTAGTGTCCTGTGGGCAGTGTCCTGTGGGCAGTGTCCTGTGGGTAGTGTCCAGTGGGTAGTGTCCTGTGGGCAGTGTCCTGTGGGCAGTGGCCTGTGGGTAGTGTCCTGTGGGTAGTGTCCTGTGGGCAGTGTCCTGTGGGTAGTGTCCAGTGGGCAGTAGGGCCTGTGTGGGCTAGTGGTGACCAACACTGTGGGCAGTAGTGTCCACTGGGTAAGTGGTCCTGCTGGGCATGTGGTCCTGTTTTCCAGTGGGCAGTGTGGTTTCCCTAGTGGGCACTCTATCTCGGCCTAGTGTCCACTCCAGGTGTGGCCAAGTGTCCTGTGCGGTAGTCAAGAAGTGGGTAGAAGTCCAGTGGGTGTGCAGTACTGGTAAACAGTGGCCTCGGCACAGTAAAACAGCGTAAAGTGAAAACAAAAACACTGCTGAAGGACTAGAGGATGTGTCCAACAACACACTTTGCACTGTGCAAAAAGAAAAACAGCAGATGAGCTATTGTCTCTGACTGTAACCAAAGAAACCAGGTCCATCTACAAGGTGGAGTGGACAAGTGCTAGTGTGGACTCCTCGCTCTGTCTCTGAATAGTGAGTGACATCCCTCTCGGGTCAGTCGCTTTCTCTAAGAGTTGATGCGACTAACATAGGAAGAAAACTAAAAGGATGACCTATACATCTGTTTCTCTTTTTCACACTCTGTCTTCTAAATCTACTACTGGAAAATACACTCTGGATTTCTTCTTCTTTCGCCTCTCTCGCTCTTCCCTATCTTTCTCCCTCCATGTCTCTACCCCCTCTCCATTTCTTACTTGTATTCTTTCTCTTTCTCTCTCTCTCTGCCTTCGCCTCACCCCTCCCCCTCTTTCTCCCGCTGTCTGCCCCCCTTTACTTTTCTCACTCTTTCATTCCCTCTGTCTTTCTTTCTTTCTTGTCTGTCTCTTTCTCTTTCTGTCCCTGTCGGTTTCTCTTGCTCTCTTTCTCTCGCTCTCTCCCTCAGTCTCTCTCCATCTTTCCCTTACTCTCCCTCTCTCCCTCTCTCTCTCTCTGTTTAATTTTTGTGTTCTCTCGCCCCCTCTCTGTTTTTCTTTCCCCCTCTCTGTTCCCTTTTGCTTCTCGCTCTCTCTCTGTCTCTTTCTAACTCTCTCACCCCTCTCTCTTTCTCTATTTCATACTCTCTCTCCCTCTCAGTTTCTCTCTCTCTCTCTCCTCTCTGTTCTCTCATTCTCTGTCTCTCTCTCGTATACTTGTTCCTGCACTCAGGCTCATGTTCTCCCTTCTTCTATATTTGAAGCTGAAAGGAATGCATATTTTAAAGACCCTCTCTTTCTTTCTCTTTCTCTTTCTCTGTCTCTCTTCCTCCCTGACGCTCCATATTTCACACCTTTTGAAGAACAGTGATTATTTATGGCATGCCTTAAATGAGTCACCTGAGCGGAGGTGAAATTCCCAGACTAATACTCCAGTGAAAATGAGAGAGCAGACAGCTAGCGCTTGGTTCTCCAACACCGCCTCCCTTCCCCACTGTAAGAGAACTCTCAGGATAGCGGGTCTTAGACTACTGACTGTAGTTTGACCTGCAGATCAGCAGCAGTACAGAACACAACACGCTGCTAGTAAGAGATATTATACTTTCTGTACGTTCGGTATATGTATATTATTACTTCATACACTCATCACCAAACAAAGAGCTGCACCCAGAAGGAGGTGTTGGGTTGCAGTGGTGTTGGGAAGGAAGATAAAGGTGACCAGGATCAATAACTGATGATACATTTAGACTGATATGATCAATATTTACTGAGCTACACATACAGAAGTCTGTCTCTCAGTATGGCGTCAGGTCGCCATATTTGCTAACCCAACATGCCAGACGTCTCGGTATGGAGCTGTAGAGGTTCCTAATGGTGTCCTGTGATAATCCATCCCATGCAGCTTGAATATCCTCACACAGTTCCTGCAGATGGTGCGGTAGGGGTGGAGGTGGAGTGACACCAGGTCTTCTGGACGTGTGACAACAAACCGTACGTCTTGGTGCTGACCACGGTGCCTCCACACACGGATTCGTTGGGCGTCTCCACCAAGACTAAAGCGGGACTCGTCACTGAAGATGACCCGCTGCCATTCTGAGTCACTCCATGACAGTCTGGTACGACACCACTGCAGTCTTTGGTGACGGTGACGTGGTGTTATGGACAGTCGTGGTAACGGTCTGTGAGCATGTAGTCCTGCGTCGTCCAGTCATCTGCCAATGGTGCTGCACTAACAGGATGACTCATGGAGGACATCACTGCTGGCTGAACGTCTGCAATCGTGGCTGTTGGGTCAGTCAGGTACAGAGATAAGGCCCGTCCTTGCTTACGTCACATGTGTGGCTGGGCGTGAAACTTGATTCATGAGCATGTCTCACAATGTCAAACCTACCCACCAAGTTTCAGTTCTGTAGGTTGATTCCTTCTGGGTGCTGGGTTTGTGCATCTATGGTTGATTGTAGAGCCACTTACAGGCTCTGGTTCTCTTTACAGTGGTGGTGAATGGAACCAGGGGGCGCTATCTCTACAACACACATATACCCATGTATGTGTGCTGTCTAAACCACCAGAGAACCAACCAGCGTCTTCAGAGAGTGTATATGTGTAATGTTGATGATGGTTATGACAGTGATGCCATCCTGTAAGTACCCCTCCACCATGAGCACGTGTTCATAAAGCAGTGCCTTCATAGCCATTGCATGTAATGACTTTCTGTGTGGGAGCTTTTAGAGTTGGACGTCTGGTTCCATTCACCACCACTGTGAACGGTTCTAACGCAGTACTTTTATCTAGAACGGAGCGTTTCACACCAAAGCGACACCGAATGACTCTGTTTACATCTCACCCATTTAGATATGCAAGACTTCGTTTTGAATATGGGGGTGGACTTCCCCTTTAATAAACTCAGAGCTTGCAAACTTTTAAACAGCGTCTGTGTGCGCGTGCGTGGGTCCGCGTGTCCCCCCCCCCACACACACACACACACAGATACACACCCTGTCAATCTCCCGAATTACCCACAGCACAGACTGCGCACGCGTGATCCGGTCTGAGCCGCGCGAGCGCGAGCCTCTCTGTCTTTCTGTCACACACACACACGAGGAGTCTCCGCGGGCACACGCGCGCGCTCACACACATACGGGGAGACGAGCCGAGCACGCACACACACACACATACAGCCCCGCACACGCTGCACCCTCTGTCCCTTCTCTCCCGCCGGCGCACGTGGCTGTTATGCGCGTTCTCCCTCCACGGAATCCTCCGTCCTGCAGCAGATAGCTCGCGCGCGCGAGCTCCGGGACGCCCGCGAGCTCCTGAAGGACCCCCGTCACCCCCCTGCTCGCCGGGCTTGGATGGCCGTGCCATGGAGGAGGAGGCTCCGTTCCGGAGAGTTAAAACGCGGCGGAAGAGGAACCGGTGCCCGCGCGGCGTGCCGCTGCCGGCAATCGCGTGCGAGGACGAGTTCGACTGCAAGGAGCTCGAGGCGCTCTTCCGCGGCTACGGCCTGAAGCTCGAGCAGACCGCCACGCTCAAGGCGCTCGCCGTGCTCGTGGCGCTGTCTTGCGCGCTTGCGGCGCTCGAGCTGCTCTCCGGCGGCATCGTCGGCGGCGGAGCAGGAGGAGCAGCAGCAGGAGGAGGAGGTGGGGGAAGCTCGGCGACAGTGGCGCGCGCCTCCCACCCGGTGCACGGCGTGGTCTTCGCCTCGCTCTTCGTCGTCACCAACGTGAAGTACCTGCGCGCGGCGCAGCTGCAGCAGATCGCACACCTCGCGCTCCTCTTCAGCTTCACCTTTTCCCTGCCCTGCTGCCCGTTCCCGCGCCTCACGCCCGGAAACGCCGAGCCACCCCCGGCGCCCGAGCACGGCGTCTGGCAGCTCATGCTCGTCACCTTCGTGGCCTACGCGCTGCTGCCGGTGAGGACGCTGCTGGCTGTGGTGTTCGGGATTGTGGTGGCCGTTTCGCACACGACGGTGACTGCCACGTCCGTCACGGTCAGGACGCAGAAACTCTGGAGAACGGTACGTCTTGTCGTCTGTCTAGAGTTTTCTTTCATGTATTTGGCCGCTTCTGTGGTGGACTCGACCACCTTTGTTGAAGCCCCTTCCCTGAAAACTGAAGTTCAGCACCCCAGAGGAGTGGACAGCGCTACACTGACGCTCTGAGTTAGAGAGAGTTTATATGCAGCGCTGGATTGGCTAAACAGCAGAACGTACAGGGTTGAATTACCAGTGATGAATAATCTCCCACAGAGGTAAATGAGGAGACTGAATTAGCATGTATGTTTTTGATTAGACACTAATAACTCTTTAACTCATTTCAACTAAATACTTTGTAACTATCTAGATAAGTTCAAACTTACATGGTTGAAACATTACTTACCGGGCTACATTAATGCCTGCAGGGCTGAGTTAGCATATACAGGGCTGAATTAATACCTACAGTGCTGAATTAACACCTACAGGGCTGAATTAATACCTACAGTGCTGAATTAACACCTACAGGGCTGAATTAATACCTACAGTGCTGAATTAACACCTACAGGGCTGAATTAGTACCTACAGGGCTGAATTAACACCTACAGGGCTGAATTAGTACCTACAGCGCTGAGGTAACACCTACAGGGCTGAATTAACACCTACAGGGCTGAGTTAATACCTACAGGGCTGTGTTAACACCTACAGGGCTGAATTAATACCTACAGGGCTGAGTTAACACCTACAGGGCTGAATTAACACCTACAGGGCTGAATTAACACCTACAGGGCCGAGTTAACACCTACAGGGCTGAATTAACACCTACAGGGCTGAATTAACACCTACAGGGCTGAATTAACACATACAGGGCTGAATTAGTACCTACAGCGCTGAGGTAACACCTACAGGGCTGAATTAACACCTACAGGGCTGAATTAACACCTACAGGGCTGAGTTAGTACCTACAGGGCTGGGTTAACACCTACAGGGCTGAGTTAATACCTACAGGGCTGGGTTAACACCTACAGGGCTGAATTAGTACCTACAGGGCTGAGTTAACACCTACAGGGCTGAATTAGTACCTACAGGGCCGAATTAACACCTACAGGGCCGAGTTAATACCTACAGGGCTGTGTTAACACCTACAGGGCTGAATTAACACCTACAGGGCTGAGTTAACACCTACAGGGCTGAATTAATACCTACAGGGCTGAGTTAACACCTACAGGGCTGAGTTAGTACCTACAGGGCTGGGTTAACACATACAGGGCTGAGTTAATACCTACAGGGCTGAGTTAATACCTACAGGGCTGAATTAATACCTACAGGGCTGAATTAATACCTACAGGGCTGAGTTAGTACCTACAGGGCTGGGTTAACACCTACAGGGCTGAGTTAATACCTACAGGGCTGAATTAATACCTACAGGGCTGAGTTAACACCTACAGGGCTGAGTTAACACCTACAGGGCTGAGTTAGTACCTACAGGGCTGGGTTAACACCTACAGGGCTGAGTTAATACCTACAGGGCTGAATTA
This sequence comes from Prochilodus magdalenae, assembly GCA_024036415.1. Lineage (NCBI taxonomy): Eukaryota > Metazoa > Chordata > Actinopteri > Characiformes > Prochilodontidae > Prochilodus > Prochilodus magdalenae. The sequence continues at coordinate 42,933 of JAMWET010007346.1, read as the reverse complement.
ATACCTACAGGGCTGGGTTAACACCTACAGGGCTGAGTTAACACCTACAGGGCTGAATTAGTACCTACAGGGCTGAGTTGACACATACAGGGCTGAGTTAACACCTACAGGGCTGAATTAGTACCTACAGGGCTGAGTTAACACCTACAGGGCTGAGTTAACACCTACAGGGCTGAGTTAACACCTACAGGGCTGAATTAACACCTACAGGGCTGAGTTAACACCTACAGGGCTGAATTAACACCTACAGGGCTGAATTAACACCTACAGGGCTGAGTTAACACCTACAGGGCTGAGTTAATACCTACAGGGCTGAGTTAGTACCTACAGGGCTGGGTTAACACCTACAGGGCTGAGTTAACACCTACAGGGCTGAGTTAGTACCTACAGGGCTGAGTTAATACCTACAGGGCTGAATTAACACCTACAGGGCTGAGTTAGTACCTACAGGGCTGAGTTAATACCTACAGGGCTGAATTAACACCTACAGGGCTGAATTAACACCTACAGGGCTGAGTTAACACCTACAGGGCTGAGTTAATACCTACAGGGCTGGGTTAACACCTACAGGGCTGAGTTAACACCTACAGGGCTGAATTAGTACCTACAGGGCTGACGTATCACCGTCAGGGACGAGTTAACATCCACAAGGCAACACCTGAAGCACTGTGCTACATTTACAGTGCTTCATGGATGATGTATCACCTTCAGGGCTGAATTAATACCTACAGGGCTGAGGTTACATGTAAATAGCTGAATCAGTACACACAGGGCTGAATTAACATGGCGCCCAAAAAACACTGACAGTCTTACAAACACCTACAGAACTGAATTAACACCTGCAGGGCTGAGTTGAGACCCCATTGGCTAAATGATCACCTACAGGGCTGAATTAACACATACAGAGCTTAATCTACACCTACAGGGCTGAATTAATACATACAGGGCTGAATTAATACATACAGAGCTTAATCTACACCTACAGGGCTGAATTAATACATACAGAGCTTAATCTACACCTACAGGGCTGAATTAATACATACAGGGCTAAATAATACATGCAGAATCACATAAACACCTACAGAGCTGGATTAACACCTACAAGGCTGAATTAATATCTACAGAGCTTAATCTACACCTACAGGGCTGAATTAACACATACAGAATCACATAAACACATACAGAGTTGCATAAACACCTACAGAGCTGGATTAACACCTACAAGGCTGAATTAATATCTACAGGGCTGAATTAAAACCTACAGGGCTGAGTTAATACCTGCAGGACTAGTTAACATCTAGAGGGCTAAGTTAAGACCCACAAGGCTAAATCAGCATCTAGACGGCTGAGCTACAACCTACAGAGCTGAATTAATCCCTACAGGGCTGAGTCAGCATGTACAGGGCTGAATTAATATCTACAGTGCCGAGCAAACACCTACAGGGCTGAGTTAATATCTACAGGACTCAATTTAAACCTACAGGGCTTATTTAATACCTGCAGGACTAGTTAACATCTAGAGGGCTAGGTTAAGATCAGCAAGACTAAATCAGCATCTGGATGGCTGAGCTACAACCTACAGAGCTGAGTTAACACCTACAGGGCTGAGTCAGCATGTTCAGGGCTGAGTTATTATCTACAGGGCCAAGCAACCACCTACAGGGCTGAGTTAATATCTGCATGACTAGTTAACATCTAGAGGGCTAAGTTAAGACCCACAAGGCTAAATCAGCATCTAGATGGCTGAGCTACAACCTACAGGGCTGAGTTAACACCTACAGGGCTGAGTCAGCATGTACAGGGCTGAGGAAACACCTACAGGGCTGAGTCAGCATGTACAGGGCTGAGTTAACACCTACAGGGCTGAGTCAGCATGTACAGGGCTGAGTTAACACCTACAGGGCTGAGTCAGCATGTACAGGGCTGAGGAAACACCTACAGGGCTGAGTTAATATCTACAGAGCCAAGCAAACACCTACAGGCCTGAGTTAATACCTGCATGACTAGTTAACATCTAGACGGCTAGGTTAAGATCAACAAGGCTAAATCAGCATCTAGATGAGTGAGCTAGAACCTACAGGGCTGACTTAATGCCTGCAAGCCTCAAAACCATTTCATTCAAAGTGTTAAATGGACACCTAAACCAAGTCATTAGCCCCTGTAATGTTTGAATACATGAAATTAAATTTGAATGTCACCAATAATAGTTAGTTCATACCTAACTTGATGAAATGGCAACTAAACCCATCAATTTATGTCAATAAAACCGAAGCAACGATTGGATGAGTTGAACTACAACCTGAATTGATTGACTTACACCTATAACATGTAATTAACACTTCAGAAGTGGAGTTAACAGTAACCGTGTAGAGTGTTGAATTCCCATCTGAGGTGTTGAAGTAACATTTATGTAGGGGATCCGAATCAAGATATTCAAACTCCACAAACCTGCAATGCTTATTATAAACTAGGCCTGATGTTTATTGTAGCCTACAATAGCACAAACAACCAAAACCACAGGAACAGGCAAACAAATGGAGACCCTCATTTCAGCACCACTGGGTGAACAGCGCCACATTGAGACTCTCAGAGTTTCAGAGCGAGTCACGGAAGTCTAGCTGGGCTTAAAGAAACACTCAAGGAATTAACTCAACACTGGGGTTGTACAGTGTGCTGGCCAAGCTTACCTTAAATAACCAAGAAGCTCACCGTGGTGCTGTCCGCTCCAGCGGGGTTCCCACCAGGTACAGATCTGTTGTCTGCCATGTGTGCCAAGAGTGAGTTTAGCACTGAAGGTTCTCTGTACTGTAGGCTGTGTAGGCTTTGTCCTTGCACAGAATGAAGCCGGTAAACTGTTTATTACTCAGCTATTAACGTTAAAGCCTATTGCTATAAATTATTCAGCACCTACTATAAAATGAATACGTTCCGGAGTTATGAGTCCAGTGTAGGCCTGCATATAGGACCGGGGGGGCAGAAAGACTCCACTGAAAAAGTGTTGCTATTGGTTATTGTGTATAGGACTAAGCAAAAGTCTTGGGGAGCCTTTATGTCCCGTATGTACGTATGTATTCAGCATGTGCTTTGTAAAGTGAGTAAAGTACTAATAATACAAATAAACCTAATGGCATTAAATCAGTTGACAGAATAGAGCGAATTGAGTACAGCAAGGCCCCAAACTTGTGACCTTATATCTATATTCTATATTAATTCTGTAAAATCTTCCATTGTCAGTCCTGGGCTTCACCCTGTTTTGTAACAAGTAGTTGTTTACTGCGGCAATAACAGGCTTCTAAGATGCCTAAGACTGCATGGTACTGTGCACTTCACGTGTCAAGTGTAATTGAGTCCTATGTCATTTACATCCAAATAAAAATAGCCAATCAGAACTTACCAGCAGCGACTCCGGTACAGTTTAAAGCTGCACTATGCAAGATTTGAGGATTTGGAGACCTCTCTGGTGGGAATGTGTAACTGCACACGTTGTGTGAAGCAACCTTTAGTAGCATCGGCCCTCACCTGATCTGATGACTGCGAGAGGATTCACAGAGAGCTCAGTCAGCACTCAGTGAAGGACGTGTATTCTGAGGATGCAGGTGAATGATCTACTACTGCCTTCATATCTTCATTAGTGTGATGTTGATTTAGCTTTGTGATCTAAACATCAAGCCAGATCTTCAGTAAAGTGGTGTGGTCCACAAACCCTCAACACCTCTGACTTTTAAAAATGATTGTTCTAAGCTTTAATTCTATATAGTGAAGATTTGAAGTCTGTATGAAAGATCTTACAGTCAAAAAAAGTCGAGATGTGAAGTGTATAATATGATAACCAGTAATCACCACCCATCACCACCCGTGTTGCTATTGAAATCATTACTGTAAAAATGATGCAGTGTTGTAACTTGGTATATAACCTGGTTATCTACCGAGTTATCTCAAAAGAATTGGTCCCAAACTGCTTAGAAATGAACTTTGTTAAATCAGCCACCAATTCAGGTTAAAATAGTAATATAATAGTAATATAAAAGTAATTTGATATTAATATAATAGTAATAAGATAGTAATATGATAGTAATAAGAAAGTAATGTGAGAGTAATATACTACTGATATGAAAGTAATATGATAGTAATATAATAGTAATAAGAAAGTAATTTGATATTAATATAATAGTGATATGATAGTAATATGATAGTAATAAGAAAGTAATGTGACAGTAATATAATAGTAATATAATAGTAATATACAAGTAATTTGATATTAATATAATAGTAATAAGATAGTAACATGATAGTAATAAGAAAGTAATGTGATAGTAATATAATAGTATTATGATAGTAATAAGAAAGTAGTGATAGTAATATAATAGTAATAAGAAAGTAATATGATAGTAATATAATAGTAATTTGATATTAATATAATAGTAATATGATAGTAATAAGAAATTAATATAATAGTAATATGATAGTAATAAGAAATTAATATAATAGTAATATAATAGTGATATAGTAATAAGAAAGTAATGTGATAGTAATATATTAGTAATATAAAAGTAATATAAAAGTAATTTGATATTAATATATAAGGTAATAAGATAGTAATGTGATAGTAATAAGAAAGTAATGTGATAGTAATATAATAGTAATATAATAGTAATATAAAAGTAATTTGATATTAATATAATAGTAATAAGATAATAATAAGAAAGTAATGTGATAGTAATATAATACTGATATGAAAGTAATATGAGAGTAATATAATAGTAATTTGATATTAATATAATAGTAATATGATAGTAATAAGAAATTAATATAATAGTAATATAATAGTAATAAGAAAGTAATATGATAGTAATATATTAGTAATTTGATATTAATATAATAGTAATAAGATAGTAATATGATAATAATAAGAAAGTAATGTGATAGTAATATAATAGTAATATGATAGTAATATGACAGTAATAAGAAATTAATATAATAGTTGTTAAGTAGTAATAAGAAAGTAATGTGATAGTAATATGATAGTAATATGATAGTAATAAATAAGTAATAAGAAAGTAATGTGATAGTAATATGATAGTAATATGATAGTAATAAAGTAGTAATAAGAAAGTAATATGATGGTAATAAGATAATATGTAACATGCATGTGTTATATGTAATATGTAACATGATATCAGCAATTCAATATATAGTTATCACATACTGTATATAAAACTGTATTAATATATTCTATACACAGCCAACTTACCAGATGATATTGGTCATCTTAAAGACTCTACAGGCTTACACTTAGATTGAACAACACGCTATGGGAATTCATCACAGTGTTAACTGACATAGCAGGCTCATGGTTAGACCACACTGCCTCGTACGCTTCACACTCTGAGAAAAACCAGAGTGAACTATTCGCAGAGTCTTGATCAGAGGTCCTGAGAGAACCCGCTCTGTCTTTAGCCCCCTTATGGACCCGTGCTCCTCTAGAATGTCCGAGGACTCGGGTAAGTAGGTCAGGGTGCATGCAGGGCGTACGCGTGCCACTCTGAGATTTTAGCAGCCAGCAATAGTTTCCATTGTGATCAAGGCCATCTGAAACATCCTTAGCACAGTGGTGTGCGGGTTTAGTGTTCAGTCCTAGGTCTTTCTACATTGTACATTTCCCTCTTCTAACACACCTGATCCAACTCAGTAGCTCATTGAGCTGGGAAGTAAACCTTGTGTAAGTGTAAACACTTATATGTCAGTTATATACATTCTGTCACATGTTATAAATGAAGGTGTATAATTCCTATAGCCTTCATATAGCAGTTATAACATTTGAAAGAATGTAAATAACTGATCTTTGAACCATTACCTGCCACCAATCTGTACTTAAATTAAATTAAATAATAATCAATACTGCGGTAACGAGAATCGATACAGCATCGCAAATCCTAATATCGTGAAACTCAAGTGTATCGACATTTTCCTATACCCCTAATTGTCCTGCACCACTTCACAGCTTTCAGGCAACCAGTAGGAAGCCATGGAGCTATAAATAGCCATGTCGAGGTTTATGTAGATAGCACCTGTTGATGATAACTGCAGTAGCGATAATCCCACAGTTATCATTAATAAATGCAGCAGTATAGTGCATATACTGTATGTCGAACAATAACTCTACATGAATGATAATATTTAGCTTTCTGCTTTAAGATTTGATCTATACGTCTAGATATTTGTTATTACGTCACCGTTCTACAGGCTTCATAGTCCTGTAAGGATCGTCTACAGTTCTGTTCATCATTCAGGACTAACATTTCTGCATTCCCACTGTTGCCGTTGACTTGCCCGTTGGGAGCTTGAATGTTGGGTACAACATCTGCTGTAAGATATAGAAAAATATAGAAAAGTGCATTTCCTAAAGGAAACGCGGGATGCTTGTGCAGCTTGCTTGATGAGGAACGAGGGATGAGTAAACGAGTGCGGGTCAGTATTATTGTGGATTAGTGTCTGGGGGCTTGACCTTTAGTGAGTACGTGAAGTTTGGTGGCTCTCGGGCGAACGAACGCATTACTGCTTGGTTTGGGTCAAAAATGACTGGGACTCTATGGGAGAAACAAGGGATGAATAAACGGCAGATAGACAAGTGCGGGTCAGTATGGCTGTATACCAGTGCCTGGGGACCTCCCCTTAGTGTGTATGTGAAGTCAGGTGGCTCCCAGGCGAAGGAAACAGCCAGGTTTGGTTTGGGTTGAAAATGACTGGGACTCTATGGGAGGAATGAGGGATGAATAAACGACAGATAGACGAGTGCAGGTCAGTACGTCTGTGCACTAGTGCTTGGGGACCTTAGTGTGTATGTGAAGTTTCGCGCCTCTAGGCTAAACAAAACAGCCGACTTTAGAGGGGTCCAAAAATGACTGGGACTCTATGGGAGGAACGAGGGATGCGAAACAAAAAAGAGAAGCAAACGAGTGCGGGTCAATCCAACACTGTATTCCTGCTTGGGGCTGCTCCCCGAGCCAGTGTATCCGATTTGGTGTCTCTAGGTTGAGCGGAAGTAGGTTAGATAGGCAGGTGTTTTTCGATCCTATTCATTCTCTATGGGATGTATTATATATATAATAATATAATATGTATATATATATATATAAAATAAAAAGAAATAAATATATATGTGTGTGTAATATATTTATTATTATTTTTTTTTTGTTTTTTTGATGAATTAAATATATAAAGGTGAGCAAACAGCTATAAAAGAATGAATTTATTAATACAATAAATAAATTAATAAAAATAACTAAATAAATCCATAAAAATACACAAACAAAAAACAAAGATATACATAAAAATAAATAGATAAATAAATAAATAGGGCCTGTGTAAAAAAAGTCTTGCTACAGTTAATGTTCAATTACTCAGTATTTTTGGCCCTTCACATAAATCAAAACCCTCACCATAATTTGCAGATTAATATCTATATTGAAGATGCATTAACTTTTATTCAGAGACAGAAGCTCAACAAACCGCCCCATCACACACGGTTGTACAGTAGATGCGGCGACTGTCTGCGGTAGTCAGCCGAGATTAAGTTAAAGCGTTCCCAAGAGTTCCTTTGATTCCGGCGCTCAGCCTCCGCTCTGGTCTCGCAGGAGAGGAGGAGGCGCTGCTTTACTGGCCCTGGTACGGTACGTGTTAGAGCTTTCAGGCTCCCACTCAAAAGCACAAACCAAACTGTTATGTGCGAATGTTTCATCTCCCACACATCTGCCACGCCGTCCCAACACCCCGTTAATCTCGGAAATGTCGCAAGACGGAGGGCCAGTGGGCTTCTTCTGAAGGTGCTAGCTGTGCTTCTTCCTCTTCTGGCTTACATAAGAACTTATTCATTAATAACACGTTACACAACCAAGCAAAGTACAGGCAACTCAAATGAGTCATGTGCTGTAAA
>JAMWET010007346.1:0-30000 GCA_024036415.1 Prochilodus magdalenae | reverse complement strand
GGTCAGATGTTTGTCTCTTCTTCCTTTGATTTGTGCCTTAATTAGATTCCCACCTGTCTCTCCCAAAAACATCACAGGAGCGTCTGCTGATGAGCCTGTTGCCCAGGAATGTAGCGATGGAGATGAAGGAAGACTTTCTGAAGCCTCCTGAAAGGATCTTCCACAAAATTTACATCCAGCGCCATGACAATGTCAGGTAGGCCGCTCAGCCTTTTCTGCCTTTGAGCTTTGCTGTGACCTCGCTAGGGAAGATCGTGTCGCGTCTTCTGAAGTGATTTATCGAGCTTCCCCAGGAGCTTTTTGTCAAAGCTGCCAGTGAGCATCTTTCTAGACAGAGCGTGTTGCAACATACCTGTTGAAATGTCAGCAGGGCTTTCACAGCACCCATGTGAACGTTGTCGGAGTGGTTCGTTCCGCTGCACAGTATATACATATATAAACACCCATCAGCCATAACGTTAAAACCCCACCTTCTATCTACACTCCATCTTATCAGCTCCCATGACCATATAGGACACTCTGTAGTTCTACAGGTACAGACTGTAGTCTACCTGTTTCCCTGTGTACTGTATTACCCTGTTCTTCAATAGTCAGGACCCCCACAGGACCACCACAGAGCAGGTATGATGTGGGTGGTGGATCATTCTCAGCACTGCAGTGACACTGACGTGGTGGTGGTGTGTGTGGTGCTGGTGTGAGTGGATCAGACACAGCAGTGCTGCTGGAGTGTTTAGACACTGTGTCCACTCACTGTCCACTCTATTAGACACTCCTACCCAGCTGGTCCACATTGTAGTCTGCTGCTGTACAGTGCGGTGTTGGTCATCCTCTAGTCCTTCATCAGTGGTCACAGGACGCTGCCCACAGGACGCTGCCCACAGGACGCTGCCCACAGGACGCTGCCCACAGGACGCAGTTAGCTGGATAGATTTGGTTGGTGGACGATTCTCAGTCCAGCAGTGACACTGAGGTGTCCAGCAGCACTGCTGTGTCTGATCCACTCACACCAACACACACTAACATACCACCACGTCAGCGTCACTGCAGTGCTGAGAATGATCCACCTCCCACATCATACCTGCTCTGTGGTGGTCCTCTGGGGGTCCTGACCACTGAAGAACAGGCTAACACAGTACACAGAGAAACAGATGGACTACAGTCTGTACCTGTAGAACTACAGAGTGTCCTATATGGTCAGTGGAGCTGAGTGTAGAAACAGGAGGAGGAGGTTGTAATGGTACAGCTGAGTTTCATATACTGATATATCGATCTCTGTAACATGATCAGCCAGAGAGTTCAACACTGCCAGTGTGAGTGTGCATTCCTTCAGCTGCACTGAGTCTAGGAGCTTTGGGTGCGGTAAGCTATTTAAAGACCAATTTTGGGGCAAGGACTGCACAACTGAGGTGCTAAATGATTCAGCCTGCATAGATCCCTTTGGAAGAGTTTGTTTGGTGGCATTTGACTGTTTGCACCTATAGCACCACATATCTGGAGGAGGACTTGATGGTATGTTACAGTGAGATTTATCAAGGCTGCTTCAGAAACTCTGTTTTACCTCCTACCAGGAGCAAATGGTCACAGTAGAGGGCTACACAGGTACGAACCCGGCCTGTACTCGTGGCTTTGAGACCTGGCACAGCCTGGCTTGACTGGTGCTGCTAAATTTAAAAAACCTGGTCCTGACCCAAACCCACTCTTACGAGTTAACAGAGATGGGTCTTCACAGACTCAGGTTTTTGCTTTCGCTTTGTTACCAGGAGTTTAGCAACAGACAAGGTCTTGTTGGGATAAACTGATATGCCACGCATCTGTAATAGACTAACAGAATATATTATCAGCATGCAACCTTCTCCATGCAACCAGCATGCAACCTCATCCATGCAACCAGCATGCAACCTCCTCCATGAAACCGGAATGCAACCTCCTCCATGTAACCAGCATACAAAATCCTCCATGCAACCAGCATGCAACCTCCTCCATGAAACCGGCATGCAACCTCCTCCATGCAACCAGCATGCAAAATCCTCCATGCAACCAGCATGCAACCTCCTCCATGCAACCAGCATGCAAAATCCTCCATGCAACCAACATGCAACCTCCTCCATGCAACCTCCTCCATGCAACCAGCATGCAAAATCCTCCATGCAACCAACATGCAACCAGCATGCAAAATCCTCCATGCATCCAGCATGCAACCTTCTCCATGCAACCAGCATGCAACCTCTGATCAACTAAGCTAGCAGTTCTGTGCCTGTTGAATGCCATGACCAGTTATCATGCCCCTCTGGCATATTTGTTGGCGTCTCCAGCATTGGTAGGCTGCTAACTCACTCGCCATCATAACTTTGATTGGTTATCCAATTCTTCTTCTGGGAATACTCTTTTTTCCTGGTCATGAGATCTTCCACCTGTTGTGGTTTGAAATGAGTGGTTACCACCAAACTCTTGGAGAAGTTTTCAGTTTTATGTTGCCTCATATTCTACTGTTTAGGAAGGCATCAGAGACATAGTTAGTGTGGCTAAGCTATAAAGAACCAATTGGGTCAATTAGTTTGGTACAGCGCCACCCTGAGGCAGACCAGTGCTGCCTGAAACCTGATGCTGTGTCTGTTTTTTTTCTGGATGAACACTATGATAAGTTTTCAGGGAACCTGAACCCGGAACCCCCAACACGACCCCTTGTATTCTGCATCTTGCTCCTAGAAGTACATCAAGTGTAACTATAGACTATAAAGTAATGTTCCATCATATACCATATAAAAACACTAATTAGAAAACCATCCAGAGGAGACCCAAGCCTCTGAAGTTTGCTAGGTTGGGTGGCAAACCATTGGGTGTTTTGGGTCCGCCCCCCTGTCCCTCCTCTCTTGAACCACAGCCACTTTGAGGCTCTTCATGGTACTGCAGATGGCCTATTTCCTTCCTGACTGGTGGGACCATCTAAACGTCACTCCTTTCATCAGGAGACTGGGAGTTCTGAAGATATCAGAAGATGCTCTCTAGGGCTGAGTAAGACAGCCTTTGCTCTCCCAGTGTTGGTAGCACTGTGTAATGGAGAGGGACTTTTTTAGCATGTTCCGTTGGTTAATTGAGGAGAAAATTAATCTAATTAATACTTAATTCAATTAAATCCGACATGCTTCTGATGGAATTGACCAAACCCATACTATGACTGGAGTGTATTCCGAAGATGGCAAACGATTTTTTTATTTGTAAATTAGTTTTTTTTATTTTTGAAATTTTGTTTTCTGAATAGTAATTTGATTTCATTTGGAATTTTGTTTCCTAAAATGTTAATTTGTTTTGCGCTTCTCGCCCACCGTATTATAAAATAACCTCCAAAAACACCAAAACACTAGTTGGCAATGGGGTTTCTATGCACTCTACAAACAATGGCGACTGAAACTAAGATGATTATGTTGGAGTTGGAGCTAATAGCTGTTCAACAGCAGTCGTACAGTCTGTGGTTTGTCCAACTGAATTAAACAATGGGTGTGAAGGTGGAATAATGACGCTATCAACTAAGGTATGATGTAAGGTATAGTGTAAGGTATAGTGTAAGGTATGGTGTAAGGTATGGTGTAAGGTATAGTGTAAGGTATAGTGTGAGGTATGGTGTAATTATGTTGTATGGTATAGTGTAAGGTATTGTGTACAGTATGGTGTAATGTATAGTGTGAGGTATGTTGTATGGTATAGTGTAAGGTATGGTGTAAGGTATAGTGTAAGGTATGGTGTAAGGTATAGTGTAAGGTATGGTGTAAGGTATAGTGTAAGGTATAGTGTAAGGTATAGTGTAAGGTATGGTGTAAGGTATGGTGTAAGGTATAGTGTAAGGTATAGTGTGAGGTATGGTGTAATTATGTTGTATGGTATAGTGTAAGGTATTGTGTACAGTATGGTGTAATGTATAGTGTGAGGTATGTTGTATGGTATAGTGTAAGGTATGGTGTAAGGTATGGTGTAAGGTATGGTGTAAGGTACGGTGTAAGGTACGGTGTAAGGTATGCTGTAAGGTATAGTGTAAGGTATGCTGTAAGGTATAGTGTAAGGTATAGTGTAAGGTATGGTGTAAGGTATAGTGTATGGTATGGTGTAAGGTATGGTGTAAGGTATGCTGTAAGGTATAGTGTATGGTATGGTGTAAGGTACGGTGTATGGTATGGTGTAAGGTATAGTGTATGGTATGGTGTAAGGTATAGTGTAAGGTATGCTGTAAGGTATAGTGTAAGGTATGGTGTAAGGTATAGTGTAAGGTATAGTGTAAGGTACGGTGTAAGGTATAGTGTAAGGTATAGTGTAAGGTATAGTGTAAGGTATGGTGTAAGGTATGGTGTAAGGTATGGTGTAAGGTATGGTGTAAGGTATAGTGTAAGGTATGGTGTAAGGTATAGTGTAAGGTATGGTGTAAAGTATGGTGTAAGGTATAGTGTAAGGTATGGTGTAAGGTATGGTGTAAGGTATGGTGTAAGGTATAGTGTAAGGTATGATGTAAGGTATGGTGTAAGGTATGATGTAAGGTATAGTGTAAGGTATGGTGTAAGGTATAGTGTAAGGTATGGTGTAAGGTATAGTGTAAGGTATGGTGTAAGGTACAGTGTAAGGTATGGTGTAAGGTATAGTGTAAGGTATGGTGTAAGGTATAGTGTAAGGTATAGTGTAAGGTATGGCGTAAGGTATGGTGTAAGGTATAGTGTAAGGTACGGTGTATGGTATGGTGTAAGGTATAGTGTAAGGTATGGTGTAAGGTATAGTGTAAGGTATGGTGTAAGGTATAGTGTAAGGTACGGTGTAAGGTATGGTGTAAGGTATGGTGTAAGGTACGGTGTAAGGTATGGTGTAAGGTACGGTGTAAGGTATGGTGTAAGGTATAGTGTAAGGTATGGTGTAAGTTATGGTGTAAAGTATGGTGTAAGGTATGTTGTATCGTAGTGTGTAAGATATTGTATAAGGTATTGTGTAAAGTATGTTGTATGGCATTGCGTAAGGTACAGTGTAAGGTACGGTATAAGGTATGGTGTAAGGTATTGTGTGAGGTATGGTGTGAGGTATGGTGTGAGGTATGGTGTAAGCTATGGCATGGGGTATATGGCTACCTGGTACCCACACCATGCTTGTGGCATAAGTATGAAGCAGAAGTGTAAATTGGTCCTGAGTGGCCTACTGGATTCATATCTGCTTTCAGTGCCACACACAAGAGTGCCCTAAATCAGAACTGAAAGGATCAGATTCAGTTTTCCTGCTGTTCATGCTGCCTCACACATCTGAGTCACAAAGCCTTGCGAGCCAGATTTCTGCCTGGCAGCAGAGAGCCCGTGCTTCTCAGCACATAATGTGGCCAAGAACCGCTAAGTTTGTCAGGACGTGCCAAACTACCAGTTGCAGCCCACTGTTTTGGCACGGGGTATAAGGGGAGGTGATTGTGGAAATCTGTTAGAGCAGGAGCAACACAACTAACAGTCAATCAGTACCCAACTGAAGAAATCCAGATACACTGTATTCCCAAAGTATCTCCTCGCCTGCCATACGAATATAACCTTCAGTGGCATCCCATTCCTAATCCATAGGGTTTAATATAATGTCAGCCCACCCTTTACAGCTGGAACAGCTTCAACTCTTTTGGGAAGGCTTTCCATGAGGTTAAGGAATGTGTTTATGGGAATTTCTGACATTCTTCCGGAAGCGCATTAGTGAGGTCGGACACTGATGTTGGGCAAGAAGGCCTGGCTCACAGTCTCCGCTCTAATTCATCCCAATGGTGTTCTATCAGGTTGAGGTCAGGACTCTGTGCAGGCCAGTCCGGTTCCTCCACACCAGACTCGCTCATCCATATCTTTATGGAGCTTGCTTTGTGCACTGGTGTGCAGTCATGTTGGAACAGGAAGGGGCCGTCCCCAAACTGTTTCCACAAAGTTGGGAGCATGACGTTGTCCAGGATCTCTTGGTCTGCCGAAGCATTAAGAGTTCCTTTCAATGGAACTAAGGGACGGAGCCCAACTCCAGAACAACACCCCCATACCATAATCACCCCTCCACCAAACTTTACACCCTTCTCCTGGCAACCGGCAAACCCAGACTTATCCATTAGATTGACGGAAAAGTGTCGCTCCAGTGGTGGCGCTTTACACCACTGCGTTCAACTCTTTGTATTGGGCTTGGTGGTGTAAGGCTTGGATGGAGCTGCTCGGCCATGGAAACCCATTCCATAAAGCTCTACACACTGTTCCTGAGCTGATCTGAAGGCCAGATGAAGTTTGGAGGTCTGTAGTCAATGACTCTGCAGAAATGCAGAAGCAGCCTGTATGTCTAGGTGCTTGGTTTTATGGCCATGGATTGGAACACCTGAGTTCAATGGCTTGGATGGGTGAGTGAATACTTATGGGAATATAGTGTATTAGTAGACTAACGTTGTGTACAAACACCCCTATTGGCGTGTTCTCTTTCTATGTGGATGGAGCGTCTTAGTTTAAGACCACTAATCACTTCACCGCAGGTCGGATTCCTAAATCTACACGTCAGTTACATAAGCCTGTCATGACAGCTGACATAAATCTACATACATATTGATAAAGGCTTATTGCATTATGCAGCGGTTGTTAGAAAGGCTGCCTTTGTCAAATTCAGACTGACATAAAACCTGACATAATGCTTTCTGGACCGGAAGGACACTGGACGTCACCACAGCTGGCTTTTTAATGGACACACCCTTATGAAACGATAATATATGGCAATGTATTGGAAAATATAGTGCAATATATTAAATAATACAATGTTATATATGGGAAACAAGTGCATATATTTAGCATATATTTATATAGTGATAAATATATTACAATATATTGTAATACATAAGGAATTGCCGCTTTTCATATATTGTATGTATGGTAGTATAATATATATTTACTTATATACTGTAATATATTTCATTTTATATGTAATAGACATCATATGTATTTCTCCATATGTGTTTGCATATATGATAATATATATAGTTTTATATATGTGAGAATATATAAATACTGTATATTGCCACATGTATGTATGAAAATATTCTCACATATATAAAACTATATATTGTAATATATTTATCACTATATATATATATGAAAAATATATGCACTTGTTTTCCATATATGACATTGTATTATTTAATATATTGCACTATATTTTCCAATACATTGCCATATATTATCGTTTTATAAGGGTGTGTCCATTTCCCCATTTGTCTTTATTTTCTAAAAGTGTCTGTTTCACCTGCACTTCTTAATGTGCTATATAGACGTTTTCGGAAGCGCTTTACTGTACTGATCGGTAATAAGTATGTAATAACATGTAGTAATAAGTTGTATTTTATCTTTAATCAAATGCCCGTTTCTTAGTTGTTACTAAATAATAAATCAGAAATTATAGTTAGTGTTAACAAGGCTGTTATGAAATAGTAAAATAATTTTAACAAGTTGTATCTAGCTAAAAATGACCTGCTTATTTTATAGTTCCTTATGTATAATGAGCGAGCAGTTGTCATGGTAACAAGGCAGTGATGTGTTAGAATAGATCTAACGCATCTGTTGGGTACCAGTACGTGTCTATAGGTGGACCTACATGTGAAGCAGAAGACCAGAGCTACAAGGGTCAGGGTTCGATTCTCCGGCTGGGCCCCCATGGTTCTTACTGTGCAGAGTTTCCTTGTCCTCTCTGGGTTTTTAGTGTTTGGTGCTCAGTCAGTTCGATTGGAGGCACTAAATCGTCCACTAGGTGTGAATCTGCTTTGTCCATCGGCATGGATCTGATTCTGACTGGAGCACCTCATTTGAACCATTGGACGCATGTCCACAAAAAAAAAAAAACAGGGTCGGAACCCGAAAAAGTTTGTTCCCAGCTAGAACCAACGAACAGTAGGTTCTTCAGCATGAACCATGACGCCATCCGTTGGCATGTCAGTTGTCTATACGCCCCGCCATCTAGGTACTCCTGTTTACCACCACTGTGCTGATATGTTGATGATGTGTCCTTTGGCTTTCTTTGGTTCTTGTAAAAACTGGTGCAATTGCAGACGGGTTCCTTTGATAGCACCAAGGTTCTACTAAGCCTGTGTGGAACACGTTCAAGAACCATGGTTCTTTTGGTCGGTGTGTGCCTTGCGATGGACAGGTTGTCCAGCAAGTGCTGGTATAGGCTTCCCAGCACCCCTTTGCCATGCTGAAGGATAGGCAGCTCAGAAGACGAATGAATGGATGAATAATTGAATGTTGTGTTTTTCAGATACATAGAGAACCATTCTGAGCTTCAAGTCACACAGGTATAAGTGCCAACACGCTTGATTAAACAAATCAGTAATAACCTCATACCTATCTGACTCTCTGAGCGATGCTCCGCCTCACTCTGAAAAGACAAATACGGCCCATCTAACCATAAAGGTAGCCTCATGCATGTTTTATACGGTTATAGGAAACGTGGGAGCACACACACAGAGCTCTGATCCTACATTCTCAAACTGATGGAGTTATTTTCTCTTGCCTAAAGCAACGCTCCTGCTACATAACTGCTACATAACAAGAGGGGACATGGTGGGACATGGTCTGGGGCTAATGATTAGAGATGCAGCTTGTGTGATGCTAATTGCTGTCCAGAAGCTTTCATAGCTGATGAGCTACATTAGCTATAGGAACATGCTTCAGACAACTAACACGTCTGAGCTGTTGATAGGGTGGCCAGTTTCATAACACCCCAAAAAGGAACACATCCCAGCCCCAAAAGGTGGGACATCATAACGCGGGACGGTGGGGGGCACGATGCTAAAGCAGACTTAACATCATATCCTAACCTATATAACACATGCATGATGCTGTGTGGCTGGAATGGGTGACATCCGTGAGTCAGACGGGAGCTTACTAATTGAGTAGCATTTAGAGGGCTGACCTGAGGTTAGCCGGTACACGAGTCACATGACCTTGGTAAGCCAATGAAATGCAAGGCATGTTGTTAACAAGGACAAGAGCCAATGGCGCAGATGATATTGACATGACTATAGCATTAGAGGAGTAGTTCTACAATGGGAAAGCAGATGTTGTGGTGGTTGTGTGGATCTCCCAGACAGTAATAATCGATCCTGCATCAAGAGATCTGTGAGAGACCATGGAAGCCAAAAATCAGCTAGAGGGGTAAAAAGCCCCCCCAAAAAACACTGGGCTGTGGAACAGAGGAACTGTGTTATCTGGAGTGAGTTGGCATGAGATGGCGTGATCCAGAACTGATTATCCAGCAGTGTAACTGAATGTCCAGAACAATGAAGATCTAAATGGACATGTAGAAGTGTTCAGTGTTCAGTGTTCCGTGTTTAGTTCAGTTGTGGTGTTGAGGAAGGTGAGGAAGGTCTGCTCTGGAGTGAGTAAAGCATTCCTAACACAAAGCCAGCCTAGCGTGTGCTGTTCTGTTCCACACATCAGCACCACTCCTTCATTTCTCAAGTGAGATCATTTCATCACAGCGAACGAGTGAAACCCGGAGAAGAGGTACTTCACTGAAGATAAATGGCAGTGAACTTCATTATGCTAATGTAAAACGTTCTAGATATGAATGAAGCACCGCATTTCAGATGATCCCAGTTTTCATTCTCACTGATTCACATGTCATACAACAGAGAGAGAGAGAGAGACAGAGAGAGAGAGAGAGAGAGAGACAGAGACAGAGAGAGACAGAGAGAGACAGAGAGAGACAGAGAGAGAGAGAGAGACAGAGAGAGACAGAGACAGAGAGAGACAGAGAGAGAGAGATACAGAGAGAGAGAGAGAGAGAGAGAGAGAGACAGAGAGAGAGAGAGAGAGACAGAGAGACAGAGAGACTGAAAAGGAGGGACACACGAAGAGAAATAGGGAGAGAGAGAGAGAGAGCGAGAAAAGAGAACAAAAGAGATACTGAACAGGAGAGACACAGAGAAAGAGAGGGAGAGGGAGAGAAAGAGGAAAAGAGAAACAGAGAAAAGAAAGAGAGCAACAGAGAGACTGAAAAGCAAAGAGAGAGAGAGAGAGATACAGAGAGAGAGAGAGAGAGAGAGAGAGAGACCCAGAGAGAGAGAAAGAGAGACGGAGAGACTGAAAAGGAGGGACACACGAAGAGAGAGAGAGAGAGAGAGAGAGAGAGAGAGAGAGAGAGAGAGAGAGAGAGAAAAGGAGGGACACATGAAGAGAAATAGGGAGAGAGAGAGAGAGAGAGAGAGAGACAGAGAGACCCAGAGAGAGAGAGACAGAGAGACTGAAAAGGAGGGACACACGAAGAGAAATAGGGAGAGAGGGAGAGAGAGAGAGAGAGAGAGAAAGAGAGAGAGAGAGAGATAGAGAGAGAGAAAAAAGAGAACAAAAGAGATACTGAAAAGGAGAGACACAAAGAGAAAGAGAGGGAGAGAAAGAGGAAAAGAGAAACAGAGAAATAAAAGAGAGCAACAGAGAGACTAAAAAGAAAAGACACACAAAGAGAAAGAGTGAGAGAGAGGGAATGAGAGAACCAGAGTGAGAGAGAGGGAATGAGAGAACCAGAGTGAGAGAGAGGGATGTGTCCCAAAGTAACTACTTTATGGAAGGTACTGTAAGGGATGCCCGTTTCCGCTGGTGATCCATATCGTGTGTCGGTCACACACGGAAAATAAAGCATGTATTCATTCATCATCTAGCCATCCATCTTTCTGGCTTATGGAGGTTGCTGGAGCCTATCCCAGTCAGGTCAGGAAACACCCTGGACAGGGCGCCAGTCCCTCACACACAGACCCCGTGTGTCCTGCTGATACTGATTACCCAGACGACCGTATAAGAGTCATCTCCTACACTGATCTAGAACTGGATAACATTCCTCTCACTGTGAACACTGACTCCACGTTTGAACCAGGGTATGAACACGGGCAGGCCATGGACTTGAAGTTTCTCGTCCACAGCCATTACTGACTTTCCTCCCCAGCTCTCTGAGTGCTTCTACTTTATCTCCTCCTCTCATCTCCTCTTTTCCCCAAACTCGTTCTTCAGAGCAGCCTTATCCTGAGTAAAGCCCGCTGCCGGAGCAGAGCTCCCTCCTCAGCCTCGCGATGGAGACCCATAAACCCACAAAGAGCTCAGTCATGAATAAAGATTTCTGGATAGCTGAATCTTCGGTCTGAGCCAGAAAGTTCGGCACCGTCCGCCAAGGCTCCCCACCGGCTGCCTAAACCCTCCTGCTAGCCCTCCTCCTGATCTCTTCATCTCTTTCTCTCTCGACCTCTCTTTCCCTTCTTCGCTGTGTCGCTATTCTCCTATCTCTCATGTTCTCTCGCTCGTTTCTCCCCCCTCCCGTCTCCCTCACCCCTCTGTCCTGTGGCAGTGAGTGCGGTGCCGGAGGAGCAGTTTTGGCTTGGGCCTGCCCTCTAAGCTCCTGAAGAGGATTTACTGCAATGGAGACTAAAGGCTCTTGCGTAACGCCTTGTATGCGTGATGGTTATATATGGACACAGGATCTGGAGCCCTGAGGGCCTACAAGCCTCATCCTCTGAGCCCAGAGGTGCCCATTATAGTGAGGGCTGGGAGTATTTAAGTCTTAGGCCTAGACCCTGAACTATGACCCTGCTGGTACTAGGATGAAGCGAGCTGTTTTCCCCTTTTTGGTGAGCTCATGAATAATCTAATAAGCTCTGCAGTGATTGGCCGGTTTACAGCAAGACGGCAGACACAACATGTGGAAATAGACTAAATAAAATGAGCCTCTGTGTTAATAAGCTCCGCCCTCATAAGGTTTAGTTAGCTGTGCTAGTTACTTGGAGCTAATGCTAGTAGCTAACGTTACCCATACTAGCTACTGGCTTTCTCTCTGGACATCAACACACAGTAGATTAAAGCTGTTCCTCACTATGGAGCTCCGAGTTTATAGTGATCTGCTTCCACCGCCAGACACGGATACAATCATTCAGCATGACTGCTACTTACAGGCTGCCGTTGGGTTGTAGACGCTAATAAAGGTGGAACTGCTTCTCTCGTCAGTCTTCTCAGGGTCAAACGCTGAGCAGTTCCGCTCAGAATAACATCTTCTGCCCCACCTTAAATTGCACAGGAGCTTCATTCTGGCCTGTAACTTGTTGCACCATTTAAGGTGGAACTGGAAAATTCACACAAGATTCACAAATTTCTCATTCAACATCCTGTTCCACCTTAAATAGTGCCACAGTTACATGCTGGCGCTTGTACAGGTATCTGAATGTAACTGACACATCATTTAAGGTGGAACCGGAGAGGAGCATAAGATGCTTTCTGGAGGCCCTTCTGGATGTGGTGTTAGTTTATTGAGCTCTGGGTCCAGAATGCAGTCTAGAGTGCAGTCCCGAGTAGTCCAGATGGTAGTCCAGAATGCTGTCCAGGGTAGTCCAAAATGCTGTCCAGGGTAGTCCAAAATGCTGTCCAGGGTAGTCCAAAATGCTGTCCAGAGTAGTCCAGGGTAGTCCAAAATGCTGTCCAGGGTAGTCCAAAATGCTGTCCAGGGTAGTCCAAAATGCTGTCCAGAGTAGTCCAGGGTAGTCCAAAATGCTGTCCAGGGTAGTCCAAAATGCTGTCCAGAGTAGTCCAAAATGCTGTCCAGAGTAGTCCAGGGTAGTCCAAAATGCTGTCCAGAGTAGTCCAGGGTAGTCCAAAATGCTGTCCAAAATGCTGTCCAGGGTAGTCCAAAATGCTGTCCAGGGTAGTCCAAAATGCTGTCCAGGGTAGTCCAAAATGCTGTCCAGAGTAGTCCAGGGTAGTCCAAAATGCTGTCCAGGGTAGTCCAAAATGCTGTCCAGGGTAGTCCAAAATGCTGTCCAGAGTAGTCCAGGGTAGTCCAAAATGCTGTCCAGGGCAGTCCAAAATGCTGTCCAGGGCAGTCCAAAATGCAGTCCAGAATAGTCCAGAGAATAGTCCAGAATAGTTCAAAATGCTATCCAGATGGTGGCCCAGAACAGTCCAATATGTAGACCAGAGAGTAGTCCAGAATGCAGTCCAGAATGAAGTCCAGAGTAGACCAGAGAGTAGTCTGGAATAGTTCGGAATGCAGTCCAGAGTATTCCACAGATACAAACTGGGCACAGAATTTTATAGCACTGCTGATAACACTTTCCGACCATACACTTGGATGTATCATTTCCTCACTGTCCAAACAAAACAAGTACCCATCAATCAAAGGGTCCAGACATTTTCCCAAGCAATCCCCATTTCTGTTGGTCCACTCATGATGGAATTTTCATACAGTGTAATCAGCAGCTGCTGTGACCAACTGATACATAAAAGTAGAAATCAGCGGAAGCGGAGATGCATGTTTATCTGTAAACAGTGATGGTGTATTGTATGTATGTATTGTCCATCTGAATCTTCCTGTGTTTGTAAATGGGAGTTTGTCCGTTGGCCCGTCTCTGGCGTTCTGTGTGGCTTTGTGTATATGAGCTCTGTCTGTAGTTTCGAGCGTGGTTGCATACTCAGCTCTGAGCTTTATGATTGTGTCTGGCCACCCTGGTAATGAGTCTGCTTTGCCCTTTTCTACCTGAGACTCAGTTTTGCCAGGCTAGCATTGTTTTTCGCGTGCTTGCATTCCAGACTTCCGGCCTTCTGCATCTTCCTAAACATTGATGTGTCTTGAGCCTCTGTGGCTCTCTCCCTCTCTGGGCTCCACTTAGCCAGCTAACCACAGGCCTAGTTTGATCTAGCCAAGCTAGCCAGCACAATAGCAGTGTGTATGTCATGTACGTGTTATATAGGTTAGGCTTTGATTTGAAGTGTGTTCTAGCATCGTGCCCTTCCCATACAACCCTGACCCCTACCCTTTACGATGTCCTCCTTTTTGGGCTTATGAAAGTGGCCACCCTACTGATAACATGTCAAGGGAACAAATTAAGAATCCAACTGGCCGCTGATTGATCAGAACTGTGGTTGGTCCAATAGCTGTTCATGATCTGCAGGTGAAGCATGTGGCATGGCTAGACATGGTGATATAGCTCCACTAAAAACAGGCCCACCGTCATGAGACAGACGGTCCAGGGTTAGACCAAGCCCAAAGCCTAGTTGTCTAAACCTGCTTGCCTGTCTTTCTGGACTTCTAGATGTCTGTAAATGCCCTCCATGTCTGTAAACCCAGACCTCCTTATTTAACCTGCGTACCTCTCTGCTCCATTAGCCAACCCTGACACTGAGAAACGTAAACGGGGCATCGTGGTGATGTGGCTGTATGGCAAGGTGAAGGTAAAGTCACCCCCGTCTCAAGCTCTGACCACCATCTCGTTTACATCCCAGTAGGTCTTGGAAAACCGAGGGAAAGACAGATATCAGCCTTCATTTGACATTATGCTAATGGCGCCCTGCTAATTGGGGCATAATAGCTTTCGGTTTTTGCTAGCAATTTAGTCAGACTGTCTTTTAATTGTCATTAGCCTTGTTAGCAGTTTCAGTCATTGGAATGGAATTTATTCATTAGAATAAAAATGTGTCTTAATTAGATCATAATTACATTTATGTGCATTATGAATATATTAGCCGTTTCCGAAGCGCCTCTTAACAGCATGTTGTTCAAAGTGTTCCTTTTTTCCTGTTAGCGTTGCTGGATTTTCCTGTGGAATTTGCATTGGTTCGTGGCGTTCCAACCTGCCAGTGGTTATTTACGGATGCTGTACAGGGGTTGGACAATGAAACTGAAACACCTGGTTTTAGACCACAGTCATTTATTAGTATGGTGTAGGGCCTCCTTTTGCGGCCAATACAGCGTCAGTTGGTCTTGGGAATGACATATACTGCGTCCTGCACAGTGGTCAGAGGGATTGTAAGCCATTCTTCTTGCAGGATAGTGGCCAGGTCACTACGTGATGCTGGTGGAGGTTCGTCCTTCTTGGCGGTATGCTGACATTACCCTGGATACCGTGGCTCTTGATACATCACAAAGACTTGCTGTCTTGGTCACAGATGCGCCAGCAAGACGTGCACCAACAATCTGTCCTCTTTTGAACTCTGGTATGTCTCCCATAATGCTGTGTGCATTGCAGTATTTTGAGCAGAACTGTGCTCTTACCTGCTAACTGAACCTTCACACTCTGCTCTTACTGGTGCAATGTGCAATTAATGAAGATTGGCCACCAGGCTGGTCCAATTTAGCCATGAGACCTCCCACACTAAAATGACAGGTGTTTCAGTTTCATTGCCCCACCCCTGTATCGCATCATTACGTCACTGGTTTTCAACAAGGTTCTGGAATACGTGTCTGTTTTGCATTTTAGTCCATCAGTGTCCTCTTACTTCAATACCCAGCATGCACTGCGCTAATATGTCATACCACCATCACAGCAAAGGTACTATAGGTTACATTTATGGTATTCAGCTGACGCTCTTATCCAGAGCAACTTACAAGGTTAATCACATTACAGGTGGGCCAGTGTGGTGTTAGGAGTCTTGCCCAAGGACTCTTATTGGTGTAGCACAGCACCACCCAGACCGGGATTCGAACCCCAGTCTCCCACGTGTGGTGGTGGCTACTTGGCAGGTAGTGGTGTTATCCGCTGAGCTACACCAACCAGGTTAATACTCTCGTCGTCAAAAGAACACAAACAACTGAACCCAGAAGGAATCAGCCGACAGGTTGAGATTGTGAGACATCACATGATTCAAGTTCCACACTCTGTGTGACATAAGCAAGCCCTCCGTGAGTCGTCCTGTTAGTGCCAGCACCATTGGCAGACGGCTGCACGATCCGTGACTACATGCACACAGACTGTTAGGATGACTGTCCTTAACACCACGTCAGCACCACCTGCATGGTGTCGTGCCAGACTGACATGGAGTGCTTCAGAATGGCAGCGGGTTATCTTCAGTGATGAGTCCTGCTTGTGTCTTGGTGGGGATGACCAACGAATCCGTGTGTGGAGGCACCGTGGTCAGCACCACGACGAATGGTTTGTTGTCACACGTCCAGGTGTTACTCCACCTCCACACCTGCCGCACCATCTGCAGGAACTGTGTGAGGATATTGAAGCTGCATGGGATGATTATTACAGGACACCATTAGGAACCTCTACAGCTCCATACCGAGACATCTGGATTGTTGTGTTAGCCACCATGGCAGCCCGACGCCATACTGAGAGACGCTACTTCTGTATGTGTAGCTCAATAAATATTGATCATATCAGTCTACATTTATCATTTATTATTATTATCATTGCATCACTACACTCCCACACCTCCATCTGGGTGCAGCTCTTCTTTGGATGAGGAGTCTAATAAAGGTGGCCTCACTTGGCTTCCCACTGCATTAGCTCTTCTGGTGAAGAAAGCTCCTCCCACCCTCCAAACATACCATGAGAAGGAGGTTTTCTGGGTCTCTGGGCCAGAAAACTTCACTCCAGAGACTCACATAGCAGCACTGTAGGAGACCACCGGTGTACAACAGCTCTAGCAATGGAAACGCTTTTCATTCCGCACCCCTGTAAGAACTCCTGAATCCACAGAACCCTGAGGTCGCTCGTAATTCCTCAACCTGGAGGGAAAGCTAGTGAGGCTCAGTGGATAAACTTGGGTCGGAGCACCTCCTTCCTGTCCTCCCCTGCAGTAAAAGCTCAGTCCGTGATTACAGCCATCTGTCTTGGCGTACGAACCGACGCCAGCAGTAATTGAAAAGTGGAGGAGAGAAAAAAAATTAATTTACTAAAAATAAACCAGAGAAAAGAAATTGGCTAAAAAATGAACTGGGCACGTAAACAGGCCGCAGAATGGAAATGCCAGCGAGGCGGTCATTTCCCCCGATAAGGGCATCGGCTGCCTAAATGAGTAATGTAGCGTTTTTGTAACATGATATTATACACACTCTTTATGAAGGGGTTATTTTTTCACCTGGAAACTCGGACACATTCATCACCATGTAGAATAGGCTCAGCACGGGAGAAGGAAGGAGAGCGAGAGAGAAAGAGAGAGAGAGGGAGCGGGAGAGTTACAGTTACATAATAGAAGGTGTTTTAGTGCCCAAGAATAAGTCCTTAAATAAATGGAATAATTATGCAGATCTGTGCTCTGAACGCTCTCATCTCACCTTGTGTGTTTAAGATGGTAGTACCTTCAGGCTCCTGCAGGGGGCGCTGGGGCTGTCAACACCTGTGGGGTGTGAGTGACGGGATCCATAGATTGGGAAGAGGTGCTACAGTGCAGGGAATGTCCCGTCCCATGTGTGGAAAACGCTCCAGAGCAGATGTTAATGATTGGCTAAAAGGAGGGACTGCATGTGGGCGTGGCCAAAGACCATAGTGTGAAGGAAGTAGCTGAATCTGCAGGTGTATGGAAGCGTACGGTCATACAGGTCTACCAGCAGTGGCTAAAATCCCAGTCTACAGGGAATTCACCAACTGTTGCCCCACACGTTAGAAGGACCTGGGTTGGGCTGCTGACTGGGACGTCTGGGGTCCTTTCTGTGTGCGGTTGACATATTCTCCCCGTGTCCCTACCACAGTCCAAAGACACTGTCCCCCTAGGTGTGGAAGTGTATGTCTGCACTGTGATGGACTAGAGGCCTGTCCAAGGCTGCTTCCTGTACTAGAACAGGCTCCAGCACCCTCTGTGTCTCTAACTCAACTCAGGTTAAGCAGCTTATGGGGATGGTTGAGTGCATGAATGTACACATGGCCTCTTTCACAGCCTGTAAATAAGTTAATAATAATAATAATAATAATAATAATAATAACAATAATTTTATTAATATTATTAATTTTTTAAAAATAATTTATATAATAATAATAACAACAACAATAATAATAATAATAATAATAATAATAATAATAATAATAATTCTATTAATATTATTAATTTTTTAAAATAATTTTTATAATAGTAATAATAATTATTATTATTATTATTATTATTATTATTATTATTATTATTATAACCATAATCATAATAATCGGCATCAGCATCAGCATCACCATATTAATAATATTATTATTATTATTTTTAAATTATTATTATTATTATTATTATTATTATTATTATTAATACTAATAATAATAATAACAATAACAATAACAATAACAATAATACTAATAATAATAATAAAAATATGATGATGATGATGAGATGATGATGATGAGTATTATGTGATGATGAGTATTATTGTTATTGCTTAATATTATTAATATGCTATTAATATTAATATTAATATTATCATCATCACATTATTATTATTGTTATTATTGTCATTATTATTGCTGTTATTATTATTATTATATTATTATTATTAATAACAACAACAACAACAACAACAATAATAAAAAAAATTATTATTATTGTTATTTTTAATAATAATAATAATAACAACAACAAAACTAGAGTTCTGTCTAAATAGTTTGCTGTAACTGACAAATCGTCCATTATTATTATTAACATTAGCTGTTATTATTAATATTAGCGGTCATTAGCGGTTCTGACAGTTTCAGGACTATAGATGTTTGTTTTTGTGCTTGAACCTCCGTGTTAGCACTGGGTGCTCAGCGCTGTGTGGGCGTAGGTGTTGGATTGTCTCAGACCACTTGTCTACCCTTCCCCTTCCTTATGTCTTCAAGCCTCTGCTGGTGTCCACACTCGCCTCTGTACACCGACCAAGATTCCAATTAAACCTAGTGAGAAATTTGAGCACACTCAGAAGTAAAACCGTACTGCCAGTGTTTCTGTTCATACACATACAGTAAATAAAATAACCCGAGGATAACTCTCTGTTACACCATGTTGCCTCAGGTTAACAAACCCGTTCCTCACTTTACAAGGACACGAAGCGTGATGAAAGGGTTAAGGAGGATGAGAGCAGTTTAAATAAATAACATCCCACCTGTATTAGGGCACCGTATCTCCTGGTGGGCTTCTGTTAACCCCTTTGTAAAGCTTATGAATGACACACCACACAGCTCATAGAAAAGCTTTGTTTTTTTTTTTTGGTCATTTTTACATTCATCCATTCAAAATCACCCGCATCTGTTGGGATGTATAAATCCCACAACTGAGGGGTGTTTGTTTTTACTGAGTTTTGTACAAATGATGTTTTTTATGCTAGGAGAAATGGCTTAAATATGTGTGTTGCCTAGAGGCAACACCATGCAACAGTGAAATGACGGTATTCCATTTATTTCTGCCATGTAATCATCAGCATGCAGCATGTTTAAATAATGTTAGCAGATTTGTTTGACAGTTAAAGGCGACTGATCAGTTTTGCAATTTGCAGTGTCACAGTGCTATACATTTTGCACAGACGACATACAGCACTGGAATATATAGTAACGTAGGTCATTTTATCACCAGGGTTTCTTTAAATTATAATAAATGAATCTTTTAAGTATGTTAGTATTTAAAGATCAACCAATAGCATAGTGACTTACATTCTGTACAAATCTGGGATCAAAAATCTCATCTAGTTCCATATGTGTATCGCTATATAGCACTTCTATTCAAGGTTATCCATTGTCACATAATGTTGCCTCAAGGCAACGTACAGCAAAATGACCCCTACACACATTACTTTATAAAAGTTTATGCAAGAAAGTGACATGTAACATGTTTTAAACAGTGCCGCTGTAATGCCCGGTGGCATGTTATGAACCCACATGCATATTTTGACTAAATAAATAAAGCCTGGGTATCAAGATTTATAGTCCATGCTCATGACGTTTCAGCCTACAAGACCTCCATTAGATGAAACTGTGAAAACAGGACACACATAGTGTTTCACCCTGTTCTTCAATGGTCGGGACCCCCACAGGACCCCCACAGAGCAGGTGTTATGTGGGTGGTGGATCATTCTCAGCACTGCAGTGACACTGGCATGGTGGTGGTGTGTTGGTGAGCTGGTGGAGTGTGTGAGCTGGTGTGAGAACCGTCCACCAACCAATACTATCCAGGGAACAGCGTTACTTGACTAACCAGTGTAAATGCATGTGGCTACAATCTTAGTGCCCGGGCGTGAACGGGGGTCTAACTCTTCTAGTTATTTCACAGTGTGGTAATATTTTATATTACATTAATATTTTTTGGGTCTTCTGTCTTACATTTATAGCATTTAGCTGACGCTCTTATCCAGAGCGCCTTACGAGGTTAGTCATATCACAGGTAGGCCAGTGCAGTGTTAGGAGTCTTGCCCAAGGACTCTTATTGGTGTAGCACAGTACAGTCACCCTTACCAGAATTTGGACCCCACTCTCCCACATGTGGTGGTGGCTCCCTGGCGGGTAGTGGTGTTATCTGCTGAGCTACACCAACCACCGAATCTTCAGTGCCATGAAAAGCTACCTAAGCTAGCTAGCTGTACATGCACAAGAGCTTTAAATTGGACCCTGACGTTTTTGGCTGCCAAGGAAGAATCTACAACATGTGTAGGCAGGAGCGTCTGGATAGCTTACCAACCTATCTACACTCCTTATCCACTGTATCAGCCCCACTGAGCATATAGGACACTCTGTAGTTCTACAGCTCCAGACTGTAGTCCCTCTGTTTCTCTGTATACTGTATTACCCTGTTCTTCAATGGTCCGGACCCCCACAGGACCACCACAGAGCAGGTATGATGTGGGTGGTGGATCATGGAAAGTCTGCCTGCATAGACCCACACGTATGTACCCGTTTCCACATACACAGACTGATACTGATACACCTGCTTGTATCTGCACTCGTTCTCTGCATACTTTGGTCAAGACCCCCACAGGACCACCACAGAGGAGGCTACTATGTGGGTGGTGGATCATTCTCAGCACTGACGTGGTGGTGTGTTAGTGTGTGTGGTGCCTGTGTGAGTGGATCAGACACAGCAGTGCTGCTGGACACCTCAGTGTCACTGCTGGACTGAGAATCGTCCACCAACCAAAGCTATTCAGCCAACAGAGTCCTGTGGGCAGTGTCCTGTGGGCAGTGTCCTGTGGGCAGTGTCCTGTGGGCAGTGTCCTGTGGGCAGTGTCCTGTGGGCAGTGTCCTGTGGGCAGTGTCCTGTGGGCAGTGTCATGTGGGCAGTGTCCTGTGGGCAGTGTCCTGTGGTCAGTGTCATGTGGGCAGTGTCCTGTGGGCAGTGTCATGTGGGCAGTGTCATGTGGGCAGTGTCCTGTGGGCAGAGTCCTGTGGGCAGCGTCCTGTGGGCAGTGTCATGTGGACAAGGTCCTTGGGGTAGTGTCCTGATGACTAGAGGATGACCATCACTGCACTGTGCAGCAGCAGATGAGCTATCGTCTCTGACTGTCCATCTACAAGGTAGACCAGCAGGGTAGGAGTGTCTAATAGAGTGGACAGTGAGTGGACACAGTGTCTAAACACTCCAGCAGCACTGCTGTGTCTGATCCACTCACACCAGCACCACACACACTAACACACCACCACCACGTCAGTGTCACTGCAGTGCTGAGAATGATCCACCCCCCACATCATACCTGCTCTGTGGTGGTCCTGTGGGGGTCCTGACCATTGAAGAACAGAGCATCAACGTATGCAGGGAACGAGTGCAGATACAAGCAGGTGTATGGGATGAGTCTGTGTATGTGGATACAGGTACAGGTCTATGCAGGCAGACTTTCCGCCAGGCCCTTCTCGAGGAGCCACTTGTCCTATTCCCCTCACGCAGCGGTGACTAGCGCTAAGCTGTGGCATTAGCATAATTGGGAATCTGTCCTCCTGCTTGTTGTGTCTCTCTCACACACACACATGTTTACACACCCCTATGCGCACACACACCAACACATGCAGAATGATGGATGAGACGGTGACAAGGTCTTGTGCAGGAAATGAAGGCGCGGCGGAGGCCTGCGGTGTCACCGCCGACACCGGCTCGATGGCATCTAATGGTTTATTGCGGGGCAATATCAGCCGGTTCCCCTCTCAGTAATAGAGACGAATGGCGTGCTACAGGCTGGGGTGGATGTTGAAGCATCTGTCTGGATTGCGCTAATACCTAGTTTGCAATGCAGGACCACCAAACAGTACGAGAGGGTCATTTGTTTGATTGGCAGGTACATTTCTCCTCCCACGCTCAATAAATGTCAGGGGCTGGGACTAGAACTGGTAGTCAATGAACCGTGTGCCATGACTAGACCACAATACACAAGGCCTGTCTAACCGGACCGTTCAGCCTGACGCCAGAGCGGAACTCTGCCTGTGTGGATGGCGTTCCTAGCGAACACGGAGCGCGCTCAGGGTCATTCTCATGGAGTCCTTAACCTGGAGACTTAGGTTCTAGAACCCTTTGTTTGTGGTTTGTTGCTGTTCTCCGGGCTTCAGTCTCCAGTCTACCTATGTTAAAGAACCCGTCTCTGCTCTACAGCCTTCTGCCCTTTCTTTACTTCGGTGTCTGTCCAAGCAGCACCAAGCTCTGTCCTGTCTCTGCTCTAGAACCTTACAATATTCCTGTGTAGAACCTCTTGTCTCTGCTTCATACACTGTATCTGTTCAAGGACCTTCTGCTTCCATGCCATCTCTGCTCTAGAACCTCCCCTGTGTTCGGCCTGCCCCTGTTTAGAATCTTTGATCGGTTTAAGAACCTTCTACGACGTGTCTCTGTTCTAGAATGTTCTGTTTCTGCTTTTTACCTATCTGGAAACTGTCTGTCTCTGCATTGTCTCTGTTAAGAACACTGTATCTGTTCAAGAACCTTCTGCTTCCATGCCATCTCTGCTCTAGAAGCTCTAGAATCTCTGCTTAAGAACCTTCTACAGCGTCTCTCTGTTCAGAAACCTTCTGGTTTCATCCTGTCTGTTCTAGAATGTTCTGTTTCTGCTGTTTACCTATCTGGAAACTTCTGTCTCTGTTTAGAACACTGTATCTGTTCAAGGACCTTCTCTGTGTCTGGTCTGACACTGTCTAGAACCTTATGTCTGTATCTTGTCCGTGTCCTAGACTCTTCCTCTTTGGATTTTCGTCTGTTGTCTTTCTCTGTCTAGAACCCTTTGTTTATTCAACCTGTTGTCTCTGCCTGGTCTCTGTTATAGTACTTCCCATCTGTGCTCCGTCCCTGTCTAGAACATTGCATCTCTGCCTTGTCCCTGTGTGAAACCTTTAGTTTGCAACCTGTCTCTGTTTTGAAACATTCTGTCTCTGCCCTTTTCTGTTCTAGATCCTTCTGTCTCTCCCCTCTTCCTTGCTGGACTCTTTTGTATCTGCTCTGCTTAGAACCATCTTTCTTGTACAAGAACCTTTTACATCTGCCTAGTTCCTGTTCTACAGCCTTTTGTCTTTGACCTTTCCCAGTCACAAACCATTGATTTCTGATCTGTCTCTGTGTAGAACCAGCAGCCTTCACTATCTGTCCTGTCTCTGTCTAGTACCTTTCTGCTCTACAGCCTCCTGTCTTCCTGGCCAGGTAATTTTGTCTCTGCAGTCTCTGTTTAGAACCATCTGTATTTCCAGATTCTTTTTTCTGTACCTGATCTCTGTTCTAGAACCTTCTGTATGTTCTCTTTTTCTGTCTAAAACTTCTTCTCGGTCTGTGCTTAGAACCTTCTACCTTTGCATAAGCCTTCTGTCACTGGCTAGAACCACCTGTTTCTGGTCTCTGTTCTAGAATCCACTGTCTCTTCCCTATAACCTCCTGTCTTCCTTGCTGGACTGTTTTGTCTCTGCTCTGTCCATGTTTGGAACCCTTTATCCTTTTAGGGACCCATTGTCTCAGCTTGATCTCTGTTCTTTGTTTGGAAGTCTCTGCCCAGTCACTGGCTAGAACCTTCTGTTTCTGCCTCGGCTCTGTTCTAGAATCCTGGGTCTTTCCCCTACAACCTCCTGTTTCCTTTCGTTCGCAATTTTGTCTCTGCTTTGTCCCTGTTTAGCACCATCGGTCTTTTAAAGAACCTTTTTTTCTCTTCCTGGTCTCTGTTCTAGAACCTTCTATATGTTCCTTTTCCTTGTCTAGAACATTCTACTTTTTCTCGATCTGTGTCTGGAACCTTTTATCCTTACACAAGCCTTCTGTCTCTACCCTGTCCCTGGTTAAGACCTTCTGTTTCCGCCTTGTCTATGTTCTAGAGCCTTCTGTCTCTGTTGTAGAACACTCTGTCTTTATTGTGTACCTATGTCTATTTAAAAAGCATTAGTCGTCATCCGGTTTCTGTTCTAGAACCTTCTCCCTTTGCCTGGTCTCTGCTCTAGAACTTTCCATCTGTAGCCTTTCATCTATATCTGCTCTGACTCTGTATAGAGTTCTGTATTACGAGAGCCTTCTATCTCCATCCGGTTTCTGTTCTAGAACCTTCTCCCTTTGCCTGGTCTCTGCTCTAGAACTTTCCATCTGTAGCCTTTCATCTATATCTGCTCTGACTCTGTATAGAGTTCTGTATTACGAGAGCCTTCTATCTCCGTCCTGTTTCTGTTCTAGAACCTTCTCCCTTTGCCTGGTCTCTGCTCTAGAACTTTCCATCTGTAGCCTTTCATCTATATCTGCTCTGACTCTGTATAGAGTTCTGTATTACGAGAGCCTTCTATCTTCATCCTGTTTCTGTTCTAGAACCTTCTGTCTCTGATCTTCTGTCTCTGGTTCTTTCCGTGGTGGAATCTTTTGTCTTTGCCCTGTCCCTGTTTAGAACCCTCTGCCTGTTCAAGACCCTGTTGTCTCTGCCTGGTCTTTTCCGCCTGTCTGGAAAGAAGAGGACGACTCCATAAACCCCAGAACCGATACCGGAACACTGTTTGGTGTTGAGATCTCAGCCTGTACCGCACAAATACTTTAGGAAAGTTATCCCTCTTGGTGTTCTCTTGTCACAGATGGCCCTGCAATTAAAATATTCACAGCAAATTGAATTTATAGCACCCAATTACGTTGACATCTGCGGTATGACAAAGTGGCATTTAGCGGATCCCTCCAAAGACGCGGTGTTCTGCTACTGTGTTCGACAAACCAGCCCACACACATGCCACAGGACATCTGAAGAGTCCATTTGTTTTTTTTGTTTTTCTTAAAGATGCGTGTATATGTGTCACCGACTAAGTACTCCTACTTCTGTTCACAGTCCAGATGAAGCACCAGCGATGATGTCTCAATCTCAGGTTCTCAGGTTCTCTACATTAGTTCATGAGGTCTGACATATATCACTCTGCTTCCTTCAGAACAAACTCTAGATTAGCACCAACAAAGCCAAATCCTGCTCAGGTTGGAGCGGGTGCAAGACAAATGGCTTCCTGATATCTGGGTGATCTCAAACAATGACCTTCCCTGATGATCCTGGGGTTTGATGGGAATCCAGTCTTTGCCCCTCCAGTCTAGTCCCAGTTCAATCATGCAAAATAGGCCTAGATCCGATATTCTCACGACTGGACCGATCACACTCCTAAACTGACCCACATATACAAAAGCATAGTGCAGCAACAGCACCAACACCCTAGAAACCACCTAGCAACACCCTGATAACCACATAACCACACTATGCCAACCACCTAGCAACACCTTAGAAACTACCTGGAATATCCTAACAACCACTTAGCAAAACAACCACTTAGCAGTTACCTAACAACACCCTTGCCCCCACCTAACAAAACCATAGCAACAATCTAGCATCCCGTTAATAACCACCTGGGATGTCAGAGGAACCACCTTGCAAAACTATAGCAAGCACTTAGAAATATTCTAACAACCACCTGGGTTACCACTTTCATCCACCATGCAACAGCCTAGCAACACCCTAGCAATTGCATAACAACACCCTAGCGTCCAGCGTACAACACTCTAGCAACCACCCAACAACACACTAGCAACTACCTAGGATACCCAAGCAACCACCCAACAGCACCCTAGCAAGATTCTAACCAGTGAGCAACCACCTGGGATACCATAGCAACCATCTAGTAACACCCTAACAACCACCCAACAGCACCCTAGCAAGATTCTAACCATTGAGCAACCACTGGGATACCATAGCAACCATCTAGTAACACCCTAACAACCAACAACAACAAGATTCTAACCATTGAGCAACCACCTATACCATAGCAACCATCTCTAGTAACATTGAAACAACCACCCAACAACACTCTAGCAAGATTCTAACCATTGAGCAACCACCTGGGATACCATAGCAACCATCTAGAAACACCCTAACAACCACCCAACAGCACCCTAGCAAGATTCTAACCAGTGAGCAACCACCTGGGATACCATAGCAACCATCTAGTAACACCCTAACAACCACCCAACAACACTCTAGCAAGATTCTAACCATTGAGCAACCACCTGGGATACCATAGCAACCATCTAGTAACACCCTAACAACCACCCAACAACACTCTAGCAAGATTCTAACCATTGAGCAACCACCTGGGATACCATAGCAACCATCTGGTAACACCCTAACAACCACCCAACAACACTCTAGCAAGATTCTAACCATTGAGCAACCACCTGGGATACCATAGCAACCATCTAGTAACACCCTAACAACCACCCAGCGACACCTTAGCAACGTGGAATAGTATAAAACCGAATAGCAACATCCTAGCAACCACCTGGGATACCACTGCAACTACCTTCCAACACATGTAGCAATAACCTAGCTACATCCTAGAAACGAACTGAGATGCCACTTCACAGCTACTATATCAAATACCGTAGTAATCGTTTAGCCACACCCCGGCAACAGCTTGATGAGCAATCAGTCTGCAGCTTGATGAATTACAAGAACGCAGGTTCATAATTCATCTCTTTACAGTGTTCCTGTACACACTCTGTACAGTACAGGATACTGTAGGTACCGCTGCTGCACCTGTACCTCAATTCTCTCAAACACCAGACAGCGCTAATCTACTTTGTGCATGTGTGTGTGTGTGTGTGTGTGTGTGTGCGGGTGATGTAATTGCATTTGGGGACGCGCTGTATTATGCTGTGTTCTGGCAGGGTGTCTGTGCAGCGCTGAGGCTGTGGAGAAGCTGCCCTGACTGTGAACTGATCTGAGTTACCGCACTCATAAAGACAGAGAACGTGCTGTTTATCAGGGAGCATGCTGGATGTGAGGCCCGGGGACACGGTTAATTCGCTGTCCGTTTGGTGGGGGCGAGGATGAGTCATGTAATGTTTTATTTTTATTAGAGAAGTTAACCCAGTCTGGCTGAACGACCCTGAGAACCTTCTATGGTGACCCCAGTTCATCTCAGTCCGTGGACTTGAGGAACATAACTGACAGCAGTGATGTAACTAGGGGTCTTATGGACCGATATCCATGTCAAATCCCCTCGTCCAGCTAACACTGACTACCTAATTAGGCTTTTACCTTACTACCATTTTGTCTCAAGCAACTTGAGGAGAGTCCAGTATTTGTTCAAAACAATGGGATCCGATTGAGGGGTGGTTACTAGAGTATTGCTAGACCAATGCTATGCCATCCCAGGTGGTTACTAGAGTATTGCTAGACCAATGCTATGCTATCCCAGGTGGTTGCTAGAGTATTGCTAGGCTAATGCTATCATATTCCAGGTGGTTGCTAAAATACTCCTAGACTATTGCTATGCTATCCCAGGTTGTTGCTGAAGTATTACCAGGCCACTTCTATATTATCCCTGGTGACTGCTAGAGTATTGCTAGGCCAATGCTATGCTATCCCAGGTGGTTGCTAAAGTATTGCTAGGCTAATGCTATGCTATCCCAGGTGGTTGCTAAATACTGCTAGACTATTGCTATGCTATCCCAGGTTGTTGCTGAAGTATTACCAGGCCACTGCTCTATTATCCCCGGTGACTGCTAGAGTATTGCTAGGCCGATGCTATGCTATCCCAGGTTGTTGCTGAATTATTGCTTGGCCACTGCTATATTATCCCTGGTGACTGCTAGAGTATTGCTAGGCCAATGCTATGCTATCCCAGGTTGTTGCTAGAGTATTGCTAGGCCCTAAGAGTATTGCTAGGCCAATGCTATGCTATCCCAGGTGGTTGCTAGAGTATTGCTAGGCTAATGCTATGCTATTCCAGGTGGTTGCTAAAATACTACTAGACTATTGCTATGCTATCCCAGGTTGTTGCTGAAGTATTACCAGGCCACTGCTATATTATCCCTGGTGACTGCTAGAGTATTGCTAGGCCAATGCTATGCTATCACAGGTTGTTGCTGAAGTATTACCAGGCCACTGCTATATTATCCCTGGTGACTGCTAGAGTATTGCTAGGCCAATGCTATGCTATCCCAGGTGGTTGCTAAAGTATTGCTAGGCTAATGCTATGCTATCCCAGGTTGTTGCTGAATTATTGCTTGGCCACTGCTCTATTATCCCCGGTGACTGCTAGAGTATTGCTAGGCCAATGCTATGCTATCCCAGGTTGTTGCTGAATTATTGCTTGGCCACTGCTATATTATCCCTGGAGACTGCTAGAGTATTGCTAGGCCAATGCTATGCTATCCCAGGTGGTTGCTAGAGTATTGCTAGGCTAATGCTATGCTATCCCAGGTGGTTGCTAAAATACTGCTAGACTATTGCTATGCTATCCCAGGTTGTTGCTGAATTATTGCTTGGCCACTGCTCTATTATCCCCGGTGACTGCTAGAGTATTGCTAGGCCAATGCTATGCTATCCCAGGTTGTTGCTGAATTATTGCTTGGCCACTGCTATATTATCCCTGGTGACTGCTAGAGTATTGCTAGGCCAATGCTATGCTATCCCAGGTGGTTGCTAGAGTATTGCTAGGCTAATGCTATGCTATCCCAGGTGGTTGCTAAAATACTGCTAGACTATTGCTATGCTATCCCAGGTTGTTGCTAAATTATTACTTGGCCACTGCTCTATTATCCCTGGTGACTGCTAGAGTATTGGTAGGCTAATGCTATTTTATTCCAGGTGATTGCTGAAGTATTGCTAGGCCATAATGGCTCTAGGCTAGGCCATAATGCTATACTAGGTGGTTGCCAAAATATGGCTAGGCCATTACTATGTTATCCCAGGTTGTTGCTAAAATACAGCTAGGATATTACAATGCTATACTAGGTGTTTACTAAAGGATTGCCAGGCCGTTACTATGGTA
Source organism: Prochilodus magdalenae (assembly GCA_024036415.1). NCBI lineage: Eukaryota > Metazoa > Chordata > Actinopteri > Characiformes > Prochilodontidae > Prochilodus > Prochilodus magdalenae. The sequence continues at coordinate 1,052 of JAMWET010007346.1, read as the reverse complement.
TCCCATGTGAATGGTAAAATTTTGGTGGGGCATTATTATGGTACCCCATGTGGATGGTAAATTTTTGTAGGACATTACTATGGTATCCCATGTGGATGGTAAAATATTGCTAGACCCTTGCTATGTTATCCCAGGTGGTTGCTAAAGTATTGCTACATCACTGAGCAATATTTTAATATAGAGAGTATGTCACATATGATGGATGGGGCAGCACACTTGACCTTTGACTAGGTTAACTTCAGGTTAACTTCGGGTGCTGAAGGTTAGGGATCCAGCCTTGTAACCAGAAGGTTAATGGGCACAACTGAAGTGCCCTTGAGCAAGGGTGCTAACCCTGTGTGCTCCCTGATCCTTAAAGTGTGTGGGTGTGTATATGTGGGAGTTTCACTGCACGGATGGGTTAAATGTGGAGGTCTGTGTCCAGGCAGGTCACTTCTAAATTCTAAAATTAGAGTTCAGTAGCTTTCAACCATACAGACTTACTAACTTAGCAGTAGTTTATTTGAGAGTCCTAATAGAACACAGCCACTCTCTGAAATATCCCAGTGTCTGGCTATAAGGTTTAAAAGCATCAACATCACTCACTCCTGTACTCACTAATACACTCACTAGTTCACTCACTCACTCACTCACTCACTCACTCACTCACTCACTCACTCACTCACTCACTCAAACTTATTCACTCACTCACTCACTCACTCACTCACTCACTCACTCACTCACTCACTCACTCACTCACACTTATTCACTCACTCACTCACTCAAACTTATTCACTCACTCACTCACTCACTCAACTCACTCACTCACTCACTCACTCAATCAACTCACTCACTCAACTCACGTCGCGTAACTGCACTCCACCCAACTGACTCCCTGCACTCACTGCAGCTCACGTCACATCAAAACTTATTCACTCAGCTCAACCATCACGTCACTCTCACTCACGCTCACTTATGTCAACTCAATATTTAGGTTTCATACTCAACTCACGAATTTGCTCATAACACAGTAGTAGCGTACGGCATCTTATTCACATCAATACTCAGTGTCA
>JAMWET010007345.1:0-31861 GCA_024036415.1 Prochilodus magdalenae | reverse complement strand
CTAGTCCACATTCGTTTCTGGATCAGTTGACGGGAATGATAAATATTCCTCATTGCAGGCCCATGTACAGCATTTCCTTCCGGCAGAATTTATACTAACAGAACTTATTCCTCCAGAAAGCAAGACAGCAAAAGATGGATCTGAGGTCCTAACAGAACGGCTTGTGCTTCTGCTGCTACTATACTTCGTGTTGTTTGTTTGTTTGTGTTTCTTATGGCTGTATGTTACTGTCGAAGCTGCTGACGAAACACAGCATAAATACTGTATATTCACTGAAATAAACTTTGCCTGGTGTTGAAGACTGTGTCCTGTTTTTGTTTGGGGGGGGGGTAGTAAAGCATAGAATGCAATGCATACAGAAAGACAGACAGACAGACAGACAGACAGACAGACAGACAGACAGACATCAGATTACATGCCACATCTAGTGCTATATCTAAAGTGGTCCACTCGTTTATTCATTCACTGACCACTACACAGGCTGTCCTATATAGAACACTATACAGGGTAGCAGTGAGGGAGACGGTAGAGGGAAATGCACTCTGACTACACTTTCCTGCGGCTGAGTCAGACATCATCGCTCTTCTGAGGAATTCCAGTCTTTGAAAGCGAACGTGTGTAGTGCCATAAACAGAAGTGAAACCAAAAGAGAATTTCAGAGAAACCGAGTTAGAGTGGTCTGGTGTGAAGCGGCCGATTGTTGGAAAACTTACAGACCCTGATTGGGCCTGCTATACTGCACCTAAATCTGACTTATGGCTTTAATCAGAGGTGCTGGAGCAAGAACACCATTAAATGCAATTGTTCTGGCAGTGTCTGAGCTATTTGTGCTTGTTAGGATACATATTCTGACTTACGAAAGTGCTTAGTGTTGATGCCATGTGAATCTAATTGTGTTTACATCTCAACCATTTCATTCTACTGTTAGTGACCAATCAGTGGATGTCCTCTTTGGTGAAGTAGGTGCTTCTTTAGCTTGGCTAAGTAGCCTGACCAGCCATAAACTGCTTATTCTTTACATTGCTAAAGCTAAGGCTAAGTCAGATTAGAACTGTAGAGTAAGAGCGTTTGCTAAACGCCATGAAAGCAAACATCAGTGTCTCCAAATAACTAGACTAGAGGGCCTGTAAAATTGAGTAAGACTAACTAGTCATCTTGGGCTTGATCTAATCCTAGAACTTTTGTTACAGTACTTAGACTTTTCCTTGTTTTAGTACAACATGTACATGCAGGAATGAGCTAGAATTTTGGTTCCTCTCACAAATGGCCCGTAATGGCCTAGAAAAGAAAGTCTGGTTCTAATGACTTCTGTTAAATGAGGTTTCTGGCTCATTTTGGAGATACTTGTTTTTCTTTGGACCGTGACGATAATGTATATTAATGTTTGGTCATTGGCTGGTGAAGTTTCAGCTGTTTGGCCTACTCTTTACTGTGGCTACTTTGATACCGAACGTGTGTATTGCCAAATCGGGGTGCGTTAAACAGATGTGAAACCAGAAGAGAATTTCAGAGAAAACGGAGTCAATGAACAGTCAATCAGAGTGGTTTGGTGTGAAGTGGCTGATTCTTGGAAAACAGTGGTCATGATTGGAACCAGCGGTCACAACGTCTACAACACATACAGCCCATTCATTTACTATCCAGAACCTCCAGTGAACCTGCACATGAACCTAATTTCTGACCTATGTGTGGCCAGTCAGTGGATTTCCTTTAAACCATGAACTGTTCATTATTTACATGACTAAGACTATGTCAGATTAGAACTGTACTAAAGTACCAACAGATTAGAACTTGTGCTTAGTATGGTGGTGGTTCTATACTAGTTTGGGGTTTGTTCTCATGGCATGGTGGGGGTTCTACTGGTCCACCTAAACACATCACTGACAATGATGGGATATCCCAGCAGGATAGATACACTGTGCCATCAGGCCAGAGTTGTCTAGAACTGGTTCAAGGAGGGTTCAGATGAATGGTGCTGCCTGTAGGTTCACCGGACATTAAGCCAACTGAGGCAACATGTGGCCCTGCCATGAGTATACTAACCAGTGTTCAACCTCACTTAGCTCACAATGAAAAACAAACCGCAGGGGCAGACAGTTTACCCCAATGGCATAAAAGTGGTTTGAGTTCTAAAGGAGTAGAGGCCTGAACAAAAACTTGATGTGAGGTTTCAGTAGAGCTGCAAACAATACTGCACGATTAGCACACGTTAAAAAGGACGTGGTTCTCTTTTGGTCCTTTTGCCGTCCACTTTCACACACAAGTGGTCAACGAGAAGTGGTCTGAGACTTCATTAATGCTGAAGGGGAACAGAAAGTGAGCCCTCTGTAAAAGTGTGCTCACACTGGAAACACAAATAGCACCGAGGTCTTTCTCAGCTTCATTGGAGCAGAACTTAAACAGAGTGTGGTGCATATTAAACTACGTGACAACTCAAGAGGTCTCATGTTCCTGGTGAAATATATAAATATGAAGTTTAAGTTGCACCGATCCAGTGGGAGAAGACAAGGAGGCAGGAAGCAAGTGCAAGTCTTTTACAGGATCTTATTAAAACAAAAACAAAGACACTAGTAAAGTAAGAAACGACTGGGAGCTAGGTTACAAACACAACTGACATGGAGACAAAGCACCGAGCAAGAACAAAGGGAACAACAGGGAGTATAAATGAACAAGGACCAACGAGGAACACCTGGGAAGGGGGCGGAGCTACAAACTAAAGACAGGTGAGAGGCCTGACAAAGGGGCGGAGACTAACAAACAGAAGCACATGGAAACAGGACAACAAAAGGCACATGGAAATGACAAGAGAAAAAAACAGACAGAAACAGAAAACCGGAGACAAACAGGGACAAGACAAGACAGGACGTCACAACATAGAACAAAACCCAGACAGCAGTGACATGGATGAGTGACAATACTGGTGAAATGCCACAGCTTCCCCTTCTGAGAGCACGTGCATATCCACAGGGTCACTGTGAAAGACCGTAGTAGAGTGTTCGCCTCTACACATACGCCACACGGTTTTTATTCTACCTAATGGCGTCAACACGTTTACAGAGGATGAAAGAACTGAAGGATCTGAAGGAAGAGGGGATATCTGAAAATCAGGGATTACAACAGATGACAAATTAACTCATTCAGCTGACAGCAACAGTCATGAGGATATCTAGCCAGTGAAGATATGGCTGAAACTGGTGTGAGCAGATGCTTTAAAGGATCCACCACCTCAGGTAAACACAGCCTAGCCCACATGGCACTCTGTGATCCTCCTCCAAGCCAGGGATCGGCTGATAACATCCAGTCCTATGGGGCCTATTGGAGGGTTTAAAGCCTACACTGGAGATGGACTTGTACAGCGTCATGCTAGTGTAGTGTAGTAACTGGACCAGAATGTAGTCTACTGATTCAAACTCTCTACAGGGCTCTGTGTACAAATGCGGCTCAACATTCGTTCCTTTATATGAAACTTTGGGAAGTCAAATCCTGAGGGACCTGAGTAGCTTTCACTTTTGGTTTCCGCCTCCCTGGAGCAAGAAGGCCTGTTGCCGGTAGGTGAGTCACAACGTCACAGACAATGCACACAATGAAATCAGCACATCTGGAGACCTCTTTGGTGAAAACAGTTAATAGCCTGCCACATGCGGAGAGGCTGCTTATACTGCTCATAGCTAGAATGTGGGAATGTATACCCAAATTGCGTGAACAGCACACAACCATTTTCATACATGGCCCCCCATTTTGGGGTCCAAAAATAATTGGACAGTTTACTGCTCAGCTGTTCCATGGCCAGATTTTTTTTTTTCATTTGCCAGTAAGTGGATTGTCCAGTATTTTGCAGACGAGGCAGGTGCAGGGACATTGAGTGGCACATCTGGACCACAGAGACCAGCGGTGCAAAGAAGAAGAGACAGGTGAAGAACGAAGGGAGTGCTGAGACCCGGAATGAAGCAAGGAGGAGCAGCCTCAACCGTAAGGCAAGCTGGATGAAGCAGCACTAGCAGGAGTAGCAGATACAGAAATATTGGACTTCAGTGGTGGAGTGGAGGAGCGGGGGACAGGACAGGCTGACTACCCTGGAGGAGCTCATCATCCCAAGCAGTGATGTCTATAACTGGAAGGATTACAGATTACAGACACTGTATGTCTCTTTGGGGGCCTTGGACTCTCCCAACCCACCTAAAGGCACACCTATACAGCTCTGTCTCTTATATACACTGCACAAAAAAAATAAAGGCACACTTTGAAAACACATCAGATCTCAATGGGAAAAATCATGCAGAATATCTTTCCTCATATAGACTGGGTAATGTGTTAGGAACGAAAGGATGCCACACCGTTTGATAGAAATGAAAATGATCACCCTACAGAGGGTTGAATTCAAAGACACCCTGAAAATCAAAGCGAAGGAATGATGCAGCAGGCTCGTCCATTTAACCCAAACTCCACTGCAGCAACTCAAAATGGTACTCAGTAGTATGTATGGCCTCCACATGCTCCTAATGAGACGACGGATGGTGTCCTGGGGGATCTCCTCCCAGACTTGGCCCGGTCATCACTAAGCTCCTGGACAGTCTGAAGTGCAACCTGGTGGTGTCGGATGGACCAAAACATAATGTCCCAGAGGTGTTCTATTGGATTTAGGTCAGGCGAGCCGGTGGGCCAGTCAATGGTATCAATTCCTTCATTCTCCAAGAACTGCCTGCATACTCTCGCCACATGAGGCCGGGCATTGTTGTGCACCAGGAGGAACCCAGGACCCACTGCACCAGCTTAGGGTCTGACAACAGGTCCAAGGATTTCATCCTGATACCTATTAGCAGTCAGGGTGCCGTTGTCTAGCCTGTAGAGTTCTGTGCGTCCTTCCAGGGATATGCCTCCCCAGACCATCACTGACCCACCACCAAACCAGTCATGCTGAATGATGTTGCAGGCAGCATAACATTCTCAACGGCATCTCCAGAGCCTGTCACGTCTGTCACATGTGCTCAGGTAAAACCTGCTCTCATCTGTGAAAAGCACAAGGCGCCTGTGGCGGATCTGCCAATTCTGGTGTTCTGTGGCAAATGCCAATTGAGCTCTACGGTGCTGGCCAGTGAGCACAGGGCCCACTACAGGATGTAGGGCCCTCAGGCCACCCTCATGAGGCCTGTTTCTGATTGTTTGGTCAGACACATTAACAGCAGTAGGGCTCTGGCAGTGCTCATCTTGTTCCTCCTTGCACAAAGGAGCAGATACCGGTCCTTCTGAGGGGATAAGGACCTTCTACAGCCTTGTCCAGCTCTCCTAGAGTAACTGCCTGTCTCCTGGAATCTCCACCGTACTCTTAAGACTGTGCTGAGAGACACAGCAAACCTTGTGGCAATGGCACATACTGATGTGCCATCCTTCAGTAGTTGGACTACCTGTGCAACCTCTGTAGGGTCCAGGTACCACACCATGGTACTAGTAGTGACGCTGACCCAAGTCAACTGCAGAAATAGTGAAGAATCAGTGGGAAAAGATGAGGGGGGATAAAATGTCGATGACCTCATCCTTTTAAACCATTCCTGTTTTGGGGGGTGTCTCATTGTTGCTCCTCTACTGCACCTGTTGTTAATTTCATTAACACCAAAGCAGCTGAAACTGATTAACGGCCCTCCCTACTACTTAACTGACCAAATCAATATCCCTGAAGTTGAACTGAGTTGATGCTATACTCTGATTAAACAGTGTTCCCTTTATTTTTTGAGCAGTGTATATCCGTACTAGAGCTGACTGTATCTGAACTGTGTCTTTGCCTTACGCTTATACTCAGGAATATAGAGCGTGAGAAACAGAGTTACAGGACATGTTATTTTACCCACAGCACAAAACCCAGACAGCAGTGACAGACATGGGTACAGTACTGGTGTCATGCCTCAACTTCCTCTCCTCAGAGCAAGTATATATCCACAGTGCCACTCGGAAAGACTGTAGTAGAGACTCCACATCTGAACATGAAGCAGAAACCCGCCTAATGGCATCAACACGTTTACAGAGCATGGAAGAACTGAAGGTGGATGAGGGTATTTATGCAAATGCAGGGATTATGACAGATGACACATCGACTCATTCAAACAACAGCAAGATATATGAGGATATGTCTGCTTCACTGAAGACGGGTGTGACCAGGAGCCGTAAAGGACCTACCACCTCAGGTACACACTCCTGTATTACTGATCAGTGAATCTATTTAATGAATGGAGCTACTCACGATTGCTGCTGTGATCTGATTGGGTGAATGTCAAATTTAGCCTTGCCTTCTTCTGATTGGTTTATGAGTTGATGTATATGTGCATACATTTGGTGCTCTGGCTGTTATTAAAGTAGCAAAGTGAAAGTACTTCAGTAAAAAATAAAAACAATAAAAAGTAAATATAACTAACTAAATAAATAAACTGTGATTTGAGTTTACTCCAAACTCACCACCACACGGAAAACTGGACCCAAGTATGGTGACCAGAGCAATCTGTTATTGCCAGGCTGGTCAGACTGAAAGGATCCACTGCTAATGTCTTGACAGTACCACTTTGTGGAGTTGCTGGTTGGGTCTTTTGAAACAGGGAGCAGCATCCCGCTACCGGCTCATTCGGCTGTAGACATGGGAGTGATAAGCGTGGGGGCCCTTGACAGAATACTGGACACATTATATGAGATTTGAATCATAGAAATGGTTGGGACCAATAGATTAAAGGTATGTGTGTGTTATACTGTGGGGACTGTAGCGCTGTTTAGTGCCTACTATCACTGTGGGTTGTGTAGTTGTTGATGACCTGTCTGTTAATCTGAGTGTGTAATAGTGACGGACGGTAGTGTTCACTGCTGGTATGTTCAGTAAAGAACACACACTTCCCACATCTATGCTGATACTACAATATGAATTACATACTATTAGCTTGTTATTTGGACAAGGCATGTGAACCGTATGGACAAAAGTACTGGGACACCAACAGATTACACCTACAGGAGCTGTAGGTGTGAATGGAGGGTCCAAGAGAGCCAGCCAGAGGCTAAGCAGAAGGACCACCCCTTAATGAGACCTGAAAAGAGACGGTGGTACGGGGTACAGAAAATTGAGGGAAGGGGAACTGGGTTGACTCAGGGATGGGGAGGGATGACTGGAGGAGGTATATAAATCATTGTTACATTTTAATTCCAATTTGGATAAAAATAAAATAACAATAACGAATATAATAAAATATAAATATTTATGGACATAACTGCATGTGTTACTCAACTGGTATGTACAACATAACCGACTGCTTGAATATCATAAGAGAATCACGGCAAAATCAGTCAGCCATTCAGTAATTTAGCAACCAAGCCACATTATGTAGCAATGCTATGCTGCATGGTACACTGCCTGGCAGGCTGAAGTCTGTTGCATGCAGTACCATATGCGTGAGTGCTGTATGAAGCCTGACTGCTTCTGTTATTATCAGCAATGAAATAAATATGATCCAATATCCAATCTTCACATCCATACCGCATCCATCTTCTGGTCACACCCGTCTCTGGAACATCTTCACTGAAGCTGACATCCTCATATACCTTGCTGTCGTTTGAATGAGTTGATGTGTCATCTGTCATAATCCCTGTATTTGCATATGCACCCTCTTCCACCTTCAGTTCTTCCATCCTCTGTAAACGTGCCGACGCCATCTCTGGGTGGATTTCTGTAGATGTGGAGACTTAAGTCTCACAGAGTGGCCCTGTGGATATATACTTGCTCTGAAAGGAGGAAGTTGAGGTATTTCACTAGTACTGTTAGCCATGTCTGGCACTGCTGTCTGAGTTTTGTGCTGTGGTTAAAACAGCGTAGTCATTCTGTCTGTCCTGTAACTGTCTGTTTGTCACGCTCTATATTATTGAGAATGATCATCAAGAAAAGACATTGTTCAGATAAGTAAGAGACATACAGTGCTAGCATGCTACAAGCTATCAGGCTAATGTTGCACAACAAACATACAAAAGATTATGCACAGAGCATTCCTACATACATTTCATTATTATTATTATTATTATTATTATTATTATTATTATTTAATGCATGTTAATACATTCCTTGAGAAACTGTCACTCTTTTACTGCAAGCTATCTGCCTGTTTGGCCCACCTCTTCGCTACAGGCGTGGGCTTGAAGTGCTCCATATCTGGGCTCCATGATGAGAGGGTTAAGGGTGATGGGGTTGGGGAAGATGCTCCTCTACTCATCATTCAGTAAGGAGTCTTTTTCAGAATTCCATTGTAGGCAACTTATCACACGTCCACTCCACATGTTGTGGCCTCTTCTGGTCACATCCTGGGCAGTCAAGCACACTGGCCAAGTGCTCACTGACCAAAGCAATGTGGCTCCTGATGTAGCTGTGTAGTTCATACCTCAGTGTTCATTACTGATTTAGGAATGGAACAGGACTAGACCACCAGAGGACCACAGGACTGAAGTAAATGACTACCATCACCAAAGCAATGCAGTAGATCAACATTCCAGCAGTGATGCTGAGGATCCGGTTCTACCTATTTATATATATTTATAATCTATTTGATTCTCCGGATCCGGAGCCTGAAGTTACTACCACCTTATAGACGCAAGGTGACTGATTTTTTGTCTGGTGAGTTTAATAATTGAGAGTGACAGTAATGAATTAAATACACATATACTGTTATTCATAAACTGATTTACTCATGTACATCTGCTGGTGCTGATTCTGGTGCTGGTACATGAACATTCATAAACTGTAGAGAGCTCCCTGCATTAGTTACAGAACACTAATCAGATAAATACAACATTAGTGATTTGATGGATGGGTGGCCTGTCCAGGGTGTTTCGCCCAGTGAACCAGGAATAGGCTCTGGCTCCAACTCTCAGCAGAACCATCTCCTACTGCATGAAAAGGAAATCCAACTGACAGGCAAAATGACCAGTCACACACCCTTTAGCATGACTTATGGAGGCGATCTTGAAAAAGAAACTACGATAAACAGTCCTTTGGGAAACACAGAGTCATCAGATGGGCTCAGCATCTGTGGCTAAGGCTCCTGTTTGCTAGGCTGAACTTAAAAGAGAATGATTTTGAGAATGTATCTCTGAAAAGAAAAATGGCTGATGTCTTTATTTCTCATTCATTTCTTTCTTTCTTTATAATTAATTATACTTATTCAATCATTTTATTGTATAATTATATATAAATATATATAAATAATTATTTATGTAAGAATTATTTATTTGTCTCAGAGTTCACAAACTAATCATTCTAGCTCTTTCCTTGTGATTAGAAAGAGAAGTTGTTACATTACTTAAACTAATAAAGTAATAACAAAGTTTGATCCCACTGGGCTCATATGTGAGCTAGCTAGCTAATCTAGCTAATGTTAGCACCCACTAGCAGACAACAAACTGTCCCTTTGTGGATCTGCTCGATACAGACTTTGGATTTCATAGGGTGATTGGTGGTATGAACCCATGTCTTCAGATTTTGTTGGAGAAGCTTGTCGTTCAGACAAGGGAAGGGCTCAAAAAGATAGAGAGATAGAGAGATAGCTAAATATGGCAGAGATAGCTAGCTGAGGTGGAGATAAGCACCTAGAACAACCAGAACATGAAGAGGTCAGAAACTTTCACTTTCAGCTTTGAGTCACTCCAATAAAACTCTCTTGTCTTTCTTCTCTCAGACATGAGTTTAATATCTCCACTCTTACCATCAGAGCACCAGTCTAACCTGCACTGTGGTATCTTTTACACTGCTAACTTGTTTAGCTAACATGCTACAGAAGGCGATTCATTTAATTAGCCAGAATTTAATCTGTTCTGAGGTGATCAGAGCTTTTACACTTGCTAAGCTAACACTGCTTTGTACTTCTAGTTAGCAGTATGTTTCACATTTAGCCATTCTGAGATAGATGGGTTGATATTTATTTTAATACTTTATTTATTGTGAATAAAGTGCAATATTTCCAAATCACCATTAATTTATTTAACGAGTGTAAAAATGAACCTGATAATCATGGAGGATGTACATGGTTAGGGAATCAGATGAATCCCATAACAAGCGGACCTACACGTTTCGTCCCATAATCAGATTCATTTGGAACAATATGGAGACATATTTGACGGCAGAGAGTAAATATATATGACTAAATCTTATCAGGATACCGTCCTAATACTAGTCACGTGAAATGACCTGCTGGAAACAGGGTTCTTAGTTACTCCAAAAGCAGTCAACCATCTTAGACCTGGAGATTAATGGCTCACCCAGATTAGAGACCTTCTGACGACACTCTGATGTCTGACTCTGAAGCTTGTCCCTCACAGTGGTGTAACTGGTCTGTAACTGGTCTCTCTCTATAGTCAGGTTGTTGTTACTGGTCTGTAACTGGTCTCTCTCTATAGTCAGGTTGGTGTAACTTGTCTGTAACTGGTCTCTCTCTATAGTCAGGTTGGTGTAACTGGTCTGTAGCTGGTCTCTCTCTGTAGCCAGGTTGGTGTAACTGGTCCGTAACTGGTCTTTCTCTATAGCCAGGTTGGTGTAACTGGTCTGTAACTGGTCTCTCTCTTTAGCCAGGTTCTTGTTACTGGTCTGTAACTGGTCTCTCTCTATAGCGAGGTTGGTGTAACTGGTCTGTAACTGGTCTCTCTCTGCACTGAACCCGCAGCACTATGATGGCGGTCAGCAGGAGAACACACAGCAGCCCCAGACACACTGCAGCCAGTCTGTAGATCCCTGAACACAGATAGAGAGAGTGGAAACAATGTACACACAGAATGCTATATGACACTGAGCTAAATAAAATACAGACACAATCCAGTGCGTGTGAACCAGAGCGCTTCATTTACAATTACATTTACCCCACAATGACGATACAGAGCTTACTAAGCCATTTTCTACTTTTCTGCTTTCCTCTCTTCTGTTTCTCTGTGGCGTGTGGTATACAGGGCCTTCCTACTCTCTCCACTTTGGAAAGAGAGCCAGTTGTTTTGCTGCTGGTTCTCCTCTCTAAACAAGCTGCTTCTGTCTGTGATCTAGGAAGGATCACCAAACACACACTTGCATTGTTCTCTGAATCTCTGGATGATCATATGTACCATACAATTCAAACATTTTACATTCAGGAACATTTTTCTGAAATTTGTCACACTGTTATGACCTCACCATAGTTCTGATGGTGGCTGTGTGACGCCATTACACTCTTCGAGATCTCTCTATTTGTGTATGTGTCTGCACATGTGTAATCAAACTATGGCTATACATGGTGATGAGTGTTCAGTCCTCTTCCTGTTGGGTTCATGCTTGTTTGCTGTGGGGCTGGCTGTATATTTGAAGGGGAACTCCACCAGTGTTTCCAAATTTCTGCATTAACAGTGACTGAGATGTAAACAGTCATTCAGACTGGTCTAATGTGGAACGCTGGGTTCTAGAGACGGAGAGTCAGAACAGGATATTTAAAAGCTGTTAATGGTGGAGAGGTTTCAGATTTCTCCCTCTTTTACCATCATCAACCTCACATACTACACTCAGAGGACGCGTGTAAGTTCACTGCTGGTTATGATGGTGAATAAATTTAAACCACAGAGGTATATGACTAATGACTGGGAGACTTACTGTAGCTTACTGAGTACCAGTCTAGTGGTATTTGGGAGCTGGATTAATCATGGCACTGAGTATATGAACCTGGACTAACAGAGGAAGTTGAGAACTGCTGTTGTGGATGACTGAACCATGTCTGTGTGTGTTAATGAACTGAAACTGAAACTGCCTGGCTCCAGCACCCAAACTGCCTACTGGGTTCAATGCTGGGCCTTATGGCGAGCCTCACACATCCGACAACCATAGCCTGAGAGAGTATATATACTGCACTCTGATTTGGTCCGGAATAGGGACCAGAACAACCACTCACACAGAAACGGAGTAATGAGCACACTGTACTATTCCACTTAATCACAGAGAAAAGCAGGTAAAGGGACTCCACGGTACTTTAAACCACAGAGGTATATGACTAATGACTGGGAGACCCACCCGGTACTAGTAACACTGCACTCAGTCTATCCACTACAACAGTTACCCCCACACAATCCACTACACTTCCCTTCAAAGATCAATTCCCCAAACAGGCCCCAGCTGCTGACCTGTAGCTCTATCCAGCTCTTGCTTCTCAGACCATCCAAATTTCATACACAGTTTATTTATATAGACGCAGAAACACTAGACAGTTTAAAACACTTTACTGAGCCCCAGACAAGACCCTCCCCCAGGGTCTGGGATACTGGCGTCGTCTCAATGCTTCCCCACAGGACTGCTCCACCGTAGGTCACACTGCAAGCTTCAGCTGGATTTAAGCTACCCAGTAATCAGTTAATCAAGCACACGGCTGAGTCCTAACCCCCAACTATCTAGGTACAGCATACAATTGGACGTCCCCAGCTGACGCTGGAACAACTGCACCCTCCACTATCTTCGTCGCTGGCGGCCCTCAAAATCCTTAATCACCCTCCGGTGCGGACACTCACCCATTAGAGGCACCACCTAACCTTTCCTGGTCCCCAACATTCAACACTTTCCCTTCCTCACTCACCCTCACTCCATCCATTCTCTCACCACAGTATATATAGAGGAACAAGGTGCTGTACTCTGATTGGCTGGGCTGATGTCACACCCATATCAGCGTTACAATACATTACTGTGTACATCTGACTAGAAGAGTTACAGCAGCACTAGAACATGGATGCTTGCTGTTGAGCATTCTGCCTTCATCAAGTGTGGTGGTGTAGAGGAGCGGAGTTGCCAGCAACAGCTTGTTTAGAGCACTTGCAGCAATGAGGCCCTGTAAACCACATGCCACAGAGAAACAGGACAGGAGAGAGACACACCCCTAACAGAAAAAGGCTTAGTAAGACTATTGAAGTCCGTTTTGTGTTTCTATACATCCTTAATGTGTAAATGAAGTGCTCTGGCTCACTCACCCTGGCCGTTCGTGTGTCTGCCTCTCATCAAGGATTCCCAGTAAGTGTCCTCTCCCCGGGTCGAGCCATACAAGGTATTTTATTAATCTGCAGTGAAGAAGAAAGCACACCCCATGGACAGTTTGCAGTTTGTAGGCCTATTTAGACATACAGTTCAATCAGATAACATTGTACTTACATTGTTTCCACTCTCTCTGTCTGTGTTCAGGGATCTACAGACTGGCTGCAGTGTTTCTGGGGCTGCTGTGTGTTCTCCTGCTGACCGCCATCATAGTGCTGTGGATCAAGCTCACTGCAGAGAGAGACCAGTTACAGACCAGATACAGCAACCTGGATAACGAGAAAGACCAGTTACAGACCAGTTACACCAACCTGACTAATGAGAAAGACCAGTTACAGACCAGTTACACCAACCTGGATAATGAGAAAGCTGGACTTCAGAGGAAGCTTTCTGAACTGGGTTAGTTATTAGCAGTTTTGCTAACTTTAAATAAGACTCAGTGTTTTAACTTGATTACTGAAATCTGGTGCATAAAAAACGTGGTTTACCCTACAGTCATAAAAAGTAGCCAAAGTCAGGAGAGGTATCTAGATAGATCTACACTCATCATCAAAAGAAGCGCTACACCCAGAAGGAAGTGTGGGATTGCAGTGCTGTTGTGAAGGAAGATAATGGTTCGCTAACCCAACATGCTAGACGTCTCAGCATGGAGGTGTACAGGTTCCTAATGGCGTCCTGTGATCATCCATCCCATGCAGCTTGAATATTCTCACACAGTTCCTGCAGATTAGGTACTACAGGTGGAGTGACACCAGGTCTTCTGGACGTGTGACACTTGATGCGTGACAACAAATCATTCATCTTGACGCTGACCGCGGTAACTCCACACGGGGGACTCGTCACTGAAGATGACCCCCTGCCATTCTGAGTCACTCCCTGACAGTCTGGTACTTGGTTGACGTGGTGTTAAGGACAGTCGTCGTAACAGACTGTGTGCATGTAGTCCTGCATTGTGCAGCTGTCTGCCACTAACAGGATGGAGGGAATCCCTGCTCGATGAATATCTGCAGTCGTGGCTGTTGAGTGATTATAGATATATATAGATCATCTGGGAATCATATATAATAGGATTAAGATTGCAGAATAAAAAGATCTAACATATTTTGAAAAAGGGTGAAGGAGAGATTTTGAGGAGAGTCACCATGTTCTCCACAAGTAACAGAGTATGAATATTATAACGATGTAAATTATATGCTGTGCAAATCAAATGAAATAGTGTTCCATCCCTCCAGTACAATTTCAGAGATCTCTTTTCTTTAAGGTGTCACATGTTCAAATAGTCTCATCATGGTTTACAGTGCTAACAGTATCTTAATCTATCCATGAACAGATGAAGCCCTAAAGATGCTGGGATGGAGATACTTCAGCTCCAGTGTGTACTACATGTCTACTGAGAAGAAGACCTGGAATGAGAGCAGGGAGGACTGCAGAAGGAGAGGAGCAGACCTGGTGATCATAACCAGCAGGGAGGAACAGGTGAGCGAGAGGAAGAGGGAGACGAGGAGGGAATGATGTTCATCTGTAGGTAACACTTTACTTACCCTGGTAATAAACGCTGGCCTGTTCAGGTTATAACCCTGTAACCGCAGCTGCTACAGCTTCTCACAAGAGATTCAGTTATCAGTGTTCACTAGTTATTACCAGTTATAGTTATGACTGATAACATGGCGTATGATATCACAACAGCGCATGTGTACTCCAGTTCTGCAGTGGTGAACCATGACTACTGCAGCAAGGCCTTCAATACAAGCCATGAAACACCTTTACCATAATGCTAACTTCTGCTAGCATCACTATGGGATTCTAATATTTGGATAGCGTTAAGCTAACAGTGATTCACACAATCATTTCTTTCCCCCAGTCCAGATTAAACACCATCATTTACAATCTCTAAAAGACATTCCAACACACAGTGTCGCTTTGCAGTAGTTTGATAGGGATTGGGCTGACTGCATGACTTAATAATGAACACCACCAGGCCCTCCACCAGGTCTGATATAGAAGGTTCACAATTTAAGAAGTGTGATATACTAGTGCCACACAGGTCACCCAGTCCAGGAGTTTGTCATTACTTCTTTAAACTAAAGCCATATGGAGACCACAGAAAGCCCCAGTAGATAAAGCTGGAAATGTATATGTCCTGTGTGCGGTGACCTGCCATGACATGCTTATGGCACTACTATGTAAATGCCACATATCAGGTAAAGTTTCAAGTATTCAGGTTAAATGTAAATAACTTCACCCCAATAGGAGTTTGTGGAAAAGATCCGAAACGGCCAGGAAGCCTGGATTGGCCTGACGGATGAAGTCAGGGAAAGGGACTGGAAGTGGGTGGACGGTTCAGCTCTGAGCACCAGGTAAGAGATCACTGAACTAAACTGAACTCTGGTCATGCAGTCATTAACTCAGTCAGCTGCAGTGGACGATAAATGGAGAGAATGGACATTGCTTTTTCTGATTTCAGGTTCTGGTGTAGCGGGGAACCCAATGATTATAGAGGGAACGAGGATTGTGCTGGAACTGGTTTTACTCCACAACACGAACAATGTGGAAGTAATAAAATCAGTACATGGAATGATTATCCATGCTCTACACAAATACGCTGGATGTGCGAGAAGAAGATTTCCTTTTAGAGAGTGCAGCACTGCTTAATCTGATGTATCAGTTACACACTGGATCTCAGCTGTATTAAATAATCCTGTGTTTCTATTGGCCTGTCTAACTCCTGTATTACCACTGATGTGCTGATGTCTGGTGAGCACTGTGATGAATCATTCTCAGGTTCTGCAGATGACTCTCATGAAGTCTCGTTCTTTCTCTCGAGCAGCCTGATCCAACCATCACACTGTAATGCTATGCTGCATGGTGGTGAACTGTGTGTCTGTAATTCCTGTTTCTAAATAAAGATGTGTTTTATTTCTGCTGAATTGAAAGTGAATCAGCATTGGTAGGGAACTCTTGTAGGCAGTCAGAGAGCTCCCCTTATTTAAAGGGCCATGGTGTGTAATTCTAGGACATAAGTTAGATTTAAAAATACCCAATCTTTCCTTTATTTATACTGTAAAATAAAATATCAGGTTATTGCTCAGAAACCAGCTGCATTTAACACTCTGAGTCGATTTGGTTTTATTACCTGACCACCTGGTAGCACCTAGTGGAGAAGAGTGACACCCGAACAGAGTGAAGTCTTATTTACTAGTTAACCATCCGGTACATACAGCAGCAGCATGGGGGTGCGGTTTTGGGTCCTGGAGGTGCACATGCACTGTAAACCCCCTACTGCACCCAGACCCTTCTCAAATAACCCAAGTAGAGCATGATACATAATCAACATGTTTAAAAGGTGTTGGCAACAACCACGTGATGCACTGTACTAGTGGAGAGAGATCCCTGCAGTAGGGAGCGGCTCTACACCGTGGCCTTGGGAATTCCCCTGCTAGCTGTTGTGTGATTTACTGTTGATGGTTTTTGTTACTTTAGTAAAGCATCCTTCACATGGTCACTCTGCATGGCCCCCAGTTCTCTCTCAGAGCTGCATCCTCTCCGTTAATGCACTGGGCCACAGAAACCGAGCAGTGTGCCCTCCTCCCTAGGGGTGGTTAAACTCCTCATATGCCCTGACTACAGCAGACTGAATGTCCTTAAACGAGTGGAAAGAAGAAGTTACTAAATGAATTTCATCTCTTCATCAAAAACACTGAAACAAGTACAATAGAGTCATTACTCTCTAACAGAGGACCACCTTGTCACGCATCCCTCTGGCTCTGCACAGATTCTAATGCCTGAGAACTACATTTGCCTCATGTCCTAACCTGCCCCGAAACTTACACCGAGACACATCATCCATATGATCACCAGGAGTCAGAAACGAGTTACAGCACTTATAAACAATAACAGAAAATCTTACAGACTCATTTCTTTACAGTGGTGGTGATGGGAACCGAGCGTCACATTGTCTACAACACAAATACAGTCATTTTATTCACCATCATAACCAGCAGTGAACCTACACACGTCCTCTGAGTGTTATATGTGAGGTTGATGATGGTAAAAGAGGGAGAAATCTGAAACCTCTCCACCATTAACAGCTTTTAAATATCCTATTCTGACTCTGCATGCGTCTCTAGAACCCAGCGTTCAACTAAAATCTTATGCTTAACTAAAATCGTATCCTTAAAGTATGTGCACATCAGCTAGCAGGAGTGTTCACAGACAACTTCAACCTCTCTCTCTCCCTGTCAGTCGTGCCAGCATGTTTCAAACTGGCCACCATTGTGCCAGTTCCCAAGACAGCCAAGATCACCACCTTAAATGACTGGCGCCCAGTTGCTCTGACCTCCATCATAAGCAAGTGCTTTGAGAAGCTGGTTAGAGACTTCATCTGCTCCTCACTACCTGCCACCCTGGACCCACTGCAGTTCGCCTACCGACAGAACAGATCCACTGATGATGCAATAGCCCTGACACTGCACACTGCCCTCTCCCACCTGGACAAAAAGAATGCCGTTTGTGGACTACAGCTCAGCATTCAACACCATCGTCCCGTCGAGACTCGACATCAAGCTTCGGGATCTGGGTCTGAACAGCTCTCTGTGTGCTCAGCCCTCTCTTGTACTCCCTGTATACGCACGACTGTACAGCCAGACACAGCTCCAATGTCATCATCAAATTTGCAGATGACACTACAATTGTGGGCCTGATCTCCAATAACAACGAGGAGGCCTACAGAGAGGAGGTCAGCTTCCTGACACACTGGTGCCGGGAGAATAACCTTTCTCTCAATGTCAGCAAGACCAAGGAGCTGATAGTGGACTTCAGGAAGCAGGAGAGAGTGCACACCCCCATCACCATCAACAGGGCTGCTGTAGAGAGGGTCAGCAGCCTTAAGTTCCTCAGTGTTCACATCACAGAGGAACTCACATGGACTGAACACAGCACACGGGTGGTGAAGAAGGCACAACAGCGCCTCTTCTTCCTCCGACAGCTGAGGAGGTTGGCATGGACCCCCGCATCCTCAGAACATTCTACACATGTACTGTGGAGAGCGTTTTAACTGGCTCCATCACCACCTGGTATGGGAACTGCACTGCTAGCGAGCGGAAAGCTTTGCAGAGGGTGGTGCGGACAGCTCAGTACATCACCGGGGTTCAGCTTCCAAACCTCCTGGATTTATACACCAGCCGTTGCCTGAGGAAAACCAGGAGGACTCTAAAGGACCCTACCCACCCAAGCCACCGTCTGTTGAGTGGGAGGAGGTTCCGAAGTATAAAGTCCAGAACCAGCCGCCTCTGAGATAGTTTCTTCCCCCGAGTCATCAGGCTACTGAACAGCCAGTAGTGCTGAGGCATCGGTAAATGGACCTGGTTCAGCACATCTCACCAAAACCATCTAAACGGTGATCTCCATGGACAATCATCACTCTGCACTTTACATTAGCATACTTACACTTGCACATATAGACTGACCTACTGTTATCTTCCATCCACACTGTATATCTGTAGTGTACCGATATATATATATATATATATATATATATATATATATATATATATATATATATATATATATATAAATTTTATATGCCCTGTGTATACAAACCGGATTCCAAAAAAGTTGGGACACTAATAGAACACAAATCACAGATCAAAAGTTTAAACTGAGAGAATGTATCATTTTAAGGGAAAAATATGTTGTTTCAAAATTTCTTGGCGTCAACAAATCCCAAAAAAGTTGGGACAAGTAGCAATAAGTGGATGGAAAAAGGAAATTGAGTATATAACGAACAGCTGGAAGACCAATTAACACTAATTAGGTCAATTGACAACATGATTGGGTATAAAAAGAGCTTCTCAGAGTGTCAGTGTCTCTCTGAAGCCAAGATGGTAAGAGGATCACCAATTCCACCATTGCTGCGCAGAAAGATAGTGCAGCAATACCAGAATGGTGTTACCCAGCGTAAAATAGCAAAGACTTTTAAGTTATCATCATCAACCGTGCATAACATCATCAAAAGATTCAGAGAATCTGGAACAATCGCTGTGCGTAAGGGTCAAGGCCGTAAAACTCTACTGGATGCTTGTGATCTCCGGGCCCTTAAACGTCACTGCACCTCAAACAGGAATGCCACTGTCAAGGAAATAACAGAATGGGCTCAGGAATACTTCCAGAAAGCATTGTCAGTGAACACAATCCACCGTGCCATCCGCCGTTGCCAGCTGAAACTCTACAGTGCAGAAAGAAAGCCATTTCTAAGCAAGCTCCACAAGCTCAGACGTTTGCACTGGGCCAGGGGTCTTTTAAAATGGAGTGTGGCAAAATGGAAGACTGTTCTGTGGTCAGATGAGTCACGATTTGAAGTTCTTTATGGAACACTGGGACGCCATGTCATCCGGACCAGAGAGGACAAGGATAACCCAAGTTGTTATCAACGCTCCGTTCAGAAGCCTGCATCACTGATGGTATGGGGTTGCATGAGTGCTTGTGGCATGGGCAGCTTGCATGTCTGGAAAGGCACCATTAATGCAGAGAACTATGTTCAGGTTCTAGAACAACATATGCTCCCATCTAGACGTCATCTCTTTCAGGGAAGACCCTGCATTTTTCAACAAGATAATGCCAGACCACATTCTGCAGCAATCACAACATCATGGCTACGTAGGAGAAGGATCCGGGTACTGAAATGGCCAGCCTGCAGTCCAGATCTTTCACCTATAGAGAACATTTGGCGCATCATAAAGAGGAAGGTGCGACAAAGAAGGCCCAAGACGATTGAACAGTTAGAGGCCTGTATTAGACATGAATGGGAGAGCACTCCTATTTCTAAACTTGAGAAACTGGTCTCCTCTGTCCCCAGACGTCTGTTGAGTGTTGTAAGAAGAAGGGGGGATGCCACACAGTGGTAAAAATGGCCTTGTCCCAACTTTTTTGGGATTTGTTGACGCCATGAAATTTTGAAACAACATATTTTTCCCTTGAAATGATACATTCTCTCAGTTTAAACTTTTGATCTGTGATTTGTGTTCTATTCTGAATAAAATATTAGATGTTGGCACCTCCACATCATTGCATTCAGTTTTTATTCACAATTTGTTTAGTGTCCCAACTTTTTTGGGATCCGCTTTGTAGATTTGGAGGTGCTACACCTCCGGTAGGAGAGACTTGTTGTTGTTAACAGTGTTATTATTGTTAATCCAAGTGGTGTTACATGGTGATTGTGTTTGATTGCACTCTCTGTGGGTTATGTTGTGTGGTCATATTGTTTACCAATAACATGAGTATTTGTCTGCATGCACAATGTTTCCCTCTGGTTCTTCTTCTCCTAGAGTTTACATTTGGTGTCAGAAGTGAGAAATCAGCCTCCCCCTAATAGACTGGAGAGGAATAATGCTTCACGAAACTCAAAGATGGACAGCGAAGAAGAAACAGGGCAGCAAGGTTCAGCAGAGGAGCTTACCTGGAGGACAGCATAAGAGGTGGTAATGTGGGCATCTGGGTGGCAGCAAAGCCTGGTGGTATATCCAGCATTCAGGAAGACAGAGTAGGAGGAGTTAACTTCCTGAGCATGCTGCTACCAGAGGAGCTAAGATTGTATGTGTGGATCTACGCATTGGCCAGCCTTCAGTGCACAATGGCCAAGGTGGACAAGTATGGAGTTGTAGAGGTTCCTAATGGTGTCCTGCAATAATCCGTCCCCTGCAGCCTCAACCTTCTGAGTCACTCTGTGACAGTCTGGCACAACACCATTGCAGTCTTGGGTGATGTTGATGTTGTGTTAAGGTCAGTCGTTGTAACGGTCAATGTGCATGTAGTCCAACGTTGTACAGCCGTCTGCCAATGGTGCTGGCTCTAACAGGATGACTCATGAAGTGCATCACTGTTCGCTGAATGTCTGCAGTAGTGGCTGTTGGGACAGCAGGTACTGTACAGCAGGTATAGTGTTAAATTCCATACCAGAGTGAGCGTCTGTCTGAAGCAGTCACGTCCCGGTGTCCATAGAAATTTAGTTTGTTTAAGGTACACAGGATAAATACACTCTGTGGCAAATTCACTTCTAATACTACTCCAGTGTGGTTCAGGTGGTCCAGTAGTAGAGGCTCAGTGTGCTGGTTTAGCTACATACATTTATGGGTTTTTCACAAAACAGGATTTCTGAGTTAGCCAGGTAAAGTAAGCTCAAAGTTCAGGACTGTCCAGTTGGAATTTTCTCCAATTGGGCAAGCTTGGCTTTAGGCTTTAGTTGTGGCTAAACTGAGAAATCCTGCTTTGTAAAAATACACCCCTGTCCCCCAGGTCTCTTTATCCTCTTATCAGGATGATCCTATGCAGAGAATCACTTCAGGGATTAACAGTTGGGTCTGCCTGTTAAATCATAAAGCAGTGTCTGCAGGGTTGATTATTGCTGGATCAGTTAAGATGGTTAGTGGTGCCCTCTAGTGGATCATTATGGTGTGACACCAAATGTAAATTCTTGATGCCGAATAAAGGTTCCTCAGATGTGCAATACTTTAGTCCTGGTGGGCCAGAGCACTGCAGAGTTTAACATCCAGCCTCATTAAAACTGGGATTAAACATGTCAGGAAGCTGTAGTCTTATTCCTTAATGAAAGCCTAGATTATTTTCTGTTATTTAGACGTTTAATCCGCAGTGATTTATAGAAATGTGAGAGATATGGAGTCTGGCTGCTCACCATCTTCTGTTGGTGAAAAGTCAATAAGTTATTTAAGGCTTAAGACTTTAATTTAAATAAATTTATTTTAAATTATTTTTTGTGGGAAAACAAATCCTCCCTCATACACAGTCAAGTCACATTATTATGACCACCCTCTAACATCCAAAGTAACCACTGTGTGCAGCATTGACAGCAGCTAGACAGGCTGGGAGTGACTCAGCAAGTGTCACAGGTATCTGGAGCCGTGCTGACTGCAGTGCATCAGACAGAAGCTGGAGGGAGCATAGGGGAGGATCCATAGAAGGTACACCATGATCGAGGTGGTCCGCTAGATTCTCAGTTGGGTTTAGGCCTAGGGAATAAGGGGACCAGAGTAATATTAGGAAGTGTTGGTCATGCTCTTCCAGCCAGTGTGGGACTTTTCTAGCTGTGTGACTTGTTGCATTGTTGCACTGAAGATCCCATCCGCCCCAGGGAAGACAAGCAGCATGTATGGGTGTACATAATCTATAAGGATAGATACATAACCAAATGGGTTGAGAGTTTCCTCCACATGGATGAGGATGCCACGAAAACATAACTTCCTTCATGGACGATGCGCTGCCGCCATTAGAAAGTAGAAAGTGGTCATAATAATGTGAATCAAATGTGGAATAAACAGTAGTGGTCATAGTGATTTCAACTACTGGCCTAGTGTAAATAACCGACCAGGATTAGATCTGTTGTTAAGTTGGTGTTCGGTGCCCTTTAGTGGTTGATTGTTATGTGACACCCAAATTCGGCCTGCTTATAAAGCTGGGACAAGGTCTAAATCTATCTATCTATCTATCTATCTATCTATCTATCTATCTATCTATCTATCTATCTAAAACATCAGTAAACGTCTTTACTACGCCCATTAACATCGGCACTGGAGCTATTGACCACACATGGAACAAGACGTTTACTGCACTGTAGCACCTCTTCCCAATCTATAGATCCCGTCACTCACACCCCACAGGTATTTATAGCCCCATCATCCTCGTGCAGCGTCCTCTGCAGGGGCCTGAAGTTACAACCACCTTATAGACGCAAGGTGACTGTTTTTTTTGCCTGGTGAGTTTAATAATTGCGAGTGACAGTAATGAATTAAATACACATATACTGATATTCATAAACACGCTGGAGATAGTTCAGATAAATGTTCCCTCACAGATCCAAACAAGCTGCTGATATTCCTCTATTTACAGCCCTTATTCTAATACACTCTCAGTTCTGAACACTCTTCTCACAAACCCCAACAAACCGGTCACTACAGGGATAATCAGCCCAGTTCTTTACAGGATCAGTCCCCTCTCCAACTACGACACAGTCCTCGTCTCCTACTCTACTGTTAGGTTCCCCACTTCTCCAGAACCTGAAAGAGAGAACCAGAGAATCCCCTGTGTTTAATCAGAGCAGTGAGGAGTAACCGCATCACCACCAGAGTTCAGTTCAGGGTCTCTTACCCAGTGGTCAGTGCTGAGCCGTCCACCCATTTCCAGTTCCCCTCTGTGACACTGTCAGTCAGACCAATCCAAGCCTTCTCACCTCTTCTCAAGCGTTCAGTAAAGTTCTGTTAACAACCAGATGCACATTCTCAGTAACAGAGAGACAAAAAACTGACTACACACACGCACACACTCACCCACACACACACACGTCTCTCTCTCTCTCTCTCTCTCTCTCTCTCTCTCTCTCACCTGTTCTTCTGTGCTGTTGATGATCACCAGGTCTGCTCCTCTCTGTGTGCAGGACTGTCTGCTCTCACTCCAGTTCTTCTTCTCAGTAGAGATGTAGTAAATACTGTTCTCAAAAAACATCCAACCCTCCTGCAGCACCCTCACTGTAACACACACACACACACACAGATTCACTATACCATGCAGTACGTCACTGAGCATGTGATCCACTGGGAGAAAGGTAATCATGGAGGATGCACATGGTCGGGTCCAGGAAGTAAGAACATGCTCTAGGCCTGATAGCGATACAAACAGACCCTACAGTACAAATCAATCTGCAGACAGTACCGGCCGAACTGATAAACAACAGATGTAAGAAGTGGACTTCCATGTTCCGTCCCTCACAGTAATCAGATTTCAGTCTGATTAACCAGAGTCACATTAGACTACCACGTGTAAATACATGTAGCTATTTTCCAGTCTGATCAGGATACAGTCCAGACACTAGTCAGATGGAGTGACCAGGTGTAAACAGGTCTTTAACTAGTCACTGCTAAACGAGTTAACCATCTTAAACCCTAGAGATGATTTACTCACCCAGATTAGAGACCTTCTGCTGACACTCTCTCTGATTCTGGAGCTGTTGGTCTCTCTCTATAGTCAAGTTGGTGTAACTGGTCTGTAACTGGTCTCTCTCTTTAGCCAGGTTGGTGTTACTAGTCTGAAACTGGTCTCTCTGTTTACTCATGTTGTTGAACTGGACCCACAGCACTGCGATGACGATCAGCAGGAGGAAACACAGCAGCCCCAGACACACTGCAGCCAGTCTGTAGCGTCTGCTTCCTGAAGACAGAAACGATCATATTCACCAATCCAGTACTCACTCTCCCTAAAGGCCTGGCATTTCTGAGAGATAGAAAGTGGGCTACTGCTGTACAGGAACTACATGTACACAGAGCGTTCATGACCTGTTCATAAGCAGTTCAGTAACAGTCTGAATCAGATACATCATCATTTAGAGTCATTCATTAAATAGAGTCATTAATGAGGAACACAGAGCACTGTAGAGTGGGTCAGGCTCCCCTGGTTAGTCCCTGTAAGAGCCTGTAGGAGCTACATCAGTGTACTGAGACTGAAGAGCAGCTGAGTAAGCTGTGTACATGATCTCTTTATAACACCATGGAAACAGACTTTAACTGACTCAGAGTTTAATCTGTGAGTGACAGTGAGCTACTGTAGATAAACAGATTAGCTTAAAACATTAGCTACCAGTTACTACACTAGCACGACCCATACAGTGTGATGGTGTACATGGGTGCCATGTGGGATATGGGGTATGTGGATGGGTACCTGAGGTGGGAGGTCCTTTAAGGCTGCTGGTCACACCCGTCTCTGGAACATCTTCACTGAAGCTGACATCCTCATATACCTTGCTGTCGTTTGAATGAGTTGATGTGTCGTCTGTCATAATCTCTGAATTTGCATATATACCCTCATCCACCTTCAGTTCTTCCATCCTCTGTAAACGTGTTGACGCCATCTCTGGGTGGATTTCTGTAGATGTTGAGACTGAAGTCTCACAGAGTGGCCCTGTGGATATATACTTGCTCTGAGGAGAGGAAGTTGAGGTATTTCACTAGTACTGTTAGCCATGTCTGGCACTGCTGTCTGAGTTTTGTGCTGTGGTTAAAACAACGTAGTCATTCTGCCTGTCCTGTAACTGTCTGTTTGTCACGCTCTATATTATTGAGAATGATCATGAAGAAAAGACATTGTTCAGATAAGTAAGAGACATACAGTGCTAGCATGCTACAAGCTATCAGGCTAATGTTGCACAACAAACATACAAAAGATTATGCACAAAGCATTCCTACATACATTTCATTATTATTATTATTATTATTATTATTATTATTATTATTATTATTTAATGCATGTTAATACATTCCTTGAGAAACTGTGACTCTTTTACTGCAAGCTGTCTGCCTGTTTGGCCCACCTCTTTGCTACCGGCATGGGCTTGAAGTGCTCCATATCTGGGCTCCATGATGAGAAGGTTGAGGGTGATGGGGTTGGGGAAGATGCTCCTCTACTCATAATCCAGTAAGAAGTCTTTTTAAGAATTCCATTGTAGGCCACATTATCACACGTCCACTCCACATGTTGTGGCCTCTCCTGGTCACATCCAGTGCAATCAAGCACACTGGCCAAGTGATCACTGACCAAATCAATGTGGCTCCTGCTGTAGTTGTGTAGTTCATACCTCAGTGTTCATTACTGATTTAGGAATGGAACAGCTGGAACAGGACTGGACCACCAGAGGGCCCCAGGACTGAAGTAAATGACTACCATCACCAAAGCAATGCAGTAGATCAACATTCCAGCAGTGATGCTGAGGATCCGTCATGTCTGTAACAGCACACTTAGAAATACAGCTCTCATCTTTTGCGGTATGGATGTGAAGATTGGATATTGGATCATATTTATTTAATTGCTGATAATAACAACAGCAGTCAGGCTTCATACAGCACTCACGCATGTGGTACTGCATGCCACAGACTTCAGCCAGGCAGCCAGCCAGTGTACCATGCAGCATAGCTTTGCTACGTAATGTGGCTTGGTTGCTAAATGACTGACTGGCTGACTGATTTGACGTGACGTGCGGTGACCCTCTCATGACATTCAAGCAGTCGGGTATTTTGTAAATACCATCGTTTGAGTAACACATGAAGTTATGTCCATAAATATTTGGAGGTTCAACCCTCATCCCAGTTCCCCTTTCCTCAATTTTCTGTATCCCCTACCACTGTCTCTTTCTCATTAAGGGGTGGTCCTCCTGCTCAGCCTCTGGCTGGCTCTCTTGGACCCTCCAATCAAACCTTCTACTGCCCCTATGGAAAATCCACCTGCCCCAACGCTAGCATCTTCAACCCCACTCTTGTCTCCTTAACCTTGTGGCTACGCATTCTCCAAGTCTCAAATTTGGCTCTGTCCTTATTGCTGCTACCTTCTTCTGGTCTTCTGCTCCTTGTGTCATTGATACCAGAAGAGTACCCATGGATTTAGAACGGGATATGATGAAAGCTCAGGTAGGTGTAATCTGTTGGTGTCCCAGTACTTTTGTCCATACGGTTCACATGTCTTGTCCACACATGTGACTCTAGATGTGGGAAGTGTGTGTTCTATACTGCACATACCAGCAGTGAACACTACCGTCCGTCACTATTACACAGTCAGGTTAGCAGACAGGTCATCAACAACTACACAACCCACAGTGATGGTAGGTACTAAACAGCGCTACAGTCCCCACAGTATAACACACACATACCTTTAATCTATTAGTCCCAACCATTTCTGTGATTCAGGTCTCATATAATGTGTCCAGTATTCTGTCAAGGGCCCCCACGCCTATCACTCCCACGTCTACAGCCGAAGTTCGAGCCTGGTCTTCTTAGAGCGCGGATGCTGCTCCCCACTGTTTCAAAAGACCCGATAGATCCCAGCAGACTCCACAAACTATGGTACTGTTGGGTGAAGACATTAGCAGTGGATCCCTTTAGTCTGACCTTTGGTGAGTTCCAGCACAATCCAAATCACAGTAGTATTTATTCACTGGATTCAAATTTTTCATTTTTACTGAAGAGAACACAGCCAGACATTCCTCATATTGCTCCCCAAAACACCTTCCCCAGACTGAGTCTGCGGTCAGCGCTTGTGAAAATGAATCGAGTTCTCCTGGAAGGACTCCCACACAAGGCATGTCTGATATGGGCTGATCTGTAACAGCCAGTTGTTTGAGTGTACAACAAGACACACCTTCGAGTGTAGCATGGACACATAGGTGTTGGGGAAGTTTGAGCCCCAAACAGCTCCTTATTCGTGCTGAGCATATATTGTTTCTGAGCACTGTGTCCGCTGAGCAAAGTGTTCAGGGAAGCCAGTGAGGAAGAAGAGCTGTCCCACCTGTTTGGTTAAAGTTCCATATAGGAACTTAATTGGATTGCATTTGTACACATCTGTCCTGTAGAGAGGTTGAATGTAGACTACATTCTGAACTTGAGCTGCTTGTAGACTCAGGAGACAGGACTGTGTGCAAGCACTGATTCTGGAGATAAGCTCAGTAATCTAACAGTATACCAGGAGTGGCTGTGGTCTCTTTAATAATGAGCTTGTAGATAAACAGATTAGAAGTAGCGGAACAAACTAGCACGACTCTTCTTAGAGCTGATGCTGTACAAGGTCCATCTCCACTAAACTAAACCACTGCATAGATTTCAGGTCTGAATGTTATCAGCTGATCCCTGGCTTGGAGGAGGATCACAGAGTGCCATGTGGGATAGGCTGGGTTTACCTGAGGTGGTGGATCCTTTAACGCATCTGCTCACACCAGTTTCAGCCATATCTTCACTGGCTAGACATCCTCATGATTGTTGCTGTCAGCTGAATGAGTTAATTTGTCATCTGTTGTAATCCCTGATTTTCAGATATCCCCTCTTCCTTCAGATCCTTCAGTTCTTTCATCCTCTGTAAACGTGTTGACGACATTAGGTAGAATAAAAACCGTGTGGCGTATGTGAAGAGGCAAACACTCTACTACGGTCTTTCACAGTGACCCTGTGGATATGTACTTGCTCTCAGAAGGGGAAGCTGTGGCATTTCACCAGTATTGTCACTCATCTATGTCACTGCTGTCTGGGTTTTGTGCTGTGTTGTGACGTCCTGTCTTGTCTTGTCTCCGTTTGTCTCTGGTTTTCTGTTTCTGTCTGGTTTTTTTCTCTTGTCTTTTCTATGTGCCTTTTGTTGTCCTGTTTCCATGTGCTTCTGTTTGTTAGTCTCCGCCCCTTTGTCAGGTCTCTCACCTGTCCTTAGTTTGTAGCTCCACCCCTCTCCCAGGTGTTCCTCGTTGGTCCTTGTTCATTTATACTCCCTGTTGTTCCCTTTGTTCTTGCTCGGTGCTTTGTCTCCATGTCAGTTGTGTTTGTAACCTAGCTCCCAGTCGTTTCTTACTTTACTAGTGTCTTTGGTTCTGTTTTAATTTGATCCTGTAAAAGACTTGCACTTGCTTCCTGCCTCCTTGTCTTCTCCCCCTGGATCGGTGCAACTTAAACTTCATATTTATATTTTTCACCAGGAACATGAGACCTCTTGAGTTGTCACGTAGTTTAATATGCACCACACAGTTTAAGTTCTGCTCCAATGAAGCTGAGAAAGACCTCGGTGCTATTTGTGTTTCCAGTGTGAGCACACTTTTACAGAGGGCTCACTTTCTGTTCCCCTTCAGCATTAATGAAGTCTCAGACCACTTCTCGTTGACCACTTGTGTGTGAAAGTGGACGGCAAAAGGACCAAAAGAGAACCACGTCCTTTTTAACGTGTGCTAATTGTGCAGTATTGTTTGCAGCTCTACTGAAACCTCACATCACGTTTTGTTCAGGCCTCTACTCCTTTAGAACTCAAACCACTTTTATGCCATTGGGGTAAGCTGTCTGCCCCTGCGGTTTGTTTTTCATTTTGAGCTAAGTGAGGTTGAATACTGGTTAGCATACTCATGGAAGGGCCACATGTTGCCTCCGTTGGCTTAATGTCTGGTGAACCTACAGGCAGCACCATTCATCTGAACCCTCCTTGAACCAGTTCTAGACAACTCTGGCCTGATGGCACAGTGTATCTATCCTGCTGGGATATCCCATCATTGTCAGTGATGTGTTTAGGTGGACCAGTAGAACCCCCACCATGCCATGAGAAAAAACCCCAAACCAGTATAGAACCACTACCAGACTAAGCACGAGTTCTAATCTGTTTGTATTTTAGTACAGTTCTAATCTGACTTAGCCTTAGTCATGTAAATAATGAACAGTTCATGGTTTAAAGGAAATCCACTGACTGGCCACACATAGGTCAGAAATTAGGTTCATGTGCAGGTTCACTGGAGGTTCTGGATAGTAAATGAATGGGCTGTATGTGCTGTAGACGTTGTGACCGCTGGTTCCAATCATGACCACTGTTTTCCGATAATTGGCCACTTCACACCAAACCACTCTGATTGGCTGTTCATTGACTCCGTTTTCTCTGAAATCCTTTTCTGGTTTCCCTTCTGTTTAACGCACCCCGATTTGGCAATACACACAATCGGTATCAAAGACTGGAATTCTTCAATGAGTGATGATGTCCGACTCCATTCCTGAACAGCCCAGGCATTCCAGAACTAGCCACAGTAAAGAGTAGGCCGAACAGCTGAAACTGCACCAGCCAGTGCCCAAACGTTAATATACAGTATCGTCACGGTCCAAAGAAAAACAAGTATTTCCAAAATGAGCCAGAAACCTCATTTAACAGAAGTCATTAGAACCAGACTTTCTTTTCTAGGCCATTACGGGCCATTTGTGAGAGGAACCAAAATTCTAACTCATTCCTGCATGTACATGTTGTAGTAAAACAAGGGAAAGTCTAAGTACTGTGACAAAAGTACTAGGACTAGATCAAGCCCAATGACGACTAGTTAGTCTTACTCAATTTTACAGGCCCCCTAGTCTAGTTATTTGGAGACACTGATGTTTGCTTTCATGGCGTTTAGCAGACGCTCTTACTCTACAGTTCTAATCTGACTTGGCCTTAGCTAGCCTTAGCTTTAGCCCTGCAAAGAATAAACAGTTTATGGCTGGTCAGGCTACTTAGCCAAGCTAAAGAAGCACCTACTTCACCAGAGAGGACATGTGGATTCCAGGTCGCGGGTCTTTGGATTTCCTTTGCTCACAGGAATCCTCGTCATCACCAGTTCTGTGTAACTGTCTTCATAAGAACTGGCAGTGCAGTTTGATCCAGATCTAGTAATTCCTGACGGTGCGAGGATATCTCCTTTCATTTCCATTCTGCCGTCTCCAGTACTCCTAATCTTACACTGAAGCGTACTTCATGTCTGTAGTGAGTATGGATGAGGTCTATGAGACACCCTCAAGCTCAAAGTGACTCTCTTTGTGTGGCAGTGTTGGATTTATAGCACATGTGACGGACGTGTACGTTGATGGCTAGTCGCCCCCTCACTGACTATGTGCTCCGGTCAGAGAACAGCTGCGCCTTCAAGTGATAACTTACTGAGTAGAACCAAAGTTACACGGTTACTGGACTAAACAGCATGTAACAAACACAAGCGGATGAAATACAACGTAATAACAGATAGAAATGATGTACGTGCATTATCATCAACGCACACGTACACACAAAGAATGTAACGTTTCAATGAGGTGCTGGTGCAACGCAGCGAGTGTCTACCAGCGAAGCACACTGAAAGTTAAAGTCGTAAAGCACGCAAGTGCGTGGTACGTCATCACTGACATCACAACACTGACTACAGCAGGGAGTTTTCCACAGCACAGATTAAGAACGTCACACTGAAAGTGAAAGTGTGTATTGTGTATACAGTAGCTAAAGCTAATAGTGTTTAATTCTGTAATTCATATTGTAGCATCAGTGTAAAGGTTGGAAGCATTGAGCTGTTCTTTACTGAATATATCAGCAGTGGAAATTACCGTCCAGTGCTACTGAACATTCAGATTAGTGGGCAGGTCAGCAGCCGAACGGGTTGTCTGGCCATAGTCTGGCCATAGTCGAGAGAAGTCCCTTAAGCCTGTGCACAGTCCCGTCAAACCCAAACCTGTGGAGCACCTGTTCCTCTACAGCGAGCATCCCAGTCCTCTCCCAGCTCCACCAGTGTATAGCACAGTGCCACTTTAGAAGGGTACCACATGGTTGTCCTGCTGCAAGAGGTCACTGCCATTGGTGGAATATACTGGCGTAGCACCAGAGCCCCTCCCCCAGATCTTATATGATTGGCTTACGACGTTGCAGGTCCTAAGCACAACCAACACGGCAGTCATGTTCCTTAACATGTTTCATGCTGTTACCAGTTTCCTCACCAGTTACTCACCGCCCCCTGAACCCTAACTAAGAAACAACAGACACAGGCAAAGAAAAAAAATCGTTTTGGGATCTCTCAGTCAGATAAACAGTGGGATACTATGAGCCCCCTGCTGGCTGCTTCTGGAACATCAGCATTCTTAAAGCCCACAAACTCTCCAGCTGCCATTTAGTGGTGTCGTTGGGCAGCTCTAGCTCTTATTCTGAATGTGCAGCTTCTGATTACCTACACTGAGCTGATGAAGAGTCCTGTTCCAGAAATGATAATGGGACATTAGAGCCATAATAAACCATCCTCCTGTTACTCTCCATACTTCAGTACATTTACTCCAGTGGAGGCCTGAAGGGAAGAACTTCTACTGAGTATTTTACCTTGGAGCATTTCAATTCCAGTCCGCTCATGATGCTGCAGTAATCCCAGTCTCTATAAATCTCTCTAAAACATTAACTGGATCTGAGAATAAACTAAACCATGTCTCCATCATGGATCACCTGTGAGAGCTGAAAGGTGAGTAAACATTACAAATATATAAAAGTGTATTT
>JAMWET010007344.1:190000-292099 GCA_024036415.1 Prochilodus magdalenae | reverse complement strand
GAAAGGAAGAAAAGAGGAGGAAAAGAAAAGAGAAAAAAGAGGGAAAAGGGGAGAGTAGAGAGAAAAGGAGAGGATGAATAAGAAAAGGGGAGAAAAAAGAAAAAAAATAAAGGGAGGTTGGAAGAGATAAAAATATAGAAAAGCGTAAGAATAAGAGTAGAAGAGAAGAGAGAAAAAAAAAGGAGGGCATCATAACATAAGAAACAAGGTGACCGAAGATGAGAGGATTTGTAAAACGGATAAAGGATGGTAGAAATATGAAGTAAACGTCCCATCCCGCAATTCAGCTACTTCCCTTCTACGCTCTCGTGCCACCCCACCGCAGTCCTTTTCCTTTAGCAATCATTACATCTCGCAGCGGTTTCCCCGTGCAAGAATGCCCTGCGCATGCAACACCTCGTCCTCTATGGATTCCATACTCCCCGGCAGGCTTTATAGGCCATCGTCCTCCGTGCAGCGCCCCCGGAGCCCTGGAAACCCCCAAGGCACTGCGACTGTAACCCCTACAAGACCCGTTGTTATAAACGTATTCCTCTTGCAACTGCTATAGTACTAGATCGTTGCAATGCAGGTAAACGTTCCTAGTACCGCGATTCTGTGTGCTCTGTTCTATTAGAGGCTGCTGCGATCCCACACAGCACCGTCGCCGGTTTCACATCTTTCACTTCATGATGCACATATTTCCTCCTAATGACAATGGAACTGATGCACTCCCTACCCCCCCTCTCTCCACCCTTCTCCGCTGGTGATTTCCACGCCCCTTGCTTTCAGGAACCCTTCTTTGCCCCACAATTCAATGTCCACCAAGGCTCCGCGCTAAGACCTTACTGTGACCCGGCCCTCTGAGGCTGTCTCAGCATGCACCGTACGTTCCTGTGATGTTCTGGTCCAGATTACCTACCACAAGGCTTCCTCTGCTATCACCATGTTGGGATATTGCCAAGTCGTGGTGGTTGAAAAGAGCGCTTTGGTGACTGACAGTCAGCACGCACTAATAGGTATCGGTGCCAAGCTGGGGAGCGATGCTAGTGACAGGGGTGGCCGGTGGTGGTCCGACGCACCATGTGAGCTGGGGGTGGTGTGCATAACTGCTTAGGATGATAGCTGCTCTACGTCGCGAAACCCAGCACCTGCATCTTCTGACGTCGTGATTCCGCACCACATGCATTTTATGGAGCGTCGGGAATACAGGGAACAGGAACATACATACATGGTGCTCTAGCCGGTGATGTTTCGGCCTGGCCTTTGTGCACGGGGGCGGTCATGGGGACAGGAAGGGCCGTCACCAATGGTCCAAGCTCTTGGTCGCCTGAAGCATTAGGAGTTCCTCTCACTGGAACTAAGGGGCGAGCCCAACTCCTGAACAACACCCCCACATCAAACCCCCCTCCAACAAACTTACACTGGCAACAATGATGTCAAGGTCAACCCGATTTGTCCATCGATTGGCCAGACGGAGAAGCGTGATTGGTCAACTCCCATGAGAAACAACGTCTCCTACTGCTCTACGGGTCTATTGGTGGCGCTTATCACCCCACTGGATGGGATGTTTTGGGATTGGGGGCTGTAAAGATTTCCCGTGTCATCCTGGGAGTTGGCTTGTAGTTTTCCCAGATGTGTCAAAACTACAACGAACCTCAGGCTGCGTGGGGTTTCAACACGCTCACTGATTTCCGTTATCCTGCTCAACCGTAAACACTGAAATCTTTGAGGCGTAAAACTGCAGCTGCCATATACCTGTAACCCTCAGCTCTCTCACACATGCACATGTACCAGCTGACCTGGGATGACTGATATTTTCCAACAATGGACACCATAGAAAAATTAGGATCCTCGATCCGGGAGGAACCACCCAGAATACCCATTCTCCCATAATGCAGTGGTTAAAAACGAAGGGTTTACTACACGGGTCTGTAAAGGTAGCACAGGACATCCATACACACATGCACTCACACACCGAAAGCATCATTATACGCAACCTCCTAGGAGCACTGTACCTCCGAAAATGGGGCGAGCGGACCCACACAGCAGCACCACAGCCTGCCCTTCTCTCACCGACACTGGACCTCTGACGTCTTGCTGCTGAAATATCTGCAAATCTGAAAACAGCACCAGAAAGCACATTAGTGTCATTACGGCTTGACTCCCATATCACCCGAGGGGTGAGCCGCCCCGGTGACCGCACACCACTCACGCCCTCACATACAGCAAACCAGTTGCCAAACACGTATTGGGCACGACCCAACTAAAACTGATGTAGTCTGTGATCATGATAGACTCTATCAGGCTCACACTGACAAACAGTCCAGACCTGCTGAGAGTCTGAACCATTCCATATCCTGGATACACCCCAGTCTACCTCCTGATGTACACAGTATGGTACTCCTCCATATCTCCACCTCTAATAGTATAATATTTAGTGGGTGTAAAACTACTTTGAATCTCTTTTTCTGCTCGACAGTGTAAAAGCTTCGTAGTTCTCCTTTCAGGTTGTGACATATCCATGATGGCGTTTAACCCACTACCAATAGGTCTACGCATCCAAATCCTGCTTTGTAATAAAGGGAACCTTGGTTCTCATCAGCTCCACTGCAAGTCTCTAATGTGAAGCTGCTCCGATCCTCCTGTACAGCTCCAACGCTGGAGGGGGTAAGGTGGACTTGTATTCAATTCCATAAGAGGGGTTTTAGGTGGACTGGTATAATTCAATAAGAGGGTTTTTAAGGTGGACTCGTAAATAAATTCCATGAGATGGTTTTAAGCTGAACTGTATAATTCATAAGTGGGTACTGTGGATAATAAATCCTATGAAAGAGTTGTTCAGGTGCGCTTTAATTCCTATAGGGTGGTGGACTATATAATTCGTGAGAGGTTTTAAGGTGGACTCTATAATTATGAGAGGGGTTTTAAGGTGGACTGTATAATTCCATGAGAGGGTTGTAAGGTGGACTTTAAAGGTGGACTAATATAATTCTATGAGAGAGTTTTAAAGGTGGACTGTATAAATTCCAAAAGAGGGTTTAAAGGTGGACTATATAATTCTATGAGAGGGTTTAAGGTGGACTGTATAATTCCATGAGAGGGTTTTAAGGTGGACTGTATAATTCCATAAGAGGGTTTTGAAGGTGGACTGTATAATTCTATGAGAGGGTTTTTTTAATGTGGACTGTAATAATTCTTATGAGAGGGTTTAAGGTGGGAACTATTATAATTCCATAAGCGGGTTTTAAGGTGGACTTGTTAATTCTATGAAAGGGTTTACAAGGTGGACTGTATAATTCAAGGAAGGGTTTAAGGGTGGACTGTATTAATTTCTATGAGAGGGGTTTTAAGGTGGACTGTATATTCCATGAAAGAGTTTTAAGGTGGGACTGTTATGAGAGAGGGTTTAAGGTGGACTTGTATAATTCCCCTGAGAGGGTTTTAAGGTGGAAGGGGTTTTAAGGTGGGACTATATAATTCCATGAGAGGGTTTTAAGGTGGACATATAATTCTATTGAGCTGGTTTAAGGTGGACTGCTATAATTCCATAAGAGGGTTTTTAAGGTGGACCTGTATAATTCCATAAGAGGGTTTTAAGGTGGACTATTATTATTCTATGAGAGGGTTTTACGGGTGGACTGTTATAATTCCATAAAAGGGTTTTAAGGTGGGACTATATTAAATTCCATGAGAGGGTTTAAGGTGGACTGTATAATTCCAAAGAGGGTTTAAGGTGGACTATATTACTTCTATGGGAGGGTTCTAAGGTGGACTGTTAATTCCATGAGGGTATTTCCAATAGTTTGGTGTCTTCATTTATCTACAGTGAAGCTTTAACGTTCACAGAAGGCGCCAACCTGCATGTGAGGAGCCTCTCTAACTTTGACTGGCACTGTAGCAGATTACAGCATCGCCTCTGAACAATTAACATGGGGATATCTAATAATTACAAAATCTAATTCGACAATTAAGTGAAAAAGTGTTTTTCTTTTCAGATATGTCAGCCCCTACACTAACACTGACTTTACTTACTGTAAACCGCTAAGATCTGATAATCAATTCACAACAAAAACTATGGAGCTTTTAAGGGGGAGTTGATAATAAAATTATCCAGGCACCACATTAACTTCACACCAATTAACAGCTCCACAACAAATAGTTTCAGCAACAACATTTCCTTTGTTCTGGAGTCGGAGTGGAGGATGTACCTCTGAAGTTAGTGAGTGATTGGGCTTTTAAAAAACCGTATCTGAAGGCAAACGCAGCTCGCTTTTCCCTTTTAACGGCCGGAAGTGGAGCCGGTCACTGGGTGAATATACACTTCAGCTTGTGAAAGACCAGAAGCTTGTACTAATATAGCTGCACCCTAGAAAGAATCAACCAACCAACAGGAATGAAACTTGGTGGGTAGGTTTCTACAAATCTGGACACCAATGCAAAATAAACTAGCCACACTTGTGGGAACCATCCAGCGAGCAGGTGGTGTCTCTCCATGAGTCATCCTGTTAGTGCGCACCATCCATGGCAGGACGGCTGCCACCACGCAGGACTACATGCACACACGACCCGTTTACCACGGACTGTCCTTAACACCACGTCCACCGTCACCAAAGACTGCAGTTGGTGTCGTACCAGACTGTCGCAGTGGAGTGAGCTCAGAATGGCAGAGCGGGTTTTTTTTTTCATCTTCAGTGACGAGTCCACGCTTTTTGTTTTTAGTCCTGGTGGACGACGCCCCAACGAGATGCGCGTGTGTGGAGGCAAACCTGTGGTCAGCACCAGAGATGAACGGTTTGTGGTCACACATCCAGAAGGCCTGGTGTCCCCCCCACCTCCACCTCTACCACCACCATTCTGCAGAGAACTGTTGTGAGGATGTTCAAGCTGCAATGGGATGATTATCACAGGACACCATTTAGTGACACCTCTACAGCTCCATACCGAGACGTCTTTGCAATAGTTGTGTTGTTAGCAAAACACGGCGGCCCTGACGCCATAATACTGAGAGACAGACTTCTGTAATGTGTAGCTCAATAAATATTGATCATATCAGTCTAAATTTATCACCAGTTATTGATCCTGGTCACCGTTATCTTCCTTCCCAACAGCACCGCAAACTCCCCACACCTCCTTCTGGGTGCAGCTGTTCCTTTGGACACAATGAGTATAAAGGCTGTGCTACGATGAAAAGTGCGCAGGTGTAAGAAATATTTAAGGACTGTGAGACCTAACGGAGCAAAGCACTTGGTTTGCGCCAGCCAATGCGACCACCAATTAGCCACAACACGCAAATACCCTCATGACTCCCGGTCCCTCCCCCACCTGAGAATACCCTGGCTGCTGAATTTCTTAAAATGATGCCTATGTTTGATTGATGCATTGTGCAGAGGCTTTACTATACAGTGCTCTGGTTTCCATTTTATGAACAGCAAGAGGCAAGAATTTATCTGTGATGTCATTTTATTTGAGCACATGTTTGTGTAAATGGCATCAGCGTCAGACCAGGAGACTGTATGTTCAGTCAGCTCGTCAGTGCTGATCACACACAGAAACATAACCCATGTTCAGTAAGCTTGTGTATGGACATAAACATGAAAATGGTCGTAGGACAGCATACCGCTAGCGGACAAAATGGTAGTGTGTGACAGAGAAACAGCAAATAGTCATAACTATAATAATAATAATAATAATAATAATAATAATAATTAATTATTATTATTATTATTATTATACTATTAATATTATTACCATTCTAATGATAATAATAAAATTAATTATTATTATTAGAATGATGATGATGATGATGATGATGGTGATTATAATAATATAATAATAATAATAATAATAATAATAATAATAATAATAATTAATAATAATAATAATTATTATTATTATTATAATAATTTTATTATTATTATTTTAAATCATTCTAATAATAATAATAATAATAATAATAATAATAATAATAATAATAATAATATGTATACTAGGTCACAAGCACCTTCTAAAGCACTAACGAGCACATAAAGGACAAGGGTCTCACTATCTGGCAAACAACAGGCCACTGTTACCTTTGTTTATGTGTATTAACAGCTTATAAATAAAGTTTATATGATCTCTAAGTAAGGACTTTACTAGGTACACCTCCCGTGTATCTACACTCTGTCTCCACTTCATCAGCTCCACTGTCCCTATACAGTTCCAGACTGTAGTCCATCTGTTTCTCTGTATACTGTATTACCCTGTTCTTCAATGATCAGGACCCCCACAGGGCCATCACAGAGCAGCTATTATTTGGGTGGTGGATCATTCCTCAGCACTGCAGTGACACCGACGTGGTGGGTGGTGTGTTAGTGTGGGGGGTGCTGGTGTGTGTGGATCAGACACAGCAGTCTCTACTGCTGGAGTGTTGAGACACTGTGTCGATAAGCTCACTGTCCACTCCATTAGACACCTCCTACCTTGCTGGGTCCACCTTGTAGATGGACAGCCCAAACAGAGACGATAGCTCATCTGCTGCTGCACAGTGCAGTGTTGGTCATCCTCTAGACTGCCCACAGGACACTGCCCACAGGACATTGTTGGCTGAATAGTTTTGGTTGGTGGATGATCCACTCACACCAGCACCACACACACTAACACACCAGCACCATGCCAGTGTCACTGCAGTGCTGAGAATGATCCACCACCCACATACTACCTGCTCTGTGGTGGTCCTGTGGGGGTCCTGATCATTGAAGAACAGGGTAATACAGTATACAGAGAAACAGATGGACTACAGTCTGGACCTGTACACCTACAGAGTGTCCTGTATGGTCAGTGGAGCTGATATAAGGGACAGTGAGGAGGTAGCTCCGTTCCTTTATAAGGAAAGACTAATTATAAGTTGGTACCAATACTACGGCTAATAATAACGATAATAACATTCTTAGAAGATCTACAGCACTTCTGATACATGCAGCTCCTCCACGTAACTCCACAATGGAAATGTAAAGCGTCACATGGATAAACTGAAATCACAGATCCCAGGATTAACCGGGACTAATTAGAACTGTAGGCTTTAACAGAGGCATTGCAATGCGGACCAGGAGTTTCAGCAAATCCCTAATCGCAAGTTCCATTGATGGTTATTAATCTTCAAGCAGGCCTGCAAGAACAGCGGGGTGCGATGTCCGAGC
The DNA here is from genome assembly GCA_024036415.1 of Prochilodus magdalenae. Classification (NCBI taxonomy): domain Eukaryota; kingdom Metazoa; phylum Chordata; class Actinopteri; order Characiformes; family Prochilodontidae; genus Prochilodus; species Prochilodus magdalenae. Next base: position 284,939 of record JAMWET010007344.1, on the reverse strand, counting down.
TCTACTCACAAGCAAACTCCACTTTAGCCTCGCGGCTGAGGATGGTTCCGAAGGTATTAGCTGCGATGCACTGGTAAGATCCCCCGTGTTTAGTTGCCTCAGGGTTATTGATCAAAAGGTTTCCCTCCACCACAGTGTAGTTTAAATCCGTGTCAACGTTCACATCTTTTCCGTTGAACTTCCACCTGCGGAACCAAGATCAACATTTCTGTTTCAGTGCAATGCAAACACTGGGCATGCAAATGTGATAGTAGCGGTCATGCTACGGCAACCTATGAAATGTCCTACCAGTCCAGACGCACCGGGAATTCCATTGATTTGTCTGCACAATTAAACAGTCTATTTACACAACCAGCCAAAAGTGGAGACACGGCTCCTCATAGAAGGTTCTCCTCATGTTAATCTTATGTTAAGTCCTCAAACTATAAAATAGCCCTCATGGAATTATCCAGTCCACCTTAAAACCCTCCAGAGTGGAGCTGTACAGGAGGATGGAGCAGCTTCCTTACCCTGCAGTGGAGCTGATAGAGCAAGGTTTATTACTAAGCAGGTTTGGAGCGATTCTATTGGTCGGTCCATCATGAATATTCACTAACCTGAAAGGAGAGCTAGAGCTTTTACACTGTGCAGAAAAAGAGATCAAAGTTTTTACACCACTAAATATATATTAGAGGTGGAGATATGGAGGAGTATCATACTGTCTACATCAGGAGTAGATGTGGTGTAGCAGGATATGGACTGGTTCAGACTCTCAGCAGGTGGAGCTGTTCAGTGTGAGACTGTAGAGTCTATTTAGATGGGTGTCCCCAAACTTTTGACTGGTAGCGCATAAACAAAGTCGTTCTGAGTGGGTTCGGTTCGAAACTCTGCATTCTAGAGCCACTTACCGAGCCTGAATCCTTCACAGTGGTGGAGATGGTAACCAGGCGTTCGTAGGATGTCATTGCATAACATGGTTATGAATATGCTGGAGGACGTCTGAGACGCTGTTTATGATACTTATGTGAAGGTGTCCAATTAAAACAGATTTGTATTTGCATTTGTGTTGTAGACCTGGAGACCCCTGGTTCCCATCACCACCACTGTGTCTCTGCAATCAACACTTTCACACCAAACCCACTCGGAATGACTCTGTTTACATCTTAATCATGGAATTATGCAGAAACCTTCAGTAGGTAATCAGTGGAACTCCCCTTGGGGGTGAAAGCTGCGCTATGCATCACCTTCTAATCATTATCACAATATCTGTCTCCACATTACCGATGTTTCAGTATGCGGTATGCAGTATGCGAATGAGAAGAAGCAAATGGCTGTACTGACAGCATCCTGATTAAAAGTTCTTTAAGGCGTTCATGTAATTATATCATAAGCCCACCGGACAAAAACCTTGCACGTTTATCACCTTGCACGTTTATGGTGGTAGTAGTAACTTCAGGCTCCTCCAGAGGGCGCTGTATGAGGACGATGGAGCTATAAACCACTCTGGGGTGTGAGTGACGGGATCCATAGATTGGGAAGAGGTGCTACAGTGCAGGGAGTGTCTCGATCCATGTGTGGAAACAGTCTCCAGAGCAGATGTTAATGATTGGTTAAAAGGAGGGACTGCATGTGGGCGTGGCCAAAGACCATAGTGTGAAGGAAGTAGCTGAATCTGCAGGTGTATGGAAGCAGCGTACGGTCATACGGGTCTACCAGCAGTGGATAAAATCCCAGTCTACAGGGAATTCTCCTCGGAATTGTGCCAGGGAAGGCATCCACCAAATCTGGACCAACTGACACAGTTCTTTGATGTAAGAGCATCTGAACACTGATGTGGCTACATCCAGAACCTTGTCCAGGCCATGCCCAATCCCGTCCCAGCTGTTGCTGGTGCTCCTGGAGATATCTGCAGGCTATCAGGTAGATTCAGATACAGGTGACTCATGTTTTTGTCCGGGGAGCTTATTATTCTGTCATATGGTGCAACCCTATATGATATAAACCACATATCATATTTAGCAACATGTGCTTATACATGTATACACACACACAGGAAACCTAATCAGCAGATCAGTGTTCGTCCACTGAAAGGCATAATCAATAAGCTCCAGCATATTTACCTGTAATGGGGCATCGGATTTCCTTTTGCTTTGCAGTTGATGAATATCTTATTGTCCTGGTCAGTCAGCGGGAACACACTGTCGCTGGGCTCCTGGGTGAACACTGGGCCGTGCCGAATGATTCTCTCTGCAAGGAAACAGAATCATCTCCATGTCAGGCGGTTGGCGGTTCAGCTAAAGGCTCACTTTAGGAGGGCATGGTAACGGGTTGAGGTGGGCAGCCATGCAGCGTTAGAGCCAGAGTGGAGCTTTACTCAGACATGAGGGAATCTTCCATTCGACAAAGTTAAAAACAAACATACGTCACCAACACTGCATAATAATAGCATGCTAAAATTAAATGTTGGAAAGTTGGATATACATTCATTTTGAAGTGTTGGGAATCGGATATTCACTCCCCCCTACCCCTCTTAGGAGGCCACCTTCAAAATATACTTCACCACAGCCATGCTTCAGTTCAGGTAAACGGCGATAGAACCCGTAAACCTTTTCACAGTCGCTGCCCTGTTTATTCAGCACCACTGTGGGTTAAACAGGGTTCAGTTCTGCCTCCCCAATCAGCTTATTAACACGTCCAGATCCAAACCTCTACTGTCCCGCTTAGTCCTGGTGGAGATGACCAACGAATCCGTGTGTGGAGGCACCGTGGTCAGCACCAAGATGAACAGTGTGGTGTCACACGTCCAGAAGACCTGGTGTATATATATTGGTGCTGCAGTCGTGCCTTTCTGTGTGCTCAACAGCCGTGCTCACACTCTGATCATGGACAAGTCAACACGGTGCAGCTCATAGTAGATAGATAGATAGATAGATAGATAGATAGATAGATAGATAGATAGATAGATAGATAGATAGATAGATAGATAGATAGATAGATAGACAGACAGACAGACGGACAAACAGATAGATAAATAGAAAGACAGACAGACAGATACATAGATAGATAGATAGATAGATAGATAGATAGATAGATAGATAGATAGATAGATAGATAGATAGATAGATAGATAGATAGAGGGACAGACAGACAGACAGACAGACAGACAGACAGATAGATAGATAGATAGATAGATAGATAGATAGATAGATAGATAGATAGATAGATAGATAGATAGATAGATGATAGATAGATAGATAGATAGATAGATAGATAGATAGATAGATAGATAGATAGATAGATAGATAGATAGATAGATAGATAGATAGATAGATAGACAGACAGTCGGACAAACAGATAGATAAATAGGACAGACAGACAGACAGATAGACAGAGAGGACAGACAGACAGATAGATAGATAGATAGATAGAATAGATAGATAGATAGAAAGACAGATAGATAGATAGATAGATAGATAGATAGATAGAAAGACAAAGACAGACAGACAGACAGACAGACAGATAGATAGATAGATAGATAGATAGATAGATAGATAGATAGATAGATAGATAGATAGATGATAGATAGATAGATAGATAGATAGATAGATAGATAGATAGATAGATAGATAGATAGATAGATAGATAGATAGACAAACAGACAGACAGACAGACAGAGAGAGAGCGATAGATAGATAGATAGATAGATAGATAGATAGATAGATAGATAGATAGATAGATAGACAGTCGACAGACAGTTTATAGACAGAGGGACAGACAGACAGACAGATACATAGATAGATAGATAGATAGATAGATAGATAGATAGATAGATAGATAGATAGATAGATAGATAGAGTGACAGACAGATAGAGTGACAGACAGACAGATAGATAGATAAAGTGACAGATAGATAGACAGCAGACAGACAGACAGACAGATAGATAGATAGATAGATAGATAGATAGATAGATAGATAGATAGATGATAGATAGATAGATAGACATACAGACAGACATACAGACAGACAGAGAGATAGATAGATAGATAGATAGATAGATAGATAGATAGATAGATAGATAGATAGATAGACAGACAGTCGGACAGACAGATAGACAGAGGGACAGACAGACAGACCAGATACATAGATAGATAGATAGAGAGATAGGTCGATAGATAGATAGATAGATAGATAGATAGATAGATAGATAGATAGATAGATAGAGGGACAGACGGATAGACGGACGGACGGATAGACGAGCAGAGTGATGGCTAAATCAATAGATAGATAGATAGATAGATAGATAGATAGATAGATAGATAGATAGATAGAGGGACAGACGGATAGACGGACGGACGGATAGACAGATAGAGGAACACGAGGGACAGACAGACAGACAGACAGACAGATAGATAGATAGATAGACAGGCAGACAGACAGACAGACAGGCAGACAGGCGGACGGACGGACGGACGGACGGACAGATAGATAGATACATAGATGGATAGATGGATAGATAGATAGATAGATAGATAGATAGATAGATAGATAGATAGATAGATGATAGGTAGATAGATTAGAGGGACAGACAGACAGACAGACAGACAGACAGACAGATAGATAGATAGATAGATAGATAGATAGATAGATAGATAGATAGATAGATAGATAGATAGATAGATAGACAGAGGGATAGATAGATAGATAGATAGATAGATAGATAGATAGATAGATAGATAGATAGATAGATAGATAGATAGATAGATAGACAGACAGACGGACAGAGGGACAGACAGATAGATAGATGGTGATGCTTCTGTGTACTGTGTATATCTGCTACTGGATGTACGTCACGCCCCTACATTCTACTATAGCTTCACAGACATCAGCTGTCACATATCTGGGAAACTTCCAAGTGAGAGAAAGCAGACCCCCGCCCCCCCGCACCTCTCAAAACTACTCTCCTGGTCGAGCAGGACTGAGCAGACCAGAACAGAGCAGAGCAGGTGTGAAGAAGCGCAAACACGCCACCCCGTCCAAGCCAACATCGAATCGGAAGACGACGTCCAACACCTATAAGCTCATTAGAGCACCGGCATGTAAACGAGGTGCCAGAAGGGAGCAGCTTTTATTCTCCCTCCCGCATTCTGTAGCTCCATATCTGCATGACGTCCTCCTTTTTGGCAGCCTCACCGCACACACACACACACACGGCACGGCAAATAGCTCTGTTGTTTTGGTCGGCTGCTGCCAAGACACCAATCCACCTCTCTAATTACCCCATGTTGTGGTAATTACTCTGACGAAATGTATCATTTCCTTAACGGATGAACAAGATCATGGAAAGGAGTCGGCCCTCGTATCAGCCTCCGAGGCACCAGGCGCCACTTTGACGCTCGATATTCCGGGCCCTGTGTACAGTAAGTGGGCTTTTAATCAATATCCAGCCACCTGTGAAAACGCGTAGGCGTTGCGCAATGAATTCACCGGGCTGACCCGGGGCCGAGTCTCGATCAGAGGCACGAGTGCGTCCGCGCACATTTGCAAATCCAATGTAATCCCCGCACAAAAGCCAGCGGTTCCCAGGCCAGCACTATGCAGATCCGCTGTCGCCTCTGCGACAATTTGCCCAATGGGAAGGGAGCAATTTCCTCCTGCTCGTCTCTCAGACTACTTTCCCTCCGTATGAATCACTCGCTCTTTCTCTACGGGCAGATGAACTTCTTTTTTACAGGTCCCTAACCTTGACAAGGACAAAGCGAAGTGCTCCCTCCCGCATCATCAGGCTAATGGAAATGGCCAGGCCTGTTTGCCTGGGGTGAGGGCCTCGCCTCTCCTTGCTCGGCGGGAGGCGCAGGCACCCCCCCACCACCACCACCACCACCGCACACTTCCTTCCCCTTTTATATGTCCTTTAAATGAAGGGAATTAATGATCCGTTCAGAGCAGGGCCGCTCATCGCGGGAACCACGCTTCCCTCGCACGTGATTGGCCCGCAGGGAGGAAGTCTGCAGTCACCTCTTCTTCTAAATATGCCATAGACGTGGAGTTAGACGCTGCGGAAGTGGATTAAGAGGATGCCTCTTTAGAGGCAGAGCCTCCACGGGCGTCGTAAGACAGTCTGATGTCATGCGGCGTTGTCCTTAATTAACAGGGCGATGACACGCTCCAGCGGTAAAACTCCAAAGGTGTTATCCGCTCAGTATCGGCAGCGCTTAGCAAACAACGCCTGAGCGCTGCTTCGAACGCGAACGCGGCACCTTCCGCCAGGAAATAGTTCCGGTAGCTAACAACGGCCTGCGCAGCCATTGTTACTTAGCAACCGGAAGACAAGAGCTGCTGTTATCAACCCGGCTGCCTTTCAGCCAATTAGACTGTGTCATTGGAAGTAAGTGTTGGGTAATTTCCATTATTGCTGCTCTATCATTTGAAATAAAACAGTGTCTATGAGGTCAAAGTACAAAGTGGATGCTTCAGTTGGATGGTATTTACATCGACACTGGGGGAACCCTGTAGATAGTTCCCTGTCTATACTCTCCTCCCATTTATTGACGCGTCAATGGTGAAAAAGCTGCATGGTTCTAGTTTTCTCATTGGCTGTGGAAGGAACAATGGCGTCATTAGCTCGTCCACGCATCTGGCGTGTGTGATAGCTCTGACGGCATACGGTCCATAGGCCATAATGAGCCTGGAGAATCTGAACGACTCAGACAGAAATGTGGCATAGCTGCAAACCTGGCATGCACATGTCTCAGGCAGGTATGTAAAGGACCACAGGTGTGGTCTGGTTACATGAGAGCATGCACACAGGCTGGGGACGGCCCAGAAAGACCACCAGTAGACAGGACTGATCCCCCCGAAAGTACAAGCAGTTCCCACCGATTTCCTGTCCACCATCCAGACACACCTTCATTACACACCCATGCCTCTGTTGCTTAGCAGAAGGACGTGTGGTGTCAAGGCACCAGCTACTGGTCCTGCTACCGGCACCCAGCCACCCTCACCTTCGTTTGCAGTGGTGTCATGAATGAGAAGCCTGGGCTGCTACCGGAACCATCGCCTTTAGTGACTGATCCAGGTTCTGTTTGGGATCCTATGACAGTAGGGAGGACATGTGGTGAGGACTTCAGTCCTGCATCTGTGGAGCCACACTCTTCCCCAGTAGTGGTGATATGAGGGACGCCAGCAGCTCAGCGATGTGTGCAGGACATCCTCTGGTGCCTCTCATGGCAGGGCTTACTACCAGGCATTCTTCAGCAGGATAATGCTCGCCCACACACAGCAAGGGTTTCCCAGGAACGTCACCCTTCCTTGGCCTGCCTGATCGCCAGATTTATCACCGGTTGAGCACTTATGGGACCAGCTGGGACACCAGCTTTGGCAACCTACGGGTGTGCAGGAACAACAGCTGCACCAGCTGTGGGCAAATGTGTCGCAGGATGTCATATGGAACCTGTAAGCCTCCATGCCCAACCGCATCTCATCTTGTATCTGTCACAGGACGTTCAGGGGACCCAGGTGCAGAGGGGAAGCGCCGTGGGGAATGGGTATAAGGTAAACCCAGAGAACCAATAGATCAAAGGTGTGACAAAGCAGTGTTGCTTGCCATGCCCTTAAATCCTGTACCGCACCAATTACCCCAGGGAACTCTGTGATTTTGAGTTTTTGGATTATCAGTGCCTCACTGCCATCGCCCCCTGCTGGTGGCCGGCAGCACAGGCTGACCCCTTACAGTATCCAGGCTAGAGGTGGCCCAAGAGGGCACTAGAGCCTACTTTGAGTTGTACAGTGACCCATTAAAGTTCTCCCTTCACTCTAATACTGTGATCACTGACATGTATCATCATTATATTCACACATCGAAAGATTCACTGAGTTCCAGAAACTCCTTCCTGGTGCCGTAGTTTTTGTCTGTAAGTATATTATTAAGAAACAGCAAAGGCTCGAGTACCGCAATCGCAAAATATCTGGCAGAGGAATAAAGGAAGAATGACTGATGAGGCCAGATAACAGATCGATAGCTTCGCACCACCTTTCATTAACTTAATTATCCCAGTCAAAACAGCCAACAGACTACAAATGATCATGTTTTCTGGAGACGTTTCAGAGAATATCAGGTATAACATCACCGGCTTGCATAAGAAATATCAACATCAATGGAAAAAAGACAGGAGCTCACAAAACTGGAGTTCACAAACACATTCAAAGCTATAGAGACTCCTGACAACCACCTGGAAGACCCGGTAGACCCACCAAACCTGCCACTCATCATATACACAGCACTTACAGCTTTCATCTTTAAGACAGAGAGAGAGAGCAGAACATCAAGCTCCACTCAGATCTGAGAACATCCACGGATCCACATCCTTCCATCCTTCTTCCACTGTGGGAAGACACCTCAACACTATGGAGGTCTGAAAGGAGGAGTAGATGTTTAAGAAGCTTCTCCATGAGAAGGAGACAGGAGACATCAAATAAAGAAGCTGCTGGTGTTCTCAGAACAATGGACTGATCACCCCAGACCCCTCATAGCACTGAATGTGTTTGGGGTTAATTCGATGGTGAGAAGAAGCAGAACATGCTGAACCAGGTTGGGGCTCTTTGAGAAGGCCTGCAGAGTGGAAGCATTACGGAGACTGAGCTTGAGTGGAAAGGCCTTGGAGGACGAGTGGAAAGACGAAGGAACTGTTCAGGATTCAAATTCCATGACATGTGATGGTGAGTGATAGGAGGCACGTACAGGTAGCGGTGAAACAGGACCGCTTGTCTCTGGTGATGATCTGCCACTGCCAACAGCAGCATGGAGATGAATTCCCAAACAAACTCAGATCCTACCAGATCCCAAATGGACAGTAGATGATGTGCCCTCACCCTGCGGCACAAAGACACCAAACCAGTCTCCTGAGATAAACTAATTTCAGCAGAACACCAGGGTCTCCTCAGGGAAACACTTGGCCTTGTGTTTTTGGGTCACAGCTAAGGACTTTCCACCAAGTACTAAACACTAATGCACAATTACAGGTATGGAGCTATAGAGGTTCCTAACGGTTCCTGTGATAATCCATCCCATGCAGCTTGAATATCCTCACACAGTTCCTGCAGATGGTGTGGTTGAGATGGAGGTGGAGTATCACCAGGCCTTCTGGATGTGGGACATGTGACAACAAACCGGTCATCTTGGTGCTGACCACGGTGCCTCCACACACGGATTGGTCGTCTCCACCAAGACTAAAGCGGGACTCGTCACTGAAGATGACCCGCTGCCATTCAGAGTCACTCCATGAGAGTCTGGCATGACACCATTGGAATCTTTGGTGACATTGACCAAGACGTTATCTGGATGAAGCTAACCTTTTAGTTGTTAGCACTTGTCGCTGTCCAGAACAACAAGAATCTCTAAAATGGCAATTTTACAGGAGAGGCAAAAAACCTAATTCAGATTCAATGTAAGTCAATGGAAACAGATGTCTTTCCAAGCAGATATGGGCCATTTCTGTTTGTCCATTCCCCATGAAACTTCCACACAGTGTAAACGGCAGCTGCTGTGCTCCAATGATGCTTAAAAGTAAATATCGACAAAAAATGGAGATACATGGTTTTCATTGGACCTGAGGAAAAACGTCCGGTTCCATTGACTTACATAAAGACTAAAGTAGGTTTTTGCCTTCTCCTGTAAAGCTGCCAAGTTGGAGATACTTGTTTCTACTGGGACGGCGGTGACACATCCCTAATCCCATTTCCTCATTTAAACTAGAGCCATTCAAGTAATCATCAATTACTGATTGGTCATTTGGATGATAATGACGCATATTTTAAAATCACCCTCATCATAAGAAAAAGACCCACATGGACAAACATATATCTACTCACTTTTCCACTGGGACGGCAACTTCACTCAGACGTAAGCATGTAATCCGGCCCTACGGACACTCAATGAAGTGTCATCAATATCTATTTTATTCCATACGCCGTCTAACCCAGTCAGACAACGGGAGAAGCTCTGTATACAATCACTCAGCAATCAGCTAACCTCCTCAGGTGCTCTATCTCCTGTACAATGTACAATTTAATACCTTTAAGCTGGAGTGAGTGCGTTCATAGGGCTCTTTCACACGCAAATCAACCCTAATCAATTTAGATCCCTTAAATACAAAGAAGACTTAAATCCTGTTTCAGATGAAAACCAAAGTCTGGACATTCAAAAACCTCTTCATATGAAGCGGTTTCAATAGCCTTATCAAGGAACATCTTTCTGTGGACAATTCTACAATTACCGGAGCAGACTTTGATTATCCTTTGAGGGACACCAAGGAAATGGGAACACGTAACTCTCAGACTGGACTCTAGACCGTTGAACAAGCAACTTTAACCAGGGCTCCATCTTTAATGTTCAATAAGCTAATATTTCAGCAGGCAGGTCTTTAAGAAAGGAGAACGGGTTCTGTCAGGAAGACTCTGATGCTACAACGTCACTCATTCATTAGTTACTCTGGCCTGGCCTCTGCCGTCAAAATGAATCGACTCGCGTTCCTGATCTGCTGCTTATCCGGTACCAATGTTTCAACTTTCTCCTCCGACCTGCCACCAGTTCAGTCCCAGTCCTGTTGTCCAGGGAATAGGTTCTGCCCCTGTTGTCCATACCCAGGAGGATCTGCGATGGCCTGTACACTTCAAGACCTGGGCCCACAACAGGCCTAGACCTGTTGACCCCATTCCTTCAGAACTGTTAGCTTCAAAGTGTACACATTATTGAAGATTAGAATATTGTTTTCCATCACTTTTGAGTCTTTCTGGAAGAACATGTTCTCATTTACGCCAGCCCATAACTTGTCAAGCTCGATTTCTTGCTTATCCAGTTAACTTGAAGCTTAGTTTGACCCAAACTTTGATATTTGGTCTCATAGCACTGGATCACTTGGCAACATGGCAACTTATGCTGCAGTCCTAACCAGTTCCAGCCCTATGTTTGGGATGTACGTCAATTTTGAATGTACGTCAATGGAACCAGTGTGACACTGCCTAGCCAAAAGTACTTGCTTGTCTGCCTCCACACATATGAACTTGAGTGATATCTCATTTTTAATCCATATGGTGTAATATGATGTCGGCAGCTATAACAGCTTCAGCTCTTCTGGGAAGGCTTTCCACAAGGGTTAGGAATGTGTTTATGGGAATTTCTGACCATTCCTCCAGAAGCCTGGCTCTCAGTCTCCGCTCTAATTTATCCCAGAGGTGTTCTATCGGGTGGAGGTCAGGACTCTGTGCAGGCCAGTCCAGTTCCTCCACACCAGCCTCGCTCATCCATGTCTTTATGGGGCTTGCTCTGTCATGTTGGAACAGGAAGGGGCCGTCCCCAAACTGTCCTCACAAAGTTGGGTACACCACCGCATTTGACGCTCTGCTTGGTGATGTAAGGCTGGGATGCAGCTGCTCGGCCATGGAAACCCATTCCATGAAGCTCTACACCCTGTTCCTGAGCTGATCTGAAGGCCACATGAAGTTTGGAGGTCTGTAGTGATGGACTCTGCAGAAAGTTGGGCGACCTCTGTGCACTATCCCCCTCAGCATCCGCTGACCCCGCTCATTTTACGTGGTCCATCACTTCATGGCTGAGGTGCTGTCGTTCCCAATCGCTTCCACTTTGTTATAATTCCACTGACAGTGAGGACATTTCACGCCTGGACTTGCACAGGTGCACCACGCTGGAGCTCCTGAGAGAGACCCATTCTTCCACTAATGTGTGTAGGAGCAGACTGCATGCCTAGGTGCTTGGTTTTATTCACCAGTGGCCATGGAAGTGATTGGAACACCTGAACTCAATGATTTGGATGGGTGAGTGAATACTTTTGGCAGTGTAGTCTATTTCCAGGCAGATTCCTGTTGGTCCATTCATCATGAAACGTTCCCACAGTGTAAACCGCAGCTGCTGTGCTCAAATAAGGCTCGTCAATGGATATCAGCGATATGGAACTGTAGCACGTATGCCTGGATATGAATTTCCTCCTGCTTTGATAACGCCGGTTCTGAATGTCAGGCAGGTTACAGCCCTGCGGCTGTGTGTTCAGTAGCCTTGCTTTACACGGTTACATCATGAGGACCCATGTAAGCCACGGGATTCATGTGCACCAAACAAGCAATGGGAATGTCAAGCTGTGCAATCAAACAAAAGCACCTGTGGCTTGAATGTAAATGCAGCTCGGCGCTGGCACAGCTACTGTGGCGTGACAGCTACAATAACTGGAGCACTGGCATTGAGGGGAGTACATCTGCAAGCCTAAATAGGGCACCTGTCGCTTCCAGATTGCACGTCCCTTATAGCATCAAAGAGCGTGCCGAGGGTTCTGCAACTCGGCTGAAGAACCGGGCCTCGCAGGGGTGCCGAGGCTTAGTTACCGGCTGCCCGCTGATCACGCCTGGACGTGCAATACAGTGAAGCAGTGAACAATGAGGTCTGAGGATTAGTGTTCCATGGGGAGGCGGAAGGGGAGGGGTGTTTGTTTATGAGCCGCTGATGTCATATGTTGGGTACGTAATATGGGCAGCTGCTCACCAGCAGAAAACACGGTCATGTAATATATCCAATCACAATGTAGATTAACCATCTGCCTAGCGAATGCAGTGGGTCATTAACGTTGCTGTTAGCTCGGGAGCGTTTCAGCCAACAGTCAACACATAAAAACTAGTAGGGCTGGGGACTGTGACGATATACACTCACTCAGTCAAAAGAACAGTTGCACAAATAGCCGCACCCAGAAGGAGTCAACCCACAGGGACGAACCTTGGTGGGTGGGTCTGACATCGTGAGACATGCTCGGCTGCACATGTGACGTAAGCATAGACAGGTCTATCGCTGTACCTGACTGACCCAACAGCCATCCAGTGAGCAGTGGTGTCCTCCATGAGTCATCCTGTTAGTGCAGCACCATTGGCAGACGGCTGCACCACGGAGGACTACATGCACACAGGCCGTTACCACGACGACTGTCCTTAACACCACGTCACCGTCACCAAAGACTGCAGTGGTGTCGTACCAGACTGACTCAGAATGGCAGCGGGTCATCTTCAGTGACGAGTCCCGCTTTAGTCTTGGTGGAGACGCCCAACGAATCCGTGTGTGGAGGCACCGTGGTCAGCACCAAGATGAACGGTTTGACCTCACACGTCCAGAAGGCCTGGTGTCCCTCCACCTCCATCCCTACCGCACCATCTCCAGGAACTGTGTGAGGATGTTTAAGCTGCATGGGATGGATTATCACAGGACTCCATTAGAAACCTCTACAGCTCCATACCGAGACGTCTGGCGTGTTGGGTTAGCAAACATGGCGGCCCGACGCCATACTGGTTTCACATACTGAGGTCCTGGTTGTGCATGAAAGCCGAATTCTACTCCAGGTAACTTCAGTGACGAGCTGGGAAATCCTGCTCAAACATTTTTTTATTTTTTCCCCTTTTCCACACATCAAAGGTTTATGAAATTCCAAGCCACGTCTGCTCCACTAATCGTTGCTTACGAATCAACGGTGCACCTTAAAATAGGTTTCTAGGAACCCGCTCCACCGAGGACTTAATAAAGAGGGCCGAATGGCCCGCCAGGACAACCCTAGTAGCGCCTCCTCACTACGCCTCCCCTTTGAAGGGGAAGGAACCAAAGGAGAAGATGAGACGCAGCACGCTGAAGTGGGAGCTATGCAGATCAGGTGAGGTATCAAAGGCTACTCAGGGGATAGCGTACCTGCGAGGTAGCACTTGAGTGACAGCAGGATTAAGAGTTCCCATGGCAACAACATCTTCGTCTTCCAAGGTCACGATTTAGGCTTTATTCCCATCCAAGTGCCGGAACGAGAGACGTTCTGCTGGAGCTCTCTTGTGGAAGTCGGCTCTCGGTAACTGTAGGAGACCAGAGAAAGAGTGAGAGAGAGAGAGAGGGGGAGAGAGAGAGACAAAGAGAGATGAGAGGGAGTTGGTGCAGCAGCTACATGCACAGAAACTGTGCTGGAAATCTGGCAGGGCTGGAACTTGAGGAAAATCAGTAGGACATTAATAATTCATTCGCCCAAATAAGCGGAGGAAGGATCTCATGCCTGCAGGCTCACAGCTGATCCACTGCAGCCGATATTTAGTGTACACACGCTGCTACGAAATTCTCCCGAGAGAGATAATGAGAGAGAGAGTGAGGGATAGGACTGGAGAGGGGGGGAACGGGTGCCATGAAACCTGCAATGCCTTGCAGCTGCAAGATCTGAACGCGCAAGCCGCTGCCAAAGGCAATGTTTGGATTGGGCTAAAAGTATTGGTTCTACACGCTCCGACTGTAAAGGAGTTACGAAAGGTACGATGCGCCTGAGAACCCGTATTTAATTTCCAGCCGTGTATCTCCAAACAGGATTACCATCCAGAACAGGGGGGCCATGCATACATACAGCGAGAGTCTCGGGCAACTAAGCACATCCCTTTTAAACCATCTACTGAGGCGATAAGTGAGTCTGAAAAACACCATACATCATAACATATAGACGCATTAGCTCACCGGACAAAAGCTGAGCCATCTTGCGTGTTTAAGGTGGTAGTAGTAACTCCAGGCTCCTGCAGATGGCGCTGCAGGAGGATGATGGAGCTGTAAATCCCTGTGGGGTGTGAGTGACGGGATCCATAGATTGGGAAGAGGTGCTACAGTGCAGGGAATGTCTCGTTCCATGTGTGGAAAATGGCTCCAGAGCAGATGTTAATGATTGGCTAAAAGGAGGGACTGCATGTGGGCGTGGCCAAATACCATAGTGTGAAGGAAGTAGCTGAATCTGCAGGTGTATGGAAGCGTACGGTCATACGGGTCTACCAGCAGTGCATACAATCCCAGTCTACAGGGAATTCTTCTTGTAATTGTGCAAGGGAAGGCATCCACCAAATTCTGGACCACCTGACCAATTTGTTGATGTACAAGTGTCTGAACATTGAGGTGGCTACATCCAGAAACTTGTCCAGTACATGCCAAATCCAATCCCGGCTGTTATTGGTGCTTGTAGAGGTGTTACAGGCTATGAGGTATGTTTCAGTCAGGGGACTCTTATTCAAAAGTCATTGTTATCTTGTGAGCCTGTTAATTTAAAGTGCAAATGTTCCTGATATCTCCGGGTAACACATAGACCTGTCATATTCCAACACCAGCTCGCTTGATTTATAGTATTGCTTAGCCAATTTGATAACGACGTGCAAAGCTAGGCTGCCCTGAGGGCAGAGAAACATTTAATGGAGCTTTTATTTGAGCAAATAAATGCAAATAACTGCATAGAAAGCTGTTTGCACAGTGCATACACTGTCACTAACAAAACAATCAGAATCAGAATGACGACAAACGCTCTTGTAACCGAATGTGCATAGATATGTTCATAGATTTATAGGTGTCCCAATACTTCTGTCCACCCAGTGCATATTTCCTCTGTATTCTGTAACCAGCTAATCAGCCTACTTAGTAGTAAAGCTGCACTGTCTCAGCCTTCTTACTCAACACGCCCACGTTAAGGCACTTGCTTGGTGGTCTGGAGTAGCAGCCACATTTCACAGTCATGCTGAAGGATAGAACTGGCGTTTGAGTGAACAGTTGGTCTTTATGTTTCTGTCCTTCCATGATAAACGTAACATCGGTTTCAGCATTCCAATGCAGTCACGTCGTTTTGCATCGACAGCGCTGTGGGCAGTCGGGCCACCGCCGAGGAATCCCAGTGTACTTGAAAGCGCATCAGAGGCGCCACACTTCAGCCCCTTTCATTTGTGAGTGGCGTCGCTGCTGTTGCCACATTTACAAATAGGGGCCTGAATTGCAAATGAGGCTTGGTAAACAAATGTGCCCCTAGCATTTCCAGGACTGGGAACAGGGTGTGGCTCGGCCAAGGGAGATACCGAGCACACTGACCGGGACACCTCGGCGAGACCCAAACGGAAACATCCAGCAACAACCCTCGGCCCCCTTAGCAAGCCCTTCTCGCTCACTTGCTCCAACGTAGCACGTAGCCCACACGTCCCCCACTCTCTCTCATGATGCCCTGCCCTCTGTGGGGAGCACATGCCCACTTCTAGAGGGACTGGCAGCAACTCTACCCCACCCTCGTCACATGGGTTACATAGGAATGCGACATCTTTTCCTAATGTGAGTGCCCTGCTGTCTCTTTTATTTGATGACAGGATCTCTGCTGTGTACTCAGCCCACAAATCTGAGCCACACGAAGCACTCACAAGGCTAAACTTTGCTCAGATTAACAAAGCGTCCCCTCCTCCGTAAAACTGCTTCCTGTCTTCTTTCACACATACCTACAGCAGGGAAGTTCAGCTGGAGATAACATTATCTGTTGGTTACCGCTATCTGCTCCCGTTCTGAATGAACCAGGGGGAGTTTAAATCATACGTTCACCCCGAAGCCTTTAAAGCAGGAGCCGTAAACTCCCAACCGAGACAGCCTCGCGTTTTTCTTTGGCTTAGTATTTATATCCCACGCGGTGGCAGGCTACCCAACATAAGCTACACTACATGGCCAAAAGTATGTGGACGCCTCTCCTGCTTAGGGAGCCAGTTTTGGTCACTTCACAGCTCCGTGGCGTGGCAGTGGCATAGGATGCCACTTTCACCATAAGGCCGTTTGTGGAATGGAGCCCTGCTAGAGCTGCACCTGGCCCACAGTAGGAGCTATTGTGGAATGGGAGTAAAGCCTGAGATCACTATGCGCAATGCCGATTGTCGGCTGGAGCGCTGTACAGTGCTGCCAGAGGACTCTGAAGCGGCGCTCTACCCTATCTGGAGGAATCTGGGTTTGGTAGATGAATCCAGGAGAGCGCTCCCTACCGGAAAGTTTGGTGGAGGGGGGATAATGGTCTTTACAGGCTTTGGGCTCCTCATCTCCAGTGAAGGGTGATGTTAGTTACCACACAGTGCAGAAAGCCAGCTCCATAAAGGCATGGCTTTAGAAAGACTTTGTATGGAGGAACTCTACTGGCAAGCCCTGACCTCAAACCCACTGAACACCTTTGGGATAAACTGGAACTGTGATTGTGAGCTTCTCATCCAACACCATTGCTGACCTCACAAATGCTCTTGTAACTGAATGTGCAGAAATTCCCACGGACACGCTCCAAAATCCTATGGAAAGCCTTCCTAGAACAGTGGAGGCTATAGTGGCTGCAAAGATGTATGGTGGCGGGTAACTCCATATTAATGTCCAATTGGACTGGGATGTTACACAAACTTCTTTAGCAGTGAGGGTCGGGTGTCCACATACTTTTGGCCATATACTGTATGGTATATTAAACGGAGCACTGCATGCTAAAGGAACGACAACCTTCCTAAGCATGAACGCTGCACGCCACTTTAATTTTAAGTAACAGTTATTATTCCGATTAAGACTGATAGATGTAAATACAGAGCGTCAGGAATGAGAAATGAATGGAATGGTAGAATTAACCACTGATTTGGCCAACAATTAATTTCCAGGAACTTCCCTCAGGTTCAGCGATTTCGCCTGGGTAGAGCCAGTAGCCCGGTGGTCTTCTCCAAGAGCCACAGCGTGAATGCTGCACACCAGTGTTCAGTTTCACCAATGCTATCTCAATAAGAGTCCCATAATAATTCTATATACTCTGGAATAGGGGACATATTACCTGGACTACCTGGGTACAGCCAGTACAACAGTGGTCCTCTCCAAGAACCAACCATGGTATGTCTATATGTGTGTGTGTCTCCCATAGGGAAGACCACCTGCCTACTGGCACCCAGGTAATTGGTGTTCGAGACCCCTTGCTCCAGAGAACATAATTACAGGATAAGATAAATGCCATTGCCGTATGATTGAGTGATAGTGATTCAAGGTGACTGGACGTCTTGGAGGAATATATCTGGCCTCTCATGTGATAAGTGTTTTCAATTCAAACGAGTGGTGCGAACATTACCAGGGCGCGTTCCCACCACTCATGTAAACTGATAAGAGCCTTCAGCTAAAGGTGAAACGACCTCAAGAACAGACCGTTCACCGCCCTGGAGGTCTTCACAGTCAGAGCTACTTCATCAGCGACCTTTACCAGCTTATTAAAATATCTGATAAACTTATTAAACTGATAAACAGAGTCGTTTACTGGGGTGGTGGTGATGGGTACCAGAGGTCACCATGTCTACGACACAGATCCACACCCACCAACCTATGGTCCAGCAGATGGTGTGACTGGTCAGCTGTTGATGAAGGTGACGGAGGAAAGAAGCTGTTCCTGTGTCTGGTGGTTTTGGTGTACAGGGTCCTGTAGCGCCTGTGCCTGGTGGTTTTGGTGTACAGGGTCCTGTAGCGCCTGTGTCTGGTTGTCTTGGTGTACAGGGTCCTGTAGCGCCTGTGTCTGGTTGTCTTGGTGTACAGGGTCCTGTAGCGCCTGCGTCTGGTTGTCTTGGTGTACAGGGTCCTGTAGCGCCTGTGTCTGGTGGTTTTGGTGTACAGGGTCCTGTAGCGCCTGTGTCTGGTTGTCTTGGTGTACAGGGTCCTGTAGCGCCTGTGTCTGGTGGTTTTGGTGTACAGGGTCCTGCAGTGCCTGTGTCTGGTTGTCTCGGTGTACAGGATCCTGTAGCGCCTGTGTCTGGTTGTCTTGGTGTACAGGGTCCTGTAGCGCCTGTGTCTGGTTGTCTTGGTGTACAGGGTCCTGTAGCGCCAGTGTCTGGTTGTCTTGGTGTACAGGGTCCTGTAGCGCCTGTGTCTGGTTGTCTTGGTGTACAGGGTCCTGTAGCGCCTGTGTCTGGTTGTCTTGGTGTACAGGGTCCTGTAGCGCCTGTGTCTGGTTGTTTTGGTGTACAGGGTCCTGTAGCGCCTGTGTCTGGTTGTCTTGGTGTACAGGGTCCTGTAGCGCCTGTGTCTGGTTGTCCTGGTGTACAGGGTCCTGTAGCGCCTGTGTCTGGTTGTCCTGGTGTACAGGGTCCTGTAGCGCCTGTGTCTGGTTGTCTTGGTGTACAGGGTCCTGTAGCGCCTGTGTCTGGTTGTCTTGGTGTACAGGGTCCTGTAGCGCCTGTGTCTGGTTGTCTTGGTGTACAGGGTCCTGTAGCGCCTGTGTCTGGTTGTCTTGGTGTACAGGGTCCTGTAGCGCCTGTGTCTGGTTGTCTTGGTGTACAGGGTCCTGTAGCGCCTGTGTCTGGTTGTCTTGGTGTACAGGGTCCTGTAGTGCCTGTGTCTGGTTGTCTTGGTGTACAGGGTCTTGGTGTACGGAGAGATCCGTGATATTCCCTCCCTGTTTCCTGGTTTCTGGAAGTCCTGGAGGGAGGGGAGTGGACCACCAATGATCTTTGCAGCTGTCTTCACGATCCTTTGTAGTCTGTTCTGGTCCTGTACTGTGGCCGCTCCAATCCAGACATTACATCTACACCTATTCTGAGTTTTATATGGAATGTCGATGATGGGAAAACAGGTGGAAATCTAAGAATCCTCTTTACAACACCTGGAAAAAGTGAGATCTTGGCACGTCTTAAAATTCCCGTTTTAGGATTATTTAATTTACTGTCCGGAATTCCCCGTCCCTACAATTAATCAACCATTTCACACCAAACCCCCTCTGGATGAACCTGTTTACATCTCCACCACCGCGGAAATTGTGGAATTCCCATCAAAGCTCATTACACTTCTCAATCAAGAACGAGTTATGGGCACGCAGACTCGTGGCCCGAAACCAGAACCCATGAAAGACCTTTCGTTAATTACTCGGAATATAAATTTAATGTCAGTCAGTTTTCCACTTTCCACACGTCCAAATCCCAGCGATAAGCACCCGAGAGACAGCCATCCTCTCCTGACCCGCACGCGAAACTTCCATCCCATCAATACTGCAATGCTTTTGGGCATTGTCCCTCATCCTTTTCAACGGTGACCGCATCTCAGAGATCATTGGGCGGAAAATGAAAAGAACTGACCAGGAAAGAAAAATGAGCCGGGATCAGATCGGAGATGGAGGGACAGATTAAATTAGATGAGATTGATTATGTTCCTGTATGATCTGCTCGCAGGGACCACGAGGGCTGACCTTCAAATTCTCCATCATTTCAGTCATCTCTATCGATTCAGAGTCTATTTTTTTAACCTCATGCTTTTTCTTCTTCTTCGTCGTCTCTTTTTCTGGGCTGTTTGTTTGTCATTCTGCCCCACCGGGCCACTGGCCACTACGGGTCTCAATCAAGTCTGGGAGGACGAGTCGATAAGCGGATATTTGCTTGATGTATGCGCGGCCGACGCGTGACGGGCGCGTAGGTGAAATGGATGCTGAAACCGTAGCCAATGCGACTTGGAAGAACTTCCTTTGACCTCCCGAGGCTCGGCGCTCGGAGGAACTCTACCTTCACTGGCATGATTCCATTCGATCAATCTATCCAGCAAAGCTGCAACATAAAGAGGACCGTGCATGATATTAGAGAGCTCATGCAACAACAGCATCTGGTTTACTGGAAACCCAATGCGGTGACGGTTTATATAGAGTTCCACATTCAAAGCCACTTTAAAGGATTGGTTGGTGTAGCTCAGGGGGTAACACCGCTACCTGCGATGGAGCCACCACCACATGTGGGAGACTGGAGTTCCAAACCCAGTCTGGGTGACTACGCTGTGCTACACCATTAAGAGTCCTTGGGCCAGACTCCTAACACCACACTGGCCTCCCTGTAATATGATTAACCTTCTAAGTCGCTCTGGATAAGAGAATCAGCTGAATGCCATAAATATAAATATGCATGCACATGGACCACCACGGACCACCAAACATACTGACCGAAACTAAGAAGCTGAAAACGTATTCGCTGAACAGCTACACTTCATAAAAGAAGACCTGGGCAGGTAATATGATCTTATACCTAGTGATATATGTCTGAAGCTGAGTCACCCTATAGCATCTAACACCTCCACGACCCCCAGTAACAGCTGGCACTGGATCGGGCATGGACTGGACAAGTTTGTGGATGTAGCTACACCAGTGTTCAGAAACTCCTACATGAAAGAACTGGTCCGTTGGGCCAGATTTGGTGGGTGCCTTCCCTGGTGTTTTGATGGTTGTTCCAGGTGGTTCCCACAGATTTCTAAGATGATACAGATCTGGGGACTGTGTGGGCCGGCCCGGATGTGTGAAAGCTCCTCCTCCTGTTAGCTCTGTCTTTCTCTCCTCATCCGGGTTCGACCTGAGGAGGTTGGGTTCCGCCCCCGAGCCTGGTTCCTCTCGAGGTTTCTTCCTTACTTAAGGGAGCCCATCCTCGCCACTGTTGCCTCTGGCTCGCTCAAGGGGGCTTGGACCCGGTCCCCACCCCCTTCCCATGTCTGTACATTAACTAAGTGTTTTTCTTTTTATAACAAACAGAATTTCTGTGAAGCTGCTTTGAGACTACATTGATTGATTGATTGATCATTTGCAGCCCTGTGAATGCCAGAACTGTCATCTTGGAATCCAGAGAGAGGAACATTGTGTTCGCTGGTCAGATGACGAGCTAAAGGTCAAACCTGGTTGTCCAGCAGCTCAGTCTAGGCACTGTGGTCAGATTTACTATCACCTCAACCAAGTCCATGTAATTAGAACCCCCCAGAACATCACAGAGGGGACTTGTTTCGTGTCCGGGGAGTTTATCTCTCAGTTTAGGAATGTTGTCGGCTCATTATAAAACTTGATTTAACTATTTATTACTTATCTGAGCGATTTTAGCAAGTCAAATGTTCAGTCAACTTTACTATTGTTTAATAGGTGTTTTTATAACAGGCCAAATGATCTGCCAATATAGTGGGAAGATTTTGAAATAATTAAGGTAAATCTTAAAATGAGTTCAAAAAATAATAAAATGAGAATTTAAGATATATCAACTACATCTGTGATCACTGGAAAAACAAAAATATAATCACTCTTGCAGTGAGTAAAAAAGAATTCTCGAAAATTAATGAATGTATGAATACATAATTATTAATAATAATAATAATAATAATAATAATAATATATAATATTATTATATAAATATAATATTATTACTGTTATTATTATTATTACTATTACAATTATCATTTATTAATAATATATCTAATAATAATAATAATAATAATAATAATAATAATAATAATAATAATAATAATAATAATGATTTTCAATATTATTATTATTATTATTATTATTGCTATTATCATTATTAACACACTTATTATTTTTAATAATATATTTACTATTATTATTATTATTAGTAGTAGTAGTAGTAGTAGTAGTAGTAGTAGTAGTAGTAATAATAATAATAATAATAATAATAATAATAATAATAATAATAATAATAATTTTTAATATTATTATTATTATTATTAACAGGTTAAAATGTAAGCAGAGTCTTTCAAAGTGGTTTGGCCAGACAACATCCTGCCCATACACCTCTCTCTCTCTCTCTCTCTCTCTCATATATATATATATATATATATATATATAATATATAGGCAGGTTCCCTATTTTACCAGCATCAACATCCCATAAAAGCACTCAGAAGACTTGTGTAGGTTCACTGGTGGTTCCCATCATCACCACTTTAAAGAGCATCTGAACCACCTCACACCAAACCCCCTCTGAATCACTCACGGATGATACATCCTACACAAGCCATGCATCGATTCCATATTTAATATTCAGTAAGACTGCCTCCCTGAGACATATGTGAAATGAGCACTGCTGCTGAGAGGTTGCTTCTCCGGTGACTACCCACACAACCAGACATACCAGCTCCCTAACCTGAGCGTTACTAGGCCTGAGGCACTCCAAACCAACAGCTACCTGCACACTGCCATTCAGTGAGTGCATGCAGGTACTTCAGCGTCAGACGAACAGCAGCACTGGGTCCCATACTAACACGTGCGTCCAGTCCCTACCCTAAGCCTACCACCCACCCACACCAGCAGCATCTTAGCGAGGGGCTTTCCTCAGACCTATTCACACCTCGCTCACATTGTGGGGCCCCCGACTCCACCTTTCTGGACCATACAGCTCTGTAGTACTGCTAGTGCTCTTGTCTTTATGAGCCCTGCTCCAACAGGTGCACACTTGCGGTCTGGTGGTCCTCACAGGATGTCTCGTTTTGCATTAGGGGTGAAGGGTGAAGGCCTTGATAAACACTATGACGCTGTGGCAGCTATCTTTAACCACTTACAGCTGCCTGACAGCACCGTGTGAGGTAGAATGTATTAATGTTAGGCTGTCAAACGAGTACAGTAATTAACAACATGCCCTGCTTCTTCCAAATGAGGGGGAATTCTGTCTTCGGGTTAATTACGAGCAAATAAGACAAAAGCCATTAACTGTGTGCGTCTCATTTGCCTCGTTTTGACCCTGAGGAAAGATTACTCCCAATTAAAAGGCAGTGCATCCTGTTAAAGCACCATGAGTGCACTTATTATTAAATAAACAAGAGGATTTATTATTTCCAATATTTCCAATAATAATGGAAACTGTGGTTTCCAAAAAGTGACCAATTTCCATCCCCACAATGAGTGTACGTACCATATATACAGTCAATGAGTCATATACCGTTATATATGTATTTCTTTCTCTCTCTCTCTCTCTCTCTCTCTCTCTCTATCTAGCCAACATATGTATGAGTGTAGATATATTACACCAATGAGTGGATATATCATCTATCCATCTATCCATCTATCTATCTAGCCAATGAATGTATGAGTGTAGATATATACAGTATTTAATCAATGAGTGCATGTATCATGAATGTCTTATATACAGTCTATATGTACATTGTGTACCTTGTATATCTGCAGTCAATGAGTGAATATAGCATGTATCATATACTGGTAATGAGTGCATATATCATATATCATGTATACAGTTAATGACCCACCACCAAACCAGTCATGCTGAATGATGTTGCAGGCGGCATAACATTCTCCACGGCGTCTCCAGAGCCTGTCCCGTCTGTCACATGTGCTCAAGGGAAAACCTGCTCTCATCTGTGAAAAGCACAAGGTGCCTGGATCTGCCAATTCTGGTGTTCTGTGGCAAATGCCAATCGAGCTCTACGGTGCTGGGCAGTAAGCACAGAGCCCACTTATAGGACGTCGGGCCCTCAGGCCACCCTCATGAGGCCTGTTTGTGATTGTTTGGTCAGACACATTCACAGCAGTAGGGCTCTGGCAGTGCTCATCTTGTTCCTCCTTGCACAAAGGAGCAGATAGCGGTCCTGCTGAGGGGTTAAGGACCTTCTACAGCCTTGTCCAGCTCTCCTAGAGTAACTGCCTGTCTCCTGGAATCTCCACCATAAGACATAAGACTGTGCTGGGAGACACAGCAAACCTTGTGGCAATGGAACATATTGATGTGCCATCCTGCAGTAGTTGGACTATCTGTGCAACCTCTGTAGGGTCCAGGTACCGCACCATGGTACTAGTAGTGACGCTGACCCAAGTCAACTGCAGAACTAGTGAAGGATCAGTGGGAAAAGATGAGGGGGGGACAAAATGTCAATGACCTCGTCCTTTTACACCATTCCTGTTTTGGGGGATGTCTCATTGTTGCTCCTCTACTGCACCTGTTGTTAATTTCATTAACACCAAAGCAGCTGAAACTGATTAACGGCCCTCCCTACTACTTAAGTGACCAGATCAATATCCCTGAAGTGGAACTGAGTTGATGCTATACACTGATTAAAAAGTGTTGACTCGCTCTGGAAGACCTACATGAACCACACCATTGGCAGACGATTGCACGATGCAGCACTATATGCCATTACTACGGCTACCCTTAACACCACGTCACCGCCACCAAACACTGCAGTGGTGTCGTACCAGACTGTCATGGAGTGACTCAGAATGGCAGCGGGTCATCTTCAGTGACGAGTCCCGCTTTAGTCTTGGTGGAGACGCCCAACGAATCCGTGTGTGGAGGCACCGTGGTCAGCACCAAGATGAATGTTTGTTGTCACATGTCCAGAAGGCCTGGTGTCCCTCCACCTCCACCTCCACCCCACCGCACCATCTGCAAGAACTGTGTGAGGATGTTCAAGCTGCATGGGATGGATTATCACAGGACACCATTAGGAACCTCTACAGCTCCATACCGACACATCTGGCGTGTTGGGTTAGCAAACACGGCGGCCCGACGCCATACTGAGAGACAGACTTCTGTATGTGTAGCTCAATAAATATTGATCATATCAGTCTAAATTTATCATCAGTTATTGATCCTGGTCCCCTTTATCTTCCCTCCCAACAGCACCGCAGCTATTCTTTTGGTGATGAGTGAATATGCATGTCTCATATATAGAATATAGAAAGCCTCTGCTCTGTGACTGTAGCCTCCTAGATCTCGTTCATACAGCTGGTTGATTCTTGTTGTAATGGAGGATCTCGAGGGGAACTGGATCTCCAGCAAGCTGCTGCTCTTGTTAGTGAATAGGTCTCCCGTGAGCATTGTCCAGCGGAGCCTGCTGAAGGTGCCGACACTTTCACTTTACATGCTCCTCGTATGTTCTCCATACTGAGTTAGCGTGAAGCTAGCGGGGCTATTGTGCTAGATTAGATATTCTGATGTCAGCTCCAGTACGAATACAGACTCTTCCAGCTCGTAACAGGCATCGTCCAGTTAGCTCTTTGCTTCCTGCTCATCATTCTCTAGTGAGGGCGAAATATATATCCAGGTAAAACCATGTGATGGTCACCAGCAAAAACCAGTATGTGATGGTCACCAGCATAAACCAGTAGATGTTGGGTCACCAGCATAAACCAATACGTGATGGTCACCAGCAAAAACCAGTATGTGATGGTCACCAGCATAAACCAGTATGTGATGGTCACCAGCATAAGCCAGTATGTACTGGTCTGTACTGTTTTCAGCAGGGTCCGATCCTAGTGAAGCCCATGTATCTGATTCCCCTGCTCTAGCTGTCCTGCTTCCTGAGCTCAGCAGTTAGTTCCCAGATTAACTCAGCTGACTCTCCAGCACGCCGCTGGTCCACAAGGCTGTTCTCTCTTTTCAGCTTCTTAGAGGCAGCTGCGTTTTCTTCTTCCTCCTCGACTGCAGCCGTTTTCCATGGCTGACTTTTCATTCAACGTATTCCAGAATGCTGATTTCACCGTGTCCAATTTCTCCGCCATGGCTCGGCCCAGAACTGCGTTTTTTCCTCCGGCATTACAGCCGCTTGGCATTTTCATATACCGTAGAGAGCCGAAATCTCCCATAAGGCAGCAGCCCTGTGACGCAGGCATTGTGTTCAGCTGATAGCAATGTTAACACTACTGAACACAGGCGCTGATATTATTCCACATGTTGCGATAAAGTGCTAAAACGTGCGTGCCCAGGAACATCGGCGGGATGAACGATAATCGTATTCATCTCCTCATCTTTAATTCAGAACGACTTCGGGACACAGAATAACAACTTCACTCTAAGCCAACATTTTGGAGAGCACTCCGCACACATACGGCCATAAATCCTCCCATCAAGACTTATCCTTCAGTGAGAAGACGTGGTAGTGGAGAGTGTTGACATTATCTAGTCTCCTACTCGATAGAAACGAATCTGTAAACAATGAGTAAAAGCCTGAAGTGATGCTATTCCGATATTGGATTTGCGCACCACTGACTGGGAAGCTTGTGTACTGTATTCATCCCTGATATTGCCGGTGCAGGCCCGACAACAAACACCCTTCATTCCAGCTCCAGGGCCCAAAAGGTGCATGTGTAGACTGTGGGGCTGTACTGCATCCCTCAGCCTCATCTTATGTGATGACTGTCCTACTCGTACTACATTACCCAGCATGCAATGCACACAACTGTCTCACACAAACACAACAAATGGCTCCCAGTGCTATAATGAAACCCTGGCTGCTAGCATAGTGGCTAACATAAGTAACATGCGACCTGGGTGGCCTCATGTCCGGTTTTAGGCTGGACAGTCCGGGTTGTCAACTCCCAGTCCTCCGTCCAGGTGGGACGGGCAGCTATTAGTCCTCTACAGTGTTGTGTACCATTGGCTTACGTCCATGTCAAAAGAGATGCCTTGCATTTCATTGGTTTAACAAGGTCATGTGACATCGTGACCCTACCTGTGACTGAAATGCACCTAGTAGCGTATAACGCCGCCATGAGCTGCTGGGACTGGATCGTGCATGGACTGGACAAGTTGTCTAGATGTGTGCCACATCAATGTTCAGACACTCTTATAGGTGGGCCAGATTTGGTGGATGACTTCCCTGGCACAATTCCGAGGAGAATTTCCTGTAGACTGGGATTTTATCCACTGCTGGTAGACCCGTATGACCGTCAATTCCATACACCTGCAGATTCAGCTACTTCCTCCACACTATGGTCTTTGGCCACGCCCACATTCAGTCACTCCTGTTAGCCAATCATTAACATCTACTCTGGAGCGTTTTCCAGACATGGAACGAGACATTCCCTGCACTGTAGCACCTCTTCCCAATCTATGGATCCCGTCACTCACACCCCGCAGGAATTTATTGCCTCATCATCTTCCTGCAGCGCCATCTGTAGGAGCCTGAAGTTATTACCACCTTTTTGACTTTTTTACATATGACGTATTACTAAAAAACGTTTGGACCCAACTTTATCAATCCGGCTTTCACTGTTGTGTCACAGGACCACAGTTTCATAGCTACAACACTGGATACTTTAACACTTTGAACATTGACCCCGCCCAGCGTTTCGGCACTCTAACCCTGGCCTCCCCATCAATCTTCGACAATTTTCATAATGCAATAGTTTGTGTTCAAAATGCATTAAAAAATTTCATTTTAGGCCTATCGACCGAACGCCAGAACTGAACCTTTGAATGACACGCTTCAAAACGGTTGTCATTACCAGAGGCAATGCACAGAAACACCTCACACCATTTACACCAGTACACCGTTTTAGCGCGCTGTGGCAGGTCCTGGTCCTTCGCTTCTGGATTCGCTCTCTTGGCTCGCTTTTACTTTTTGGTCGCTCGGGCAAGTGCAGTGGGATGCTGCCACACGATACCCACCCAGTGCTATTCATAGACCAGCAAATTCCAGCGTCATGAGTGCCATGGGCAGTGTGACCAATATTATAGCAAAGGCCGGTATTGCAGCCCGTCGGGTATTGACGGTAGATAGGTGGGCCGCTATATTGGCCTTTCGGGTATGTATGTCTCTCCGGCAGGCCGCTTCAAAGGGTTAAGGATATACTGACCACCAACCCGGAATCGTCCAGTTTTGATTTCGGCAATCAGGTGACGTTTGCCAAACAAGCATCATTACAGCTACTGCAGTGCAACTTCCTGTCCACGGAAAGACCTAGAGAGACCCCTCATCGCAGCGACGCTGACCACTCTAAATATGCCACTACTTGGAGCCGAACCAGCGACGACGACTCACTTAAAGCACCAATGGCGAAGTAATAACCGTGGGCTGGTTGACCAGCTCCTACAATCCATTTCCACAGGATGTCTAACAAGCCCCAAATGCCCGGAGTCATTAATGTGGCGCGAAGATGATCGATACTCATTTCAGTTGGGTTCTGTCAGCCGTCTGCTCCAGAGCACGCCTGCCCGGCTTGATTTGAGTTCCTTTCGCTGTGCCCACATCCTGTTCTCCAAGCTCGGCAAGCCGCGAGTCAAAAAAGGAGAGAAAGAGGACCCGGCACATCTGTCCATAGCCAGATATGGCACGATAATATGTGTCAAGATGTAGCGCCAGACTGCCTGTGTCGAATTATCTCCCTGACAAGAGAGCGCCGCTCTATTTTAATGATGCATGGGGTCCTGGCCGTCCTCTGGGATGGAGTGTGTCTTGGTCACCATCCAGCGGGGAATAAAAAAAAAAGGAAAGGAGAAGAGAAATTCAAAAGTAGTTGATCACGAGTCGCCGTGATTAATTTATATACCAGGGAAAAATACAATGGTAATAATTCTTGTGCCCAGCGGATAGCGGTCGCAGGTGGTAGAAATACCGAGTGGGATGAAGCCTGGCTAATGGTGCCTGCAAGGGAAGCGATCTGTCAGGGATAATCTCCAATAATACCGGGACATGGATAATGTGCTACGCCCCCCCCACCCCCCACATCCGCCTTCCGCTGGCTGCAGATGAAGAGATTGCACTGCAGTTTTTATGAAAGCGGGAGAAGACGCTCATATCGTCACGCCGTACGGGACGCCTGGTGCACCAGCAGGCCGTGCTCAGAAACGGCCCACTCGCCGGGGAAGGGTGCGTCTACGTGACGCCTGGTGCCTCGTGGTCCCGCTTAAAAGGGATGCTAATGAGCTGTAATCAGCGGCGTGCTCGCTATGACGCATGCATGCACAGGTTCCAGCGAGAGATCTGATGAATCTGTCAGCGTGTTTGGGCTAGCTCCCTCCCACACCCGCCTGACCTTCACTTTACGCCGAGGTGCGGCACCACGCCAGCGCATTATGCAATTCATCGCTGTCATGCTGTCACAAAGCAGGGGAGACCTCAAGGCCACCTCGCTGTAAGTTCAGAATAAACCAGAACTGAAATGCCAGGACTGCACATAATGTTCAGTGTGAGGTATAAACTAATGAGTCACATGCACTGAAGGAGATCTAGACAGGAACCAAACATCATCTCGTCACTATATGCTATACTCCCCGACTGACCTAACTGATAGACTGACTTTAAAGCCCAAACTTCAGTATACCATATACCACCACAGGACCACCACAGAGCAGCTGTGATGTGGGTGGTGGATCATTCTCAGCACTGCAGTGGTGTGGGTGGTGCTGGTGTGAGTGGATCAGACACAGCAGTGCTGCTGGAGTGTTTAGACACTGTGTCCACTCACTGTCCACTCTATTAGACACTCCTACCTTGCTGCTCCACCTTGTAGATGGACAGTCAGAGACGATAGCTCATCTGCTGCTGCACAGTGCAGTGTTGGTCATCCTCTAGTCCTTCACCAGTGGACACAGGACGCTGCCCCACAGGACGCTGCCCACAGGATGCTGTCCACAGGACACTGCCCACAGGACGCTACCCACAGGACGCTGCCCACAGGACACTGCCCACAGGACACTGCCCACAGGACACTGCCCACAGGACGCTGTTAGCTGAATAGTTCTGGTTGGTGGACGACTCACAGTCCAGCAGTGACACTGTGTCTGATCCACTCACACCAGCACCACACACACTAACACCACCACCACCATGTCAGTGTCCCTGCAGTGCTGAGAATGATCCACCACCCAGATCATACCTGCTCTGTGGTGGTCCTGTGGGGGTCCTGCCCACTGAAGAACAGGGTAATACAGTATACAGAGAAACAGATGGGCTACAGTCTGTACCTGTAGAACTACAGAGTGTCCTATATGGTCGGTGTAGCTGATAAACTGGATATAGAGAATATACATATACATTATATATATATATATATATATATATATATATATATATGCAGTTTACAGCTTAATAGACTCTGTCAAAACTGCAGACTGTACAGATGAGCACAGGGAGATGAAAGACATTCCTAAAGCATTATTCCAAACGAGACGTCCTTTGACGACATTTGACCTCCAGAAATAAAAACATTATAAACTGAAGACGGAAGAACATGGCCAATACTGTCCGCATCATTATGATGAGCACTAGTTGCTAAGTAACGACTCGCTTAGCAGAGCAGCTGAGCGTTACTAAGTTTGTACTTTAGCACATGTTAAAACAAGAAAATGGACACATCAGATCAGCCCGTACAGTCAATGAACAATGGACCGGTCATAAAGTTTTCTGGAATGAGCCAGATATGAACAGAATGCAAATCAGCAAACAAGACATGCTGTGAAAGCGCTTTACAGACTGACAGAACAACAACATTCAGGCCCCACATGTGAAAAACCAAGAAGCTGAGCTGAACCGAATATTCGCCCACTTATAAGCCTACTCTGCATGTTGTGGTGGAAGGATCTGCCGATATCAAAGCTCGTTTGATACAGTGTTGGCCTATTTTGCTTTAGTTTGTTCGCTGTGTTGCAGAGCTGTGGTATAATAAAGCGATCAGCCACTATTATCTATTATCACAGGGAAGGGTGTTATTAGGCATGATGTGGCGCAAAGTAAAACCCCGTCCTCGAGATCGAAGCACAGGAACGCATGGCCTCAAGTGGCTTAGAACACATCAGCCATGAACAAGTATTCTACCAAAGAGGGCAGACGGCTGCACCACGCAGGACTACATGCACACAGACCGTTACCACGACTGTCCTTAACACCACGTCACCGTCACCAAACACTGCAGTGGTGTCGTACCAGACTGTCATGGAGTGACTCAGAATGGCAGCGGGTCACCTTCAGTGACGAGTCCCGCTTTAGTCTTGGTGGATACGCCCAACGAATCCGTGTGTGGAGGCACCGTGGTCAGCACCGAGATGAACGGTTTGCTGACAGGTGTCACTGGTGTCCCTCCACCTCCACTCCTGCCGCACCATCTGCAGGAACTGTGTGGGGATGTTCAAGCTGCATGGGATGGATTATCACAGGACACCATTAGGAACCTCTACAGCTCCATACCGAGACGTCTGGCGTGTTGGGTTAGCAAACACTGTGTCCCAACGCCATACTGAGACAGACTTCTGTATGTGTAGGTCAATAAATATTGATCATATCAGTCTAAATTTATCATCAGTTATTGATCCTGGTCACCTTTATCTTCCTTCCCAACAGCCCTCCAATCCCACACTTTTTTCTGGGTGTAGCATTTCTTTTTTTTTTGACTATGAGTGTATTTTAATAAGCATATGATGATAACACAGCACTGTTTAATCCAGAACTCCTCCAGGTTTCAGAACTTGTCTTGTACAGCACCAACCGCCTGCCATGCTGAGGCTGAATCTCAAACCCCTTCCTGCTCCATACATAATTCACTATGTAGGGCTCTAACTTCTGGCTCCTGCAGCCCAACAGCACATAGCAGAGCCAAAAACGAGTCAATGGGATTCAGACACATCCGTACTACACAAGCGGTGCTGTGCTTGTCTGTAGCAGCCAGAATTCCAACACTTCTGTACTATATTTGGACATTCCTGGGTTTGACTGGGACAGACTGACATTAGAAGCATGTAGGACGTTCTAGTGAGGTTCTAGTGAGGTTCTATAGACTCTATATGGCAGTAAGTGCTATAATCCATACCTGTGATATTAATGATGATGGGTTGTTTAGCACGTTTGCTAATTTTAGCCTCTTAGCATGCTAACCAGCTTTTTGGCCAAAAGGTATTTTTAAACAGAACCGGGTTCTTGCTTCATCGGTACCCTCGGTGGTCCACTCGAGCAGTATTAGAGCCAAAGGACATTCCGTTAACAGCACTAGGACTCTTCGTGATGTGGTGCAGTGATACAGAGTTCAGTTGTTTTATCTGTTTTATGAAAGTAATTGAAGACCTGAGGACTTTGTGTTATCACGAATAACATCGCGGCTGGTGATCTTCGGTGCCTGCCCTCAGCACATGCCTGAGATCCAATCTCAGCCGTGACGCTATTGCTTCCACTTAACCCCTTTAAAGCCCAGAGCCCACCAGTGGGCCCAAATTGTTACTACACACGTCTATAACCCAAGGAGTCGTCCTTGTAGGTCCTGAATGATGAGTCTAGTACATGTGACTATAAGGGGTTAAATGATGTCCATTCATCATCAGTATGGCTGTGGATTAGAGTCTGGGGCTCTGCCCTGAGTGCGGACATGTGGTTTGGTGGCTGTAGGTTAAAGGAAACCATAGGGTTTGAATGGGGGTTGAAAATGAATGGGAGTCTATGAGAGGACCGTGGGATGGGGAAACGACACATAGAGGAGTGAGGGTCAGTGCGGCTGTGGATTAGAGAGTAGGGATCTGCCCTGAGTGAGTACATGCAGTATGGTGACTGTGGGTTAAAGGAGACAACAGGGTTTACAGTAAATGGGGCTGAAAATGAATGGGAGTCTATGGGAGGAACGAGGGATGAATAAATGACACAGAAAGGAGTGCAGATCAGTATAGCTGTGGATTAGAGTATAGGGATCTGCCCTAAGTGAGTACATGCAGTTTGGTGACTGTAGCTTAAAGGAAACATGTTCTAGATAGGGCTAAAATGAATGGGAGTCTAAGGGAGAAACGAGGGATGGAAAAATAAAAGGACAAACAG
Organism: Prochilodus magdalenae; assembly: GCA_024036415.1. Taxonomy (NCBI): domain Eukaryota; kingdom Metazoa; phylum Chordata; class Actinopteri; order Characiformes; family Prochilodontidae; genus Prochilodus; species Prochilodus magdalenae. The sequence continues at coordinate 251,845 of JAMWET010007344.1, read as the reverse complement.
ATGAGTGCGGTTCAGAATAGCGGTGAATTCATGCTCGGGGTTCTGCCCAGAGATAGCGTATGAATGAATCACTGAATCAATGAATGAATGAAAGCCTGTGGAGGTCCGCTAGCGTGGGCTCAACCGTTCACTAGCCAGTCCCACCATTCCATTCTCATATCTCTTGGGGTGACGTAAGGGCTTGGCCGCCACCCCCCAGCCTCCCCCCTTTTTGTTTCCAGTGTGAAATGAATCAGAGGTTCCCTGACCGCTCAGTGAATCCTCTCAGTGAGCCTCTGCTTAGCCTGCAGCACAGGCACTGAGCATGTTCCCCCAGCCAGCCTGTGTGAACCGAATCAGAACACAGCCTTCAGTCAGGTTCCTTCAGAGCTCCCAACCTGCTATCAGCCTGCAACACAACCCATGTGCAGAAGCCTGCGTAGCGCCACGGCTCTCCGTCCAGCTCCTCTGACATTTCTCACACACGTGTTGGTCTCGGGCTGATTTTAGATTTCACCTTCAGCTTCTCACAGCATGTGTGGCTGAGTAAAAGTAAGTCATAGGTTCCATTAGGTTCTATATGTTCAACTGACGTACGAGTTTAGATTTAGATTAGATTTCTCGTAGCTGTTATAGACGCCAATCAGCCATAACATCAAAAACACCTACATGTACTGTACCTCACTGTTCGTGTTATCAGCTCCGCTGACCATATAGGACACTCTGTAGTTCTACAGGTCCAGACTGGAGTCCATCTGTTTCTCTGTGTACTGTATCACCCTGTTCTTCAATGGTCAGGACCCCCACAGGACCACCACAGAGCATATTATGTGGGTGGTGGATCATTCTCAGCACCTCAGTGACACTGACATGGTGCTGGTGTGAGTGGATCAGACACAGCAGTGCTGCTGGACACCTCAGTGTCACTGCTAGACTGAGAATCTGCAGTGTCCTGTGGGCAGCGTCCTGTGGGCAGCATCCTGTGGGCAGCATCCTGTGGGCAGCATCCTGTGGGCAGCGTCCTGTGGGCAGCGTCCTGTGGGGCAGCGTCCTGTGGGGCAGCGTCTTGTGGGCAGCGTCTTATGGGCAGCGTCTTGTGGGCAGCGTCCTGTGGGGCAGCGTCCTATGGGCAGCGTCCTGTGGGCATCGTCCTGTGGGCAACGTCCTGTGGGCAACGTCCTGTGTCCACTGTTGAAGGACTAGAGGATGACCAACACTGCAAGGTGCAGCAGCAGATGAGCTATCGTCTCTGACCGTCCATCTACAAGGTGGACCACAAAGGTAGGAGTGTCTAATAGAGTGGACAGTGAGTGGACAGAGAAGTCCACCACTTTAGCCAATATGTGGCACTGCACATAGCATTGTGGGGTTGGTGCCATGTTTAAAGTCACTAAGCTCTTTAGTACAACCCACTGTACTCACCAGTGTAATCAATGGAGACTGTTTCCATGACTGCTTGTTCGAGTTCATACTCCTGTTTGCAATGGGTGAGGCTGACAAACCTGGACTCATATGCATATACTCTAAAGTGTCATCACCTGTGACGTAAGCAAGGACGGGCCTTATCTCTGTACCTGACTGACCCAACAGCCACCATTACAGACATCCAGTGAGCAGTGGTGTCCTCCATGAGTCATCCTGTTAGTGCAGCACCGTTGGCAGACGGCTGCACCACGCAGGACTACATGCACACAGACCGTTACCACGACTGTCCTTAACACCACGTCACCGTCACCAAACACTGCAGTGGTGTCGTACCAGACTGTCATGGAGTGACTCAGAATGGCAGCGGGTCACCTTCAGTGACGAGTCCTGCTTTAGTCTCGGTGGAGACGACCAACGAATCCGTGTGTGGAGGCACCGTGGTCAGCATCATGATGCACGGTTTGACCTCACACGTCCAGAAGGCCTGGTGTCCCTCCACCTCCACCCCTACCGCACCATCTGCAGGAACTGTGTGAGGATGTTCAAGCTGCATGGGATGGATTATCACAGGACACCATTAGGAACCTCTACAGCTCCATACCGAGACGTCTGGCGTGTTGGGTTAGCAAACACAGCGGCCCGACGCCATACTGAGAGACAGACTTCTGTATGTGTAGCTCAATAAATATTGATCATATCAGTCTAAATTTATCATGACTGAATTAATAAATATGGAAAAATATGAAACTAAATATTGTGTTGAAAGCTAAACACTGGGAAACCCTGTCAAGGCCTAACAACTGTCGTTAGCGTTTTCAGCCATGTGTAATTCTGCCATATGTGAGCTCGGTTCCCAATTGCAGGTCAGCCTGAACCTCTGCAACCAAACCACCCTGCTTTTTGCCACAGCAATTCAGCATCTCCTCAGTTGAAAAGACCCCCTACTCCACTCTCTATGCTCTCCTCCACGTTCCTGTTGGGGTAGCCAATGCTAACGGAGCCGACACGGGGCTGGGAATAAAAGCATGGCTTCTTATGGAAAGGTGAAGAGAACAGATTTCTGAAGATATGGACAAAAAGAAAAAGAGCAGAGACGACTGTGGAAAGGTAACGTTAAGTGCACTGGAGAGCTCTGAGTTATGGCCGTCATAAGGGCCCCCCCCCTCCCACCCACCCCGCCAAAAAAGCAGGTCTACCTCACAGCAGGTATTGATGGATCGAGCTCGTAACTGAGTGAAGGTTGTAATTTAGGCGCTCATTTCAGACAACACACATTTCCATTACGCCACGGGGCATAAAATCTTTCCCACAGCCGTCAAAGAGCCACCGTTTGTTTGGAGACAAATCTATAACTCAGGCTTCTCAGCAAGACGAATGTGTAAATAATGTGTTTAATGAGACAGAGCGCCAACGCATTACTAGCGCTGCATCAGTGTGAACGTAACGAAGGACAAGACCATAATGAAGAGGACAAATATAATGAAGCTGATACACACCTATTCGCTTGGCCAGAGCTGGTCAGTGCAGTCGACAGAGGCTTCACCATGAAAGGAAGTGCGGTTAATCGGCAGTGTGCTACTGTAATCCAAGCTAAACCGCTGGATTAGCTGCTAATTAGCTGCTATTGGCAAAGGTGTTCTATACTGAGAAGCCCAGTCCTGCATCTGCAGTTCCTCCTAGAGTTCCATCATTCCAGCCATGCCAGTGTTTCGTAGTGCAGCACTGGTAGAACTGGAAGACGAAGTTTTCAGTGGGGCTATGTAACCAAATAACACAGCAACTGAGCCTCTAAGCTGCCTGTAGAGAAGCTCAAAATGTTGTGACATCACAACTAGGGTTGCCACCCATCCCGTAAAATACAGAATCGTCCTGTATTTGGCAATTCAATGTTGCATCCTGTATTAATTAATCAATCAATCAATCAATTAATGTTTATTTGTATAGAGCTTTTTACAACCAATGTTGTCTCAAAGCAGCTTCACAGAAAATCAATTTGTTATATAAAAGAAAAGAAAAACACAAAGTTAACGTACTGACATTTGAGGGTGGGGGGTGGGAGAAAACCGGGTCCAAGCCCCCCTTGAGCAAGCTAGAGGCATTATTAACCAATATGGGACGGGATTTGTTCCGTATTTCGATCACATGCCACTCACACATTACCACGCCCCCGATCCCCCCACCCATGTCCTTTATTTTCATTTATAAAGGTGGCAACCCTAATCACAACCACAACTTAGTGGCAATCAGTGGTCAAGCCTCAAGCCAGAAACCGTGGATATTCTGGTCTCCTTGACCACAAAAAAAAAAAAAGGTCTGGACCTTAAATGACCAAAAATAATTCCAGTTTAAAACACAGATGCAATATTAGCTGGCAAAATCGCAATTAGATCATTTCCCAAATTTTTCAGCCCCAAGTACTGGATGAGATCATGCGCCAGTGAAAACGACTTTTGCATTAACACTATTCCGAAATTCTGAGGTCTCTAATTTCCAACATTCCACCTATGTCTATTTTAGCGGTGGGGTGACCAACAGCTCACCAATCAGATCCCTGATAAGTGCTGGGAAAGTAAGAAACAACCTCCTAACATTAAATGTGTTAGCGGCTTAGCACTGGCTAACAGATACACCCACAATAGAGCACGTTCAGGCTTCGTTCTAGCACTCGAGTCCCGGATATCTTCTAAACAGGTGCCATGTTAGCTTCTGTTACCTGGAACCAGGCCTGAGCTGTGTAGCACAAGGGGCCTGCTAACGCTACAGTCCCAAACACCACATAACAGCTTTAACAGTTTCCGAATGGAACGTCCGTAGCCCTGTTTCACGGTCCGAGTGTACGGTAGTTTAGTGGTGATGCTCACTTAGCAGGAAGGCAGTGTCAGACATACACCTGTCAGAAACCAGGCATTTTTCCTAGACTTCTCCTACATGCTAGTTTTGTATCAGTAGTCTGATACGATGCGCGCATCGTGTTGGCTTGAAAACCTGACTCGCTGTGAAACTTGCGAAATTTGTGGTTGTTTACGTCATTTTTGAGAAACCTGTCGAATTTTAGACCTTCCTTTTTAAGAGAATGCATTAAAACAGCAGAGACTTTTCACAATCGTATTATAGGAATATACATGTGAACCGGAGGGGGAAGATGGATGGATGTATAAGGCAGAATTATGTATAAAGATCTTTGCTACATTGTGGTCAAAGTGCCTTGGCAATGAGAAAACACAAAAAGAACTGAAATTCAAATTTAAAAACACTGAAATGTGACTAAAACAATATTTTTAAAAGACAAAAATATTAAATCTTAATAATAATAAATCTTTTCTGGTTCTTTTTCGGTAGTATAGTATCCCAACACTGCCTCTCCATGTTTTGTCTTCACCTTAGGCAGAACTAACTGGCTAGTTCCCAAAGATCTGAGAGTTCTGTCGGGCCCATATCGCTGCAGCATACCAGATAAATATGCTGGTCTTCAGTGATGTATAGACCAGTAATGGTACCTTAAGATCTATTCTGTAATATACTGGTATCGAAGGTTGGGGTTTAAGACTGGTATCCAGGCTTGGGATGTAAGACTGGGGCTGATGTGTTCCCGTCTTTTACTCCTACTGGCTTTGGCAGCTGCATTTGAATCAATTTAATTGTCTTGTGTTTTATCTTTTTTGGACGTCCGGTTTGGAGACCAAGCTTTGACATCAATGCTGTCCAAAGAAAAACAAGAGTCTCCAAAATGCCAACTTGACAAGAGAGGACAAAACCTAACAGAAACATTACAATTAATGGAAGTCAATGGAACCAGACTCCCCCCCACTCCCCCCAAGCAATTAGGGCCAATTCTGTTGGGCCGTTCATCATGAAATGTTCCCAGACAAGTCTAAGATCTTAGAGAAGCAATAGGTAGGATAAAGCAACATGTCAAACATTGTGAGTTCATCATCAAACGTTCCTCCCGTTCCTCTGAAAGAGCGTCTCCAGCGGTGGAAAACAGCACCAGTGTTAAGTCTTCTTCTGCTTGTATTAATTGCATATATTTTTTGGTTTCTCTGCTACTGAACGTGGTTTCTTGCCGAGAGCGGGCCACGGTAGCTTTATCCATTGTATCCTAACCTTATATCAGTCATTTTGAAGGTGCTGCTCCCGGTTAGATCACTTAAGGACAGACAGCCAATGAACGCACCAGTTCACACACCGATGGCTGGAGCTTTTGGCGAACAGCCACCGCAGCTGTTACCGCTGCCCACTCTCGGCAAGAAACCACGTTCGGCATCAAACAGAGGAAGGGATGTAGACAGAAGCTGATGTTTCCTCCAGACTGGTAATAATTAAATAGGGTCGTGTATTTACTGGTGATATCTCGCCCCCTATTGTTGGCATTATGAATTAGACTGGTTCCATTATCCTACACACTGCTTCTCTAAGAACTTGGACTAGACTGGGATTAGCCCTGATACATTTTGGTCTTTCTTTCAGGTTGAAATGAACCGGAGTATAAAATTACTAACCAATCCATCGTAAAGGTGGAGTTCAAGGGGTGTGATGGTGCAACAGTGGCCAAAGGACAAGCTTTTCATTAGCTCCATAGATGCTACATAAGTTAGCATGGCTAAAAAGTTCCCAGAAATGTGTTTTGTGTGCAGAGAACACATGCACCAGAATACATATGAAACCAATGATGACAATGATGAAAGTTGGGTTCCCAGCGGTTCTAGGTGGCCTCTGGTATCAACGTTATGTTCCTGAAACGCTCATATTACAGCATACATGGTCTTTGCGTTCTGCTAGCTGATTCGTTTTTAGCTCGTGCTATTGATCACTAAACATCACATACATGTCTCATGTACTACACACGGTTTAACACGGTTGGATATCACCACAATCCATCAACACCAACATCTCGGGTAAAGCCTTCCCAGAAGACTCGAGACTGTTAATACCCTTGATTTCAGCAAGCTGTTGGATATAAAAGGCCCTGCTGGGGGTGCAGTGATCAATGATGCTGCTCAGTTACTCACATGACCACATGGCATCAATAGGCTGAAGTCATAAGTGTTCTGATGGATCCCCTCCAGCAATGAAGGAGCGTCTAATCGAGTGCATAAACACAACAGAGGTGTAACTTTTCTTTGTCTGCTTTCCCGTTTGTCCTGGCCACCTAATTGATCAGGGCTGGGTGGTATATTGGAACTCAGGTATATGATGAAATTAGAACTGTGTGGTCAAATTTTGGTTCCATCTGCATTGCTAAACAGACACATTGCATTTGTTTATGTTTTAGAGGGGTCACGGATTGGTGGTGTGGGAGCTTTCCGATAGGCGATATAAAGAGGGGGAAATATCAGAGGCTGGAACCCTCTGAAACTCGAAGTTCTTAAGTAGGCTAGCATCGCAGGCTATTACTCTAATCCTATGTTTGCACTAGCAGGCGACAGAGAGACAAGCAATCAGTCATTTCCTAGTCTCAATTTAGCGACAGAGCGACAAGCGACAGCCTGAGTTGGCAGTTTCTGAACTTTATACAAATGAATTATGATGCGGTGAAGCGGCATTGTAAACGACTGGCTCCAACAAATTCCTAGGACCAATCAAAGACACGAGGATACGAGGTCCCCCAGCTCCTGCTCTCTGAATTTTTAGTTTCTACCAGCTTTTGGTTCCTGTTTTCAGCAGTGTGGTGGTAAACATGGAGGAGAAGCTTAGAACCTCTGTTTAAACTGCTTTCCCAGTTTATATGATGCAACTTTGTACATATACGTCTGTAGAGAAATGAAGGGTGGAGGAAAGTAGCGGGAATTGTTTGGCGTCTCTTGGCAGTTAGCTGCATTAGCTAGCTTTCCTGGACCTTGTACACACCCACACATGACAACACGAGCGGTCTCAGACACACCCACGATAGACAAACTTATGCTAGTGTGAACATAAGGCTGTTACACCAAACATGATCAAAATAAACAACACAAAATATTCATACCCATTTTTTCCATCTACACTATGTACAGTAGATACAAAACGATGAGTTGTGGAATTTGTCATGTTGTTCGTACTGGTGAAAAATAAATAAGACCACATTTGCTTCTCACAAAATGATGAAACCACTTAGATTTTCTCAGCCGCAGCTTTGAATGCTTCTGCAGACATACACGTTTTTCCAGAAGCTGATCCAAACAAGACGAAGCACAAAACAAACAGTTAGTCATGTAGTTTTAGTTAGCTGGTCAGAGGTGGGCAGAACTCAGCTATCATGCTAGCTAAACTAATGCTAATGAGCACCGCTCTGCTAGGTAGTCAAGTAGCTTTAATTAGCCAGACTCAAACATGGCCAGTGGTGAGGAGAGCTAAGATAACATGCTAGGTAAGCTAACATGCTAGCTAAGCTAACGCTAACCATTGTCTCTCTCCTAGTTAGTCATGTAGCTTTAGTTAGCCAGACTCAAACATGGTCAGTGGTGAGCAAGTGAGCTAAGCCAACATGCTAGCTAAGCTAAAGGTAGTCATCTCCTTTTTATGCTAGTTAACACTGAGCAATAGATGGCCTTATGTTTATTGAATGATAGCTTGAAAATTGTTCTCTCTGTGTTCATTTATTTCAAAAATTCATCCATTACCCCCACCAGGCCCATCACCCGATAGTACCCACATTTTGGAGATGCAGATCCATACGAGATGACGCACTAAAGCTTTGGTTATCCAGAATCAAACACGGCCGGTGGTGAGCTTTAGTTAGCCAGGACCTTGCATGAGAGCTGGTGTTAATCCATGTTAGCTAAACGAATGCTAACTAGTTCCTCTCTCCTAGTTAGTCATGTAGCTTAAGTCAGCCAGACTCAAACATGGTCACTGGTGAGCTAGCTAAGCTAACATGCTAGCTAAGCTAACCAGCTCCTCCTTCCTAGCACTGCTTATCATTTAGCAATAGATGGCCTCAGATTTACTGAATGGTGGCTTGAACATTATGCACTATGAGTTTACTTTTTTTTTTTGTTTGTCAATCAGTCATCCCAAAATAATGTGGGGTGAGATGCCAATCATCGTCACTTACTCCGACCAGCCCCATCACCTGATAATTCCATATGCTGCGGTATCAGGAAACGGTTACTTCCCAACCGTATGAACGCTTGTCTGACGACACATGGAGTGGCAGCCTGACGTAGTAAATATGTACCCCTCCTCCAGCCACAGAATCCAAACATAGGTGGGCTCTGGAAATGCAATCAGGACACATGGAAATGCCAGATAAACATATACACCTTTCCCAGTGCACTGATGATCAACCCACTCGAGACAACTGTGAATACCAAGTGTGAACGGGGAAGGTGGACTTTGGCCCGCCCGAGCTGGCCCGGTTACATTACTCGGTTAAAGCACAGGACTCAGGAGAGTTTCCGCCAAACAGCTAGGTCAACAGCTCCCATTTTAAAGGGCTTGTATTCTGGAAAACTGACGGATCTGCATCCATCTACCTGCTAGCTATTCTCATCCCGCTCTACTTCTCTTCTAACCGATTGGTTCTTCTCATAACACACCCAAAATAAGATCAGTGGTTGGGCCATAAATGAGAGGTGAGGCTCGATTTGGTCATAGATTTGTTTATACGTTTGAAGTCCTGTTTGAAGTTCACAGACATCAATACTTTTCCAGTTCTGCTTTTATTTACCGGTCCCGCAGAAAAGACCACATCCTGGAGAATTCTGATCTGTGTTTGTAGAGCTGTCTATACTTTCGGAGATGCTTTCGAGCTCCTGCTTTGGCTCAGTGCCAGCCGGTGTTGTTTTTCTCAGATAAATGATTCAACTAAAATTCTAAAAAAGCTCAAACTGGGTGCACTGCTTTTGTGATGTCACAAATAGATTGCATATATCCGCCTGTTCAGTCTACAGCAGTTTAGAGACACCCATTCTCAAGCGAGAACCAGCACTTCAGCTCAGACAGCTTTCTGAACCAGGCAAAATGCAGGACAGCCAATCAGAACAGAGCATATTTACATATCAGACGTAGGCCTTGTTTAGACTGATGGTCCATTTCCAGATGGATGTCTGATAGTCTGGATAACAAACGCCACATGAAATCCGATTTCTGATCCAAACCACATTTGCGGTTAGTTTGAAATGTGATTCCAATCGGATTTTTACAGATGTGTCTCGGTCTGGATGGTCAAACCAGACTTCAACATGTCAACATGACTAACAACAATGATGTCATATCCTTTAATGTGTTGTTGCTGAGGCTTTGTCATTACCACACCAACCCACTTCCCAATGTGTCCCCTGTGCGGTACCCAATAGTACGTAACACCTCCACGAACACCTGTGCAACACCAACAGCTGGGACTGGATTGGGCATGGCCTAGACATGTTTCTGGATGTAGCCACATCAGTGTTCAGACACTCTTACATTAAACGACTGGTCCAGATTTGGTGGATGCCTTCCCTGGCACCCGTATGACCGTACGCTTCCATACACCTGCAGATTCAGCTACTTCCTTCACACTATGGTCTTTGGCCACGCCCACATGCGGTCCCTCCTTTTAGCCAATCATTAACATCGTCTCTGGAGCGTTTACCACACATGGAGCGAGACATTCCCTGTACTGTAGCACCTCTTCCCAATCTATGGATCCCATCACTATATGCAATTTATAGCCCCATCATCCTCGTGCAGCGCCATCTGCAGGAGCCTGAAGTTATTACTACCGCCTTAAACACACAAGGTCACTTGTTTTTTGTTCAGGGTGTTTATTAGAAGTGGTCCTCAATGGCAAACATGACATGGGAGAAAAATGTGATACACAGTGTATAACAACAATACGACGCACAGCCGGTCTATCAATCAACACCAACGTGCTCTGAACATACAAGCCTTAACCTGCCCAGGCATGGCACAACATCCCCGTACCCAGACGCATTAATGGTCTATTCCTCTTCTCCAAGACACCAGCAATCCTGCAGCTCAGACCAGAACGCAAAAAAAAGGTCATCCAGAAAATATCATCTCATAAACAAATGGCTCTCGCGCATTAGCTTATGGGGCGAAATAAAAACGAGTCTGCGGACTGAATTCCAAGCCATTGTTTACACGCGCCGCATACGACCTGGATTCCTGCACTAAACCCAGCAAGGCCATTTACTCATAGTAATTTGGTTTCCCAGCACAAGCAAGACTCCAGCAGGGCTATCATGGAAAGACAGATCGCTTCTGCAGGTGCGGAGAGAGCAGACCGCAGTGGCCTAATAAAAAAAGCGCTCTGCATACGGCTGCGCTGAGAAGACCTGCTGCTTCGCAATATCTCTCCAGTCTTGGGGAGCGCCATTAACCATTAGCCGCAGAGTCGCTATGATTAATACGGGGAAATAAAAGCAAAGGGGAGCGGATCCCGGGAAAGGACGTTGGGAATCCAGAGGTGGGAGCGTGCCCAGATGCCCTGAAGAAACATTTAAGGGCTTCCAGAGGTTCGACAAAGTGGCTAAGCCGGCCGATGACGATATGGAGATATAAGAAACCGATGTGTCATCGCTCGCACTGTACAGCCCGTTCGCCATGGGAGAGGAGATGGGTTCTAGGTCAGCCGGCCAACTCGAAGTTAATTGGCTTTATTGATTTGGCTAGCGGAGAAACAAACATGGACGAGACGTACGAGCGTCTCATCACAGGACTTTTTATTTTGTCAGCACCGCCGCTTTGATGGCCGTCTAAATTGACCTGGTGTTCACAAGCCCCCTGGGACGGCGAGCTACAAATCAAATGAGAACATGCCATCTGCTTTTGTGGGCATGTAAAAGCGCCACATGTGTCCATCAGGATTGGCAAGCTCTGTCGCAATTCGCTGGAAAACCCCCCCGAAAGGTTTCAGGAACAGCCTTGCTTTCCTGGAATAGGCATCTCCAGAAAGAGTCCAGTGCCGAGCCTAGGAAACGCTTTATTGAGTTGACATGATTTACACCGACCGCAAAACAGCTGGCAACTGTGCATAATCCAACTCCTGATTGGTGGACACTTAATCCCTCTCCAATCAATATCTCATGTCTACCTGCAGCTGGGAACGGGTCTTGTTCGCCTCCCCGCCCCTCGGGATGCTATAAACACCATCAATAACATATTACCACCCATATCCATATCGTTCCCCCACTCTCTGACGAGGGTGTTGAAGGATCGTGTCAGGAGAGCATATGATACCGGATACTAATGGTTGTTGTATTTCCAGGCCTTTGTAGCCGTAAAGGTCATTGGAAAGTCTTTGCCTGGATAGAAGGTGCAACCAAACATGGCCCTTGCACAATTAGCCCAGAGCATTAATCAGCGCTCCAAGCCCAGCCTCCAGGACGGCAAATTAGCCGACAGGTGATTAAAAGCATCCCTAAACAAGCAAACCAAACTCTGGCTTCCTTCCGTCACCTCTGCGGCACCGCCACCATTCACCATCCTGTCCGTTGGAGGCCGCCCCCCATTGCTTATCCACGCTGCGGGCTCCATTACCGATGTCCAAGGTGTTGTGTTTGCAGGCCTCGCAGAGGAAGGACTCTATCTCTGCTCCCGCTCGAGTATCACTCGGCCCTGTCGGAAAGCGGCCGCTAAGTGCCCCGGAGCCCCGGCTCGTATTTCCTCTACCCTCCAGATTATGAATGATAGGGAAACTCTTTTTACATTCATTACCGAGGCCCCCATGAATTATTCATCCGCTCAAATTACAGCGCCTGAAAATGTTCAACCGTGTTGTATCTGGCCCCTTCTTCTCCAATAGATCACAGCTCGTACGCATGATGTATTCCCCGGCCTGGGAGTCAGCCATCCATTCGCTGAGATCTGAAAAATGTGGAAAAGCTCGCAGGGGGGGAAAAATGCGAAACAGCGGATGGTGCGGATAAAATCCAGATCGGGAAAAACCATAAGGACTCTTCTCCTCTCTTTTAAAGGGGAGGACTCTTGTTTTCGCAATCGCTCCTCGATGCGATACGCTATCAGATTGCATTATCTGCTCCTAGTTTAGGAGTAATTCAAGGTGATAGCAGAATGCACAGCAAATAATGAATTGCCTCGGGTCAAGTATCAAATCCTGTGAGGATGCGTGCCGGAGAAGGGAGCGTGTCTGCGTGTAGGAGGGGAAGCCGTAAAGTGCTGAGGCTGTAACTCGGGCTGTAACCGCGCTGTGTAATATCATCAAAGCCTCTCCAAGTTCTGTCAACACAGTCCAGGCCACGTCTCCCATGAGGGAGCAGGGCGGCTGTCACTCAAGCGAATAATGCCACGGACAGTGCTTGCTGGTATTTCACAGAGAGGGGACGGAGTCCATCATCCAGGCTGGGTCACAGGGAGACGAATTCCGCTAAAGGTTAGCCGTGAATTGTGACCGCTTCCCCTCCTCCCAGCTTGGAGGTGCTTCTGACAAAGCGGTGGAACCCAATAAGGGAAGAGGGTCAGTGTCAGCAAGATTAGTCTTCTCCGTGTCGCCAGGAGGGAGGACAATGACAAAGTTCAGGGATGTGCCTGGAGCTTCTGGAAGAAGAATGGTCAGGGCAACGATACCGGGTAAAGTATGATGAGTGACGAAAAGAGGTTACCCACACGGCTATGGCTCTGGATTCTAATAACCATTAGGCTATGGAATATTGATTCCGCGGTCCGTGACATTTCGGAGGCAGCAAGGAGCATGTGTACACCCACCGATTAATCAGGAGGTTATTGACATCCTGCGGTGTAACTGTGGAAAGGGTCCTCTTGAACAGATGGCTGATGAAAACTGGCTCAGTCAAATGACGGACCACCTCTCAGGATCAGAGGAGGCTACGTGGGACCTCTTCGACACTTACCTGGTGGTTGGTCTGGAGACTGCATATGCTAATCAGCGCAAGCCGTCTTCATAGAACCTTAAACTGACTATGAACTTTTCCCCACTCTATAAGTGCTATAAGGCCATGACGCTCACCGTTTCTGTGCCGATGCTAATGGAAGTGGAGGAAGTGCTTGGAGCTCTGCAGAGCGCTGGAGACTTCTACGCACTATGCCCAGAGACCCCACTCTGTAGCTCATAGAATTGTCAGGAATTGACTTGTTGCAACAGTAGCATAGCAGTTCCATGCCAGAATTCAGTGAGCTCTTTACATTTACGGCATATCATACTTATTCAGAATGACTCACAAGGTCAATCGTATTACAGGTGGGCCAATGTAGCATTAGGAGTCTTGCCCAAGGACTCTTAATGGTGTATCACAGCATAGACACCCAGACTGGGATTTGAACCCCAGTATCCTGCATGTGGTGGTGGCTCCCTGGCGGGTAGTGGTGCTATCCGCTGAGCTACACCATTGACCCATTCTTTCGCTAATGTCTATATAAGCAGACCGCATGACTAGGAGCTTGATTAAATATACCTGTGCCAGTGGAACTGAACACCACACCTGAATTCAGTGATGAAGAGCGGTGTCCCAATACTTTTGTCCACATAGTGCTATGTGCTAGCCATTACCCAGGCTTGGGATCTTGATAAGCTCGTGGTCCGAGTTGCTATGGTTCCTAAACACTCCTACTCTTCAATAATACCTCTCACAGTTGATTGTGGGATTTCCAGAATGGAGGAAATGTCAGGAATTGACTTGTTGCAACGGTAGCATCCTATAACAGTCCCATGCCGGAATTCAGTGAGCTTTACGGCATTTAGCTGACGCTCTTATCCAGAACGACTCACAAGGTCAGTCGTATTACAGGCAGGCCAGTGTAGCGTTAGGAGTCTTGCCCTAGGACTCTTAATGGTATATCACAGCATAGTCACCCAGACCGGGATTTGAACCCCAGTCTCCCACATGTGGTGGTGGCTCCCTGGCGGGTAGTGGTGCTATCCGCTGAGCTACACCATTGACCCATTCTTTCACTAATGTCTATATAGGCAGACCGCATGACTAGGAGCTTGATTAAATACAGCTGTCCTGAATTCAGTGTGTCCCAATACTTTTGTCCACACAGTGTATCACTACGTGCTAACCATTTCCCAGACCAGGGTTCTTAGCGGGCTGCCAGGTACTCCAATAAAGTGGATTCCTCCTCATATACAGCTTTAGATTGAGAGATCCTGGGGGCTGCAGGAATAGCTCTCACCATAGATGAGAGTCGTAGTGATGGCTTAAGTTAAGATAAGGTCTAGTGCTGTCCCACCAAACCTGGGGTCCCAGAGAGCCACAGAACTGCAGAGGGAGTCTTTTCACTCATTCAACACATCCAATTCCAAGTTTCATGCTCAGCCGCACATGGGACGTAAGCAAGGACGGGCCTTATCGCTGTGCCTGACTGACCCAACAGCCACCATTACAGACATCCAGCTAGCAGTGAGTCATTCTCTTAGTGCCAGCATGATTGGCAAACGGCTGCCCAACACAGGACTACATGAACACAGACCGTTACCACGACTGTCCTTAACACCACGTCACCGTCACCAAAGACTGCAGTGGTGTCGTACCAGACTGTCATGGAGTGACTCCGAATGGCAGCGGGTCATCTTCAGTGACGAGTCCCGCTTTAGTCTTGGTGGAGACGCCCAACGAATGCGCCGAGATGAGCGGTTTGTTGTTACTCCCTAATATACTTGAGTAGAAGTATTACCACACACTCAGCAGAGAACCAACCCATCAGTATTTCACCGCACATGTACTGGAGTAAACGTACAACCCACCTCAGCACATGAACCAGTGTACTCTGGGAATTTCCGCCTTGTCCTGCGGGTCATCCTCAACGCTGGCCTGTGCTGGTCCTTCTAGCAGGTCAGTCACATTACCCAAAGCAAATATCACAAGGTTCCTCACCCGCACACCTCAAACACCAGTAATAACAAATGCAAACCAGCCAGGAGCGTCGATGCAGAGGAGGTCATGCTAAAAGCCTCGTCCCCCCGCACC
Organism: Prochilodus magdalenae; assembly: GCA_024036415.1. Taxonomy (NCBI): domain Eukaryota; kingdom Metazoa; phylum Chordata; class Actinopteri; order Characiformes; family Prochilodontidae; genus Prochilodus; species Prochilodus magdalenae. Next base: position 236,570 of record JAMWET010007344.1, on the reverse strand, counting down.
ACCACCGACCACCTACTATTCATTCTTAAACAGAATTCGGCTAAACCCAATATCTTCCCGCAGCACAAAAGGCTCTGGCTGGAGAAATGGAAATGAACTAGACGCTGGAGCTCTCTCCAGAATTATCTGCAGACCGATAGGGCATGTGCTGGTGGCACTCCACACTCCAGTCAACAGCCTGTTACAATTGGCCGAGGTCAGGAGCGGCACGATTAGAAGTTTCGAGAGGGTGTTTTTGGGGAGGGGGATGGAGGGATGAAAGGAAGGAGAGAGAAAAGCCCAGTGATCAGATATTTCTGAAGGTCAAGAGCGAAGCATCCTCTCAACTCCTCCTCATGCATAAAATAACAATGGAGCACCATTTAGCAGCTGTCGCCTGAGCAGAATGGGCTTATGGGTCGCTGGAATCACAGCGGGAGAAAAGAGTGCTTAAACAAACACTGCGCCGAGTATTTATCAGCCCGTGGATCGGAGACGGTTTAGCGTTTAACTTCCCTTCCTGTGTTTTCCTCCCCTTTTCTCCAAAGGTCTCAATTAGCACTGGTTTCAAACCCTGGCAATCAGCGAGAGCAGGAACACGGCCCCCCGGAGGAATGCGGCCATTAACACCAGCTTTTCCAATCTCGTTCGGACTGAGCGGGAATTGTGCTGATGTATCTGCCCTTACTTGACGGAAATCGATTTTAACCAAATGGCCGTCACAGAGCGCCGGTTAAAGCGAGGGACTGGGCGCCATCGCCGTTTGATTAGCTCTTGCGCTGTAGCCGCTTATAGGAGCAAACTTCCAATGCCAAGCCAAACGGGTCTCGGATAAAATAATCACGGAACGGGAAAATCGGCTTCCCAGGGAGAAGTTCCGTGGATGCGATCGTTCCGTGGGCCTGGCTGTTCTGCAGTCTTGAGACATACACGTCCAAGCACCAACCAGAAGGTCGTGGGTTCAAATCCCTTCATGGCGCTCCAGATAAAACTAAATGCCAAGCTTAATAGTCACTGGATGCTGGCGTTCCGCTGAATAATTCATGCGCCCAGGTTGATGGAAAGCTTCTTTTAGGGAATGTAAAGTTGGGTTTTACAGCAGGCCCCTACAGTATAGATAAGGGACCCCAGCACCAACTTCCACACTCTTCAAAGCATGACGAGCGGCTTGTACAAACTCAGCCTTGTTTTCATCAGGATAAACTTCCCTGCGCACCCGCACGCGCCCGCAGGTTATCCGGGTATGATTGACATGTGAAGCAGCCTCGCATAATGATGAGCGCTCCAATCGCGCCATTCCATCTCCATTCGCCGAGGTTCATTATGCGACCAAACAGAGACTGAGAATGTTCATTTGCCGTAGCTTGTCCAAAAGCAGCGGTAAATAACTCGGCTCCGGAATGCCGCGTAGCGTAGAGCAAGCCTAAGGCTTCATTTCAGCCAGACAAAGCCGGTTGTCTCGCAATATCTGACCTTATATTTGACAGGAGTCTTGACAAGGGAGGACAAATATAGGCTGCTGCGTGACTGTGGGGTGGCCTTCCTGAAATTAAAGGAGTCGCTCACCATGACTCTGCCGCTCAGGAACACATGGAAAGAGTAACGTTGGTGAGACTTTAGCGAGGAACTCAAACTGTGACGATATGCTAACTACACCTATCGGATTGGATTGGGCATGGACTGGACAAGTGTCTAGCTGTAGGCCCCATCAGTGTTCAGACACTCTTCCATCAAAGAACTGGTCAGGTGGTCCAGATTTGGTGGACGCCTTCCCTGGCACAATTCCGAGGAGAATTCCCTGTAGACTGGGATTTTCCCACTGCTGGTAGACCCGTATGACCGTACGCTTCCATACACCTGCAGATTCAGCTACTTCCTTCACACTTTGGTCTTTGGCCACGCCCACATGCAGTCACTTCTTTTAGCCAATCATTAACATCTGCTCTGGAGCGTTTACCACACATGGAACTAGACATTCCCTGCACTGTAGCACCTCTTCCCAATCTATGGATCCCGTCACTCACACCCCGCAGGTATTTATAGACCCATCATCCTCGTGAAGCGCCATCTGCAGGAGCCTGAAGTTATTACTACCGCCTTAAACACACAAGGGGGCTCATCGTGTTGGGTGAGCTTATAGTCTAGTTGGAGTGGGGGAGCTCGAGCCTATACCGGTGCCCACTGGAGGGAAGCCAGGAGACAGCCTGGATGGGTCATTTCAAGGACATATGGGACACATTTATTGGGACACCAATAAATATTTCAAATAAATCCAAAAGTTTTTGGTTGCTATTAATCATCAGGTACTGGAACGGGACGGGTGCCCGGGAATGCTATCATGATGTGGGATGCTGATGAGCTCTGAGTTGGGGGCAGGGGTGTCAACAAAAGAGCAACAACAGCTGATACTTGTAAACTGGCTGTGTTTTAGTTAGTTGGCAGCTATACATGAACGTCGCACAGCTAAAACCATTTCTATACCAAAATGTGAATATAACAAAACACAAATTTAACAGACGCACTGCCGAGCGTCCCGAAAGCCTCCACGGAAATGAATTTGGTGGACAAAAGCGGCGAGCAGAGAAAGAACTCCTCCCGAGTTCTAGTCAACATGCAGACTGAGTGAGTGTGTACACTAGGATTCCATACTGGATAAGTCTCCGTCCACTATGTCCTCTTGCAGCTTAACGTCAGCGCTGCCTCTGAGCCTGCCTGCTAAACCCCAGTACAGCCCCCGCTCCTCTTCATCCCCGCTAACTCCCATATAACTTCGACCTCCTTGCCAGCTATTAAGGCAAGGTTTACCATAAACCGTGGCTCAGAACTCGTCTAGGCCGCTGGCATTGGCTGGCAGTGGCGGCTTTGGGATTTCTCAATCCGTCTCTGTTCTTGCTCCATTTTTACTCTCCCCCCCCCGACGTAAGTACGTCTCTTCGCTAATTGCGGTGGCACTGCCGCGCCCAAACACCGCAGCACTTCAGCTGTAGTCCTCGGGCCTCATTTGCACCCTTTGTCCTGTTCTGACACCGCAGCACACGGAGAGTCCCCATGGAGAACCTTCACACGTGCGAGTGCCATTTTAATTGAGTGCAATTTGCCAGTAGTGATCATTAACAGCAGACAAGTTCTCTGACAACAGATGTCTGCGGGTAAAAAAAAAAAAAAAGGAGGGAAAAAAAGACAGACCTATTTATATTCAGGTTTCTACTGAATATAGCTGATCCTCAGAACAGTCGGTCATTATTTATGAGCGGTTAGCCTGCTCCAACATCACACAGAGACCTTGCACACAGCAGCTTACATGAAGGGTTCTGCAGGAGTGAGGCTTAACATTTGCAGTGTATATACAGCGTCCTTCACAAATATTGGCAGCCCTGGCAAACAGCAGCCAAACAGACTATCACAAAATGATTCCTTATCGCCGATTCTTGGATCGTCCATGCCGAATCTTAGCAAACCTTTAGCCAACCTTCGTTTGAAGTACAAGTCAAGGTTTATTTATATAGCACCCTTTAGAACAGGCCTTGTCCAAAGCAGCTTTAAAAAGAATCTGGGTTGGAAAAATGCCAAGGGCGACAGCGGCATAGAAAACTTGCTCAGAGCAAGAAGAAGAAACCTCGAGAGGAACCAAGACTCACGTCCTCCTCTGGCCAACATCGGATAGCAAACAAACACAAAGTCAACCCAGAAAGATATTCATTTACCTTTATATACAATACTGAATATAGAATAACCAATAACGGTTACAGTTTTATTAGAGTAGCTATGAGAACAGACCTGAACGTCTGAATGAAGCTCAGTGACCAGTGTAAGGAGCTTATCACAGGACAGGCCTGTGTTGTTTTGCATCTACACAAAATAGGTAGTACAGTAGTTATGCTTCAGGCCGCACAGGATGGGCAGTTGTTCTGCATCAGACCACACAGGATGGGCAGTTGTTCTGCATCAGACCACACAGGATGGGCAATAGTTCTGCATCAGGCCGCACAGGATGGGCAGTTGTTTTGCTGTAGACTGCAAAGAGTGGGCAGTTGATCTGCCAAAGGCCGCACAGGATGGGTGGGTGTTCTGCATCAGGCCACACAGGATGGGCAGGTGTTCTGCATCAGACCGCACAGGATGGGCAGTAGCTCTGCATCAGATTGCACAGGATGGGCAGTAGCTCTGCCACAGACCACACGGGATGGACAGCAGCTCTGCATCAGATTGCACAGGATGGGCAGTAGCTCTGCCACAGACCACACGGGATGGACAGCAGCTTTGCATCAGATTGCACAGGACGGGCAGTAGCTCTGCCACAGACCACACGGGATGGACAGTAGTTCAGCTCAGAACTATTTATAAAGTGGCTGAAGATGTTTAGAACCTCCAGGGAAGACAACCTATGTCTACACTGAGCCCACACACAGCGAAGAGGATTAAAATGGCAAGAGAACCTCCAAATTAATCACAGCCAGAGAATTGCAGACCTTATTTGGGTTTTGGGGTCAGAGCATTTCTCAAACTACAATAAGAGACCACCTGCATGACCCAAGCCCCTACAGTCTGAGATTGAAAGATCAACAGGATCAGAAATGAGAAACATTTGTACAGCCATTTTCTTCATGTTTAGCCGGGGTGCTAATAATTTTGGAGGGCACTGTGGACAGGACTGGTTGTATTCCGCAAGAACTCCGAGAACATGAACATGAGGCTTACGGAAAATGATCACCAACCAGCGTTTTACTGTTACCACTGCCATGTAAAAGATGAACTGTTGATTTGACTAGCAGGTGGGTGATTGTATTTATCAGGTGGTCTCCCAGCTAATGCCCATGGTTCTCTTAAACAGTAAAAGTCCCGAAAGTGATTTATTGCTGATAAAAAGAACCACTTTGCTAAAGAACAGGGCTCAGAAACGAAGCGTCAAAAACTTAAACTTGCACTGGTAGTTTTTGTTCTTGTCCTCCTCTCACACAACAACACAACACACAACATGGTCACTAACATGACTGACATTCTTTGTCCATTTTAAGTTTTTAATTATTTTCCTCCAACCATCCAGCCATATATGTATTAACTATCCACAAAGGTCATTTAGTCCTATAAAACTTAGAATGTAATAATTTGGCTTGATTTGCAAAATAAGGCAACTTCAAAAACTTTCTTTCTTTCTCCAGTGTCCGGTGTGACTTTTATTTTGACACGCCTTTATAAAAGAGGTGCCCGGCTATTCATCATGAAAACGAGCCCAAGGGCCATTAGCCCCAGATTTAGTAAGATTTTGGAGTGATTTTGTTTGGAACAGGTCAGTTCAGCATATGGTCATGTGGTACAACCTCCTCAACAAAACCATGAAAATGTTTAAATATTATAGTAACATTAATATATTTGAAGAAAATGTAAGTATGAACCCAACTCGAAGGTTTCTACGGGTGTCTGAGTAGCTACTTGTTTAGGTTGAAATTAGTCTGGAAAGTCAGGCGGCACAACCAGCGAGTCATATGGTGCAACCAGGCCAGATCAAGCTTTAATGATTGATATCGGTCATTTAAAGCACTGATAAAACTGCATACAGTAAATGCAAATACATTTGCAGGTCTAAAAATGCAGCCATGGACTTTATGGGGCAGTTTAGCATCTCCAAACAGCCTGACCGGATGTCAGCCGGACTGTGGAAGGAAACTGGATCGCCCAAAGAAAGGACCATGGACACCCCAGTCTTGCTGTGACCTCACCATGCCACCAATTATTATAATTATGGTTGTGCAACTGTACTGTTATTCGATTTTTATTTTTCTCCCGTTTCATCGCCGACTAACTCGTCCCACAGTTTTCGAGATATCGACTCCGTCGTCTCCAGATTGTCGGGTATGATACGCTGACGTGGGCTTGTTTACAGCTTTTTGATCGGATGCATGGATTCCGAGTAGGAAGGAATTTTTTCCCATAGAGAATGAATAGGATCCAAAAACACATGCCTATCTAACCCACTTTCGCTCGACCCAGAGACACCAAATCAAATAAAGGCATTCAGTGTTTGATTGACCCGCACTCGTTCGCTTCTCCTTTTTTTTCGCATCCCTCTTTCCTCCCATAGAGTCCCAGTCATTTTTGGACCCACATAAGCGCTGTTGTTTCCTTTGCTCGAGAGCCACCAGACTTCACATGCTCACTAAGGGGAGGTCCCCAAGCACTAACCCACAGCCATACTGACCCGCACTCCTCTATCTGTCGTTGATTCATCCCTCGTTCTTCCCATAGAGTTCCAGTCATTTTTGACCCAAACCAAGAAGTAACGCTTTCGTTCGCCCGAGACCCACCAAACTTCACATACTCAATAAGGGCAGGCCCCCAGACGCTAATCCACAGTCATACCGACCCGCACTCGTTTACTCATCCCTCATTCCTCACTGAGCAACTACGCAACCATCCCACGTTTCCTTCAGGAAATGCACTTTTCTAGTTATTAATATTATTACCCTGAACTTGTTTGGGAACACCTGGATGGTGGGAAGTTTGAGCTGTGTGACTCATGCTGTCCTGATAAGATCAAATCTGTGAAGACGAGAGAATCCTTCCGCTCCACAAGCGACAAAGGACGTCTCACTTTCATGCGCAGCTCGTCCTCAAGGTTACAGGGACATTTTCCGTCTTACAGAATCCCACAGCCTATATTGATCCCCATCTCGACAGCCGAGTATTATTTCAATAGATCATAATTTTCAGTGTTTGGTCACGAATGCCTCGGGCGCAACGCTGAACCGGAGCGTATTCGATATGCTAACTGCTCAGTTAGCGCTGGCAGAGAAGCCCGACTCCGTATCATGAACATAACTCGGACTTAAACCGGAATACGGCACTCATCCTACGGGGGTCGTATTGGAACCCGGGGTGCATTAACACACCGGCCGAAGACGCGGGCGCCCCCTGCAAGTCTCTGTTGCTTGGAGACCTGTTGGAGGCCGGATTAGTATGCAAAGCGGCAGAGGAGAGAATGGGGAGCAGGGTGTCTTCTGCCTGGGAGAAACTGTAATGAACCTTGCCGTACCTTATCACCCTCACACAAATCACGAATGATCACACTACAGCACTGCCAGCCGGCTGAAATGAACAGCGCGTAGGAAAAGATGAGGAAAGAGAGAGAGAGAGGGGAAAGAAGGAGGGGAAAAATTACCAAGCAAAGCTATTAACAACACAGCTGAGGCTTTTACGACGTATAAATAAGCTTCAATTACAAGTTTCTGACAGCCACAAATTATAGATTCTACTTTTATGGGCATGTGTGTGTATGAGTGGGGGGTTTTTTTGTGCATAGTTGCAAATTGGGTGTAGAAAAGCCAATTCGGGTGTAGCTGGAATTAATGAAAATGTAAAATGTGTTAAGTTGAAAAAGCTGGTCTCAAACGCTGACGGCTGAAGAAAACACAAAGTATAAGCACAAGCCAGATCTGGCACAACGAGCTGCAACCAGGGGGAGGCAACCCACACATACAGTACTAAACTCGGTGGGTAGGTCTGACACCGTAAGAGAGCCCAACGATTCAAGCTTTGCATGTGACGTAATCAAGGAGTCCTCCATGAGTCATCCTGTTAGTGCCAACGTAACGCAGACCGTTACAACGACCGTCCCTAACACCACGTCACCGCCACCAAAGACTGCAGTGGTGTCGTACCAGACTGTCATGGAGTGACTCAGAATGGCAGCGGGTCATCTTCAGTGACGAGTCCCGCTTTAGTCTTGGTGGAGACGCCCAACAAATCCGTGTGTGGAGGCACCGTGGTCAGCACCAAGATGAACGGTTTGTCGTCACACATCCATAAGACCTGGTGTCCCTTCACCTCCACCCCTACCGCACCATCTGCAGGAACTGTGTGAGGATGTTCAAGCTGCATGGATTATCACAGGACACCATTAGGAACCTCTACAGCTCCATACCGAGACGTCTGGCGTGTTGGGTTAGCAAACATGGCGGCCCGACGCCATACTGAGAGACAGACTTCTGTATGTGTAGCTCAATAAATATTGATCATATCAGTCTAAATTTATCATCAGTTATTGATCCTGGTCACCTTTATCCTCCTTCCCAACAGCACCGCACTCCCACACCTCCTTCTGGGTGCAGCTGTTCTTTGGATGATGGGTGTATATACTGAAATGCGTCTCTCTAGCTATGACCGATGGCTTGGCCTTGCTGGGTATTACACATCTGTGAACACTAAGGTTCTTTTATATAAGCCGCTTAGTAATGTTTTTCTCTGGATAAAAGCGTCTGCTAAATGCCATACATGTAGATGTAAATGTCGGCCCAGACGGCTGTACCTGTCTTACATAACGCTGAATCACTCTGAACAGTGTGGTATTCATTGAGACTAAGCTGCTGTACCACACAGCGTGCTTACCTTAGACCCCTGACAGTCAGTGTGAGCAAACTTATGGCCCCATTTCATTAAATGCACCACCTGCATGTTCTCCTGTGGAGTGTAATGATGCGCACTGATGGTAATCGTTGGGATCTAGTGGGCTTGTTGTACACATGCAAAATCACTGATAGATAAAATCTCTGGGATCTAGCTGAGATGTAATCGTACAGAAAGCTGATCAGCCATAACGTAACCACCTCCTTGTGACTGACGGTCTGTCCTAGGTGTTTCCTGCCTTTGCTCCAAAGACCACCGGGGTAGGCTCCAGCATCCTCCATGATTTAGAAGGATGGGCAGCTTAGAAGATGAATGAATTATGAGCTCACCGGACACAAGTTAATCACCTTGCATGTTTAAGGTGGTAGTCGTATCTTCAGGCTCCTGTTTTTGTTCTATTCCACATATAAGCTCACCTAACAAAATGACCCACCTGGGGTTTTGTTTTTCCGGTGGTTAGTAGTACCTCCAGGGCTGCCTGCAGGTGGCGCAAAAGGTCCATGCAGTGAGATGATGGGGCTTATAAATACCTGTTGGGGTTGTTGAGTTGACGGGATCCATAGATTGGGAAGAGGTGCTATATAGTGCAGGGATGTCTCGTCCTCCATGGTTGATGGAAAAAACGCTCCAGAGCAGATGTTAATGATTGGCTAAAAGGAGGGACTGCATGTGGGCGTGGCCAAAGACCATAGTGTGAAGGAAGTAGCTGAGTCTGCAGGTGTATGGAAGCGTACGGTCATACGGGTCTACCAGCAGTGGATACAATCCCAGTCTACAGGGAATTCTCCTTGGATCTGGCCAGGGAAGGCTTCCACCAAATCTGGACCTACTGACCAACTCCTTGACCCAAGAGCGTCTGAACATTGATGTGGCCTGTATAAACAGAAGTGATGATGATGATGTTTGTGCCTCACACTAATATACCTAGAACATATGGGAAAGTAAAAGAGCGCTATGCTGACGCAGTTTGCCCAGTGCCTTACTGTACGTCTGAAGGCGCTCGGCGAAGCCTGAGGAAGCGAACGCAGCGTTAGCTTTCTGTAGCCCTGAATAAATACAGGAACACATTTCCATGCAGCGTAAACGTTCGCCGACAGGCCTTTTCAGGTGATTTACATACAGCACATTACTCCTTCCTGAAGAATGCTGGAGTCAATTACCAGCGTCACTGAAAGAGAAGCTCGCAAAAAATAAAGCAACGAAAATAATAAAGGATAGAGAACCAGGGAGGGGAGCTGGGGGGCCGGGGGTCTGAGTAACATACAACCCTGAGTCATATTTTATTCATTACGCTAGCTCTGCGAGATGGTGTCGTCCGAAAGGCGAAATGCAGCCGTAACAATTATCATAGCTTCCTGTCGCCTGACAGATTCAGGCACGCTATCCCGGATTTCGCACAAAGGCCAATTAGTTTTCAAACTGGGCTCGCTGGGACGGAACAGCGCGGGATGCAGAACACGGGCTCCGGCGTTTCTGGTTAAAAGAATGCCAATCACGCGCCACGTGGCCTGCTCTGTCGGCGAGCGCGGCCTGAACAATAAGCTACCTGCCCCTACTGCTAATGCTCCTGCAGCTAGCGCGTGCTGATCCCTCCATTCCGCCGCACACCAACATGACAATTAGAGAGAGCAGGCCGCCTGCTGAATGAAGGTTCAGATCTGCCGGCAATTAGCAATGCAAATCCTGCTGGCACTCGTGCTGCCTGTAGTGTTAGCTACATGCTAACAACCAGCTAGTTGCATGTTTGATGATCCACTGGTCTCCTTTACAGAAGCAGCTGTACAGTAAAGACTGATACACCCCATCAGCGTTAACGCTAAACCCACTCATTGCTCTGTAGGTGTACAGTTCCAGACTGTAGTCCATCTGTCTCTCTGTACACTGTATTACCCTGTTCTTCAACGGTTAGGACCCCCACAGGACCACCACAGAGCAGGTATGATGTGGGTGGTGGATCATTCTCAGCACTGCAGGGACACTGACGTGGTGGTGGTGTGTTAGTGTGGGTGGTGCTGGTGTGTGTGGATCAGACACAGCGGTGCTGCTGGAGTGTTGAGACACTGTGTCCACTCACTGTCCACTCTATTAGACACTCCTACCTTGCTGGTCCACCTTGTAGATGGACAGTCAGAGACGATAGCTCATCTGCTGCTGCACAGTGCAGTGTTGGTCATCCTCTAGTCCTTTCATCAGTATCAGTGGACCACATGGACGCTGCCCCCCAGACGCTGCCCCACAGGACGCTGCGTCCCCACATCACGCTGCCCCACAGCTGTCCACAAGGACCCTGGATAGCCCACTGTAAGGACCCAGTCCAGCCCACATGACATGACGGTGTCCACAGGCACACCAAGTGCCTGAGGACACTGCCCCACAGGACCCTGCCACACAGGAACGACCATGTTGGGTCTGGCCATTAGTGTTCACTGCTGGGTCTGATCGATTTTGCTGTAGTATCAGGTAAAAAGCAGCCAGTGACACTGAGATGTCATTTTAGCAGCCCTGCTGTCTCTGCCTGATAGCCACTCAACACCAGCACCACCCACACGAATTTTCATAATAGCACACCGACCATGGAACTAGTTTTCACTGCTGTGTCGAATTTCCTTACCTGATCCATCTAATGACTGTAGTTCAGTAAAAAGCTGCCCTGGAATAATGAGTGCAGGTCAATCATGTCGTTAAAAATCCTGGATGTCTCTACTATAATCAACAGAGACAGCCAGAATTTCATTACCGCACCCGGAACTCAGCAAATAAATAAATAAATAAATAAATAAATAAATAAATAGTAATCGCTCAGGACATTGCTGTAAGTTTTGAGGCTTTTTGTCGGTTCAAAGATTGCGCACAAAAGTGGTGTCAGAAATAAATAGCCCCAGGTGCAGAGGCAACATTGCATTTACCAAACGGGCTGTAAGTTTGACCAGGGCTTTTGCGGCTTGCTGAACCCCAGTTCAGGACATAAATAATCAGACAGGGCAGAGGCAGAGCAGCGCTAGTCCGAGATGATAAAGGAGGCTGGGACGAGAGAGAGAGAGAGAGAGAGATAGAGAGAGAGACTCCCAGGCCGAAGTGAAATAGATAAACAGCCGTGCACCATGATCAGGATTTCAGAAGTCAATCTTGCGGCCAGCTCCTGCTGGGCAACAAATCACTTTGATAACTTTGGCTGGCTGCTCACTCTCTCTCTCCCTCTTTATTTCTCTCTCTCTCTCTCTCTCCAATTGCTGATTTCTCGATTTAAGAGCAGAACAACGTTTTAAAACAGAAAAAGAGGAAGAAAGTAACGCTGTAGGTTCTCCATAGATACCAGCTGGATAAAACCAGGGCTGGACAAACAGGTAGGGAATATTACATCGCTCCCGGTAGACCTCCGGAGGTTCTGGACATTTGGTCGGCTCGAAGGAGAAGGAAATAAACACCTCTTTCAAACTGTTCAAACTTCTGCTTATCCTACTTTATTTAGAGTTGGAGTTTGGAGAGGAACATGCATGGCACAAGATCAGCCCAACCCCTCTGTGAAATTGGGCTCCAAAGAAAAAAGCCTTGTGCATTTAAGGTGGTAGTACCTTCAGGCTGCATGGGGATGATGGGTCTATAAATCCCTGCGGGGTGTGAGTAACAGGATGGCTCCAGAGCAGATGTTAATGATTGGATAAAAGGAGGGACTGCATGTGGGCGTGGCCAAACACCATAGTGTGAAGGAAGTAGCTGAATCTGCAGGTGTATGGAAGCGTACGGTCATACGGGTCTACCAGCAGTGGATAAAATCCCAGTCTATGGGAATTCTCCTCGGAATTGTGCCAGGGAAGGCATCTCCCAACACTGGCCCAACTCTGGCCCAACTCTGGCCCAACTCTGGCCCAACTCTGGCCCAACTCTGCAATACTGTGAAACAAAGAGGAGGGATGAAACTCAGTAGCTTTTTCGTAGATACCATCTCGATAAAAACGAACCGGACAAACAGGTAGGGAATATTACATCTCTCCCCTGTTACACATCCCCTGTAGCCCTCCAGAGGTTATGGAAATCTGTATGGCTTGAAGGAGACGGAAATAAACACCTCTTCCATATTCAAACTTTAGAATATCTTGCATTATTTAGAGTCTTCATTGGAGATGAATACGCATCCCACAACACCGGCCCATGACGCAAAACAAAGAGAGACTCTCTCTATAAAATCAGGCTCCAAGATGAAACGCATGCTGTCTACCAATATTAGCGACGGATGCATTGTTTACACCCCCTCATGCCATTTCCTCTGGAATGTGGCTGAAATATTCTCTTTTAAGTGCGCAGCAGATGCATGGGAAGTTCACCGGATCAAACTTCAGGGATTCCAGAAACCGAGGCGAGCCTCCAGCCCTTTTCTGTATCTGTATTTGTTTCTTTCTTTTGAAGGCTGGGTGGTCTTAGGAGGGGACGTGGGGGTTATTTGATTTGATTAGTACCAAGCGGTCTCCAAACTCCAAGATGCTGGGCAGTCTCTAAACTCCAACACCTCTCAGCCTCTCTGGAGGACACTCCGGTGCCGCAGCACCAGTGAACAACGACTGTGTTGTATGCGCAGCTGTTTTGATACGCAGCTGGGTCTATAGAGCATGTCAGGGTGACATTTCAAAGAGATCTAAACTAAACTCAGACGAACTCTTGGCAAACAAAACTAATCATCACTTAAATAATTATATACCACATAACAATGACATTGGTGCATATTGGCACTGGCAATGTAAACCCATCAGAAGTCCCTTTGTGTGTTTAAGGGCGTAGGAACTTCAGGCTCCTGCAGATGGCGCTGCACGAGGATGCTGGGGCTATAAATACTTCAAGGTGTGAGTGATGGGATCCATAGATTGGGAAGAGGTGCTACAGTGCAGGGAATGTCTCGTTCCATGTGTGGAAAATGGCTCCAGAGCAGATGTTAATGATTGGCTAATAGGAGTGACTGAATGTGGGCGTGGCCAAAGACCATAGTGTGAAGGAAGTAGCTGAATCTGCAGGTGTATGGAAGCGTATGGTCATACGGGTCTACCAGCAGTGGATACAATCCCAGTCTATGGGAATTCTCCTCGGAACTGTGCCAGGGAAGGCATCCACCAAATTCTGGACAACCTGAACAATTTTCTGATGTAAGAGTGTCTGAACACTGATGTTGCCTACATCCAGAAACTTCAATTACTCATTATATATTATTATTATTATTATTATTATACTATTTGTGCAACTATTCCTTTGATGGTAAGTGTATTCGTACAAGAGGGAAGCTGCAACGCCTCCACTCATGCTGCTTTTGGCCGAACGGGAACCAATGGAAATAAAGTTTTTGGAGTTTTGTTGAATCAGAGATGTGTAGGCTGACGGTATGAAAAGAGTTTTCAAAATTCTTTAGCAAAAAAAAAAAAGTGTGAGGTCGCGCCCCTACTTGATTAAAAACTGGCCTGTATTATTTTGAGCATTATTATTACATTTGTTGGATCATGCCAATGCCCTGGTTCGTTAAAACACCCACAGGAAGTCAACTGGAGTATGCAGGGTTGGTCAGAACGGCACAAAAACTCATTTGTTAGAGGGCGCCCAAGGCCTTCACCCGCTAAAATCCCTCTAAATCCAGCCCTCTCCTTTGTAAGCATGCCTCTCCGTTCTCTCTCCAACCCAAATGGGTCAAGGACAATGACTCTCGAGTTACTGTTTTACAGTAGTTTTCTGAATTTCCAGTAGGAACTATTTTGCCTTGTAACGTCCTGCACGTATCCCTCCACCATTCACTCATCCATCTTCGGAACCACTTATCTATCTGGGTCACGTTGGGTCGGTTCTGGAGCCTATTGCTCATTGGGCGGGAGGCAGGAAACAGCCTGGACAGGCCGCCGGTCCGTTGCATGGCAATCTTCTCAAACTAATCCCATTACGCAAGGGATTACGCTTTGAGAGACGTGGAGCTCTGGTTCCTATCACCACCACCGGGGAACAGAGCATCCCACACCAAACTACTCTTAACCATTTAATGATGCTACACATCCTTGGCCTGGATGCATGGTTCCAGGAGAAACCCACCATGAACTCTGACAGTATGTGAAGGTTCTGGAAACTTTGAAAAGCTTCTCCGAACGTACTCAACGTTCTTTAATGGCGCGTCACTCCAAAGCATCCTTTGTTGTTAAGCGTGCATGCAATATTCCGCATTTGGCTTTGGAGGTTTTTGAAGATGCTGGATGGGAATATGGATGGTGTGTTGCTGTAAAACAAAGGACTAACCGTAGCGAGAACCTGGCTCACCACATCGAGGCAGAGCTAGGCCTCAGATCAAAACACGCCAAGGCGCATTGAAGCTGGAGTGCAAGAGAAGTGAAATCCACGTTTCTGAAGTTTACAGCAATAACCGTCAAAGGGTTTCATTTCGGGGCACCAAATTCATTGCGCAGAGTCTTTATGGTAGGCAAAGCCAACGTTTCTTAAAAACGTCTAGGCCTGGCGCTTTGAGGTTGGCATAGATCACCAGTAAAAAGTTCAATTGGATGGGAACGTGTTACTCTAGGGTTTCTGAGTTTTCTTCCTCAGGCTCTGAGGAGATAACATCCCTGACCGCCGAGATACTCCAGGCCAGTGCACATCACTTCCAGGCAAAAGTGAGGTGTGAACATGCCAACATGCGCCATCTTGCTCACCCCACTGCCGCTGTGCCTTTGAGCATGGCGCTTAACCTCCTGCCCGACCCTGTGAACGGAGCAGGGTACTAGGGAGGGTGAAGTAAGCCAAGAAGACAAACTCCAGTGCACAGGCAAGTCTGCACATGCCAAACATGGGCTCCCCTCTTCGGGAATATCTGGAATGTTCTCAAATAGCCCTTCCCGACCGGGTCCGTGAACCGATCCTGTTCAGGCTTCATTGAACCTATCTAGGGAACCGGTCTACGTTCGCGCCAGCTTTTATTGGAACCAGTGAACATTAAAGGACATGGCATCAACGTCAACAGAGGGCGCAGCACCGCGGTAGTGAACAACAGTACCAAGATGCCAGAGCGTATAGATGGCCTGCGAGCGTTTGTGCTGGAATACCCATCATTGGCCCATCAGTTTGGAAGAGCTGCAAATGGCCACACAGGGCAATGGCATGTTTAGATGGACCAGTGGACCAATCCATGAATACCCCACACCAGTATGGAACCAGTGCCAACTGGGGTCAATGACTTCTTGGGTTCCGTACCACACACAAACCCTAGCATCAGCCTGAACCAACTGGTACCTTGACTCAATGGACCACCGCACATGTCCTCAAGGGTCTAGACAGCAATTTAGGGGCCCAGGTGAGGTATGTCCCGCTTTAGTCTTGGTGGAGACGACCAACGAATCCGTGTGCGGAGGCACCGTGGTCAGCACCAAGATGAACGGTTTGGTGTCACACGTCCAGAAGACCTGGTGTCCCTCCACCTCCACCCCTACCGCACCATCTGCAGGAACTGTGTGAGGATGTTCAAGCTGCATGGGATGGATTATCACAGGACACCATCAGGAACCTCTACAGCTCCATACCGAGACGTCTGGCGTGTTGGGTTAGCAAACACGGCGGCCCGACGCCATACTGAGAGACAGACTTCTGTATGTGTAGCTCAATAAATATTGATCATATCAGTCTAAATGTATCATCAGTTATTGATCCTGGTCACCTTTATCTTCCTTCCCAACACCACCGCACTCCCACACCTCCTTGACGGTGACAGACCGACTGAACCGTCATCTCCTAATACGGTTAACTGAATAATTGAGTACCCGTGTACCGGTTCTGCAGTATTGCTATTATTATTCAAGAACGTTCATTAATAAACAATGCAGCTAATTGGCAGCTAATTGAAAACGTGGCAGAATGATGCTACCCGACCGCACGGTTTCGTCCTCAGCTCAATGAAATAGGACACGACAGTGAAACTGTAATTATGATAATGCTGTAATGTTCTATTCAAAGTACAGCAGCTTTGTTGTTCTCTCAATTACAGTAATGTGCAGGCAATTAAACACACACGGTTCGGAATTTCACAGGGTTCTCTTAACGGGGTGGATATTGTAGCATTATGAAAGCAGATGAAACATAATGCTGTCCAATTGCCTGACACAGATGTTGAGTATTAGCGGAATACGCGCTCAAGCTGTGCCTGAAAAACATTATATGTAAGTAATTATGTGTGTGAGTAATCTAGAGCCGTGATTTGCCTCATTCTTCTCCGGTCTGAAAACGTTCTAGCGGCCTCGCGCGTTTCCGAGCTGATTGCCTTTTGTTTTCCTTTTTTTGTTCCGAGGAAGATTACACAATCCGTTCCTCCGTGTTCCCTTATTATTCCCTTTGCTTTTGTTTGCTGAATGCTGCTTTAAGTTTTCCTCGGAAGGTGGCGGTTAGAGGACTGATATACATCTGGCTCTGGCATGTTTCAGTTCTAACGTGGGGACTGGAGTCATGATCCGATTGATCGGCTGTTCTGTTTTTAATGTCTGAGTGTTTGGATTTCTCGTTAGGCTTCAGTCTGAGTGCCTAAAGAACACGTGCCTCCTGTGTTCTACTTCTTGTTCGGCTGCTTTGCCCTTTTATTGATGATCTGAGCAGACATGTGTTAAACATACACTCTCATTATCCAAAACACACCCGCACGATAGCACTCCTCCTCAAAGACTCAACACTCCTCCTCAAAGACTCAACACTCCTCCTCAAACACTCAACACTCCTCCTCAAACACTCAACACTCCTCCTCAAACGCTCAACACTTCTCCTCAAACGCTCAACACTCCTCCTCAAACGCTCAACACTCCTCCTCAAACGCTCAACACTCCTCCTTAAACGCTCAACACTTCTCCTCAAACGCTCAACACTTCTCCTCAAACGCTCAACACTTCTCCTCAAACGCTCAACACTTCTCCTAAACACTCAACACTTCTCCTAAACACTCAACACTTCTCCTAAACACTCAACACTTCTCCTCAAACACTCAACACTTCTCCTCAAACACTCAACACTTCTACTCAAACGCTCAACACTCCTCCTCATAAACGCTCAACACTCCTCCTCAAACGCTCAACACTCCTCCTCAAACGCTAAACACTTCTCCTCAAACGCTCAACACTCCTCCTCAAACGCTCAATACTCCTCCTCAAACGCTCAATACTCCTCCTCAAACGCTCAACACTTCTCCTCAAACGCTCAACACTCCTCCTTAAACGCTCAACACTTCTCCTCAAACGCTCACTCCTCCTAAACACTCAACACTCCTCCTCAAACACTCAACACTCCTCCTCAAACGCTCAACACTCCTCCTCAAACGCTCAACACTCCTCCTCAAACGCTCAACACTTCTCCTCAAACACTCAACACTTCTCCTCAAACACTCAACACTTCTCCTCAAACACTCAACACTTCTCCTCAAACGCTCAACACTTCTCCTCAAACGCTCAACACTTCTCCGAAACACTCAACACTCCTCCTCAAATGCTCAACACTCCTCCTCAAACGCTCAACACTCCTCCTCAAACACTCAACACTTCTCCTCAAACACTCAACACTTCTCCTCAAACACTCAACACTTCTCCTCAAACGCTCAACACTCCTCCTCATAAACGCTCAACACTCCTCCTCATAAACGCTCAACACTCCTCCTCAAACGCTCAATACTCCTCCTCAAACGCTCAACACTTCTCCTCAAACGCTCAACACTTCTCCTCAAACGCTCAACACTCCTCCTCAAACGCTCAACACTTCTCAAACGCTCAACACTTCTCAAACGCTCAACACTTCTCCTAAACACTCAACACTCCTCCTCAAAGACTCAACACTTCTCCTCAAACGCTCAACACTCCTCCTAAACACTCAACACTTCTCCTCGTAAACACTCAACACTTTTCCTCAAACGCTCAACACTCCTCTTAAACATTCAACACTTGTCGTAAACACTCAAGGGGACTCAACACTTTATCTAGCACACTCAACATTTCTCATAATACAACTCCTAAACACTCAACACTTCTCCTAAACACTCAACACTTCACCTAGCACACTCAACATCTCATAACACTCAACACACCTCCTAAACACTCTAAACTCCTCCTCAAACACTCTAAACTCCTCCTCAAACACTCTACACTTCATCTAGCACACTCAACATTTCTCATAACACTACTCCTCAAACACTCAACACTTCTCCTCAAACACTCAACACTTCTCCTAAAACACTCAACACTTCTCCTCAAACACTCAACACTCCTAGGCACTCAACATTTCTTCTCAAACACTCACTCCTAAAACACTCAACTCTTCTAAAACACTCTACACTCCTTTTAAAAACACTCAACACTCGTCCTAACGCACTCAACACTCAAACTAAAAGACTCACCATTTCTCATGACACTCAACACTTCTCCTAAGAAACCTTCTTAAAACCATCATAAAGCGAGGTCTCAGACATCTGGCAGCGTATTTAAAACCATTCCAGGTGGTAACTGTCTCTGAGGGAGCTTTAAGAGGTGGACGTCTGGTTACCTTCACCACCACTTGGACACTTTTGACAACTGTGGTTATCTTAATTGCTCAACTATGTAGGACCAATCATTTAATATGAGTAAAATTAATAACTGAAAATATAATATTAGCATCGGTGATCTTTAATTGAAGCTATTGTTAATTTGGGGACTAACCTGTAATTACTCTAGAACCAAACTCGGACTTTAAGTGCTACCAATCAGGTGTGTATATGTTCATGTGTGTTAATCCTAACGCCGTTATGGTTTAGACAGATCAATAAATGAATGAAGCTTCTTTCAAACAGGTGGTCAATGAGCTTTTTCCATTCACCGTAGACTGTTACCATGGTAACCCTCAGCATCCATAGACCCATCTACAGGTCTTCCCGTGGGAAATGGAATACCCAGCATTAAGTTGACGGATCCAGTCTGTACCTGTTATGTTACATCCAATGCAACATCACCCTCACAGCGAGTTCGGAATAGGCCAAACGAAGCCGCACGCTTCGCCGGGAGACACTCCGAAGGCGCCTGTGTACATGACGTTGAGCAGAAGAAAGGAGATACGCACATATATTGAGGAAGCGGGCGTGAATATTAAGCGTGGACGCGCTGTAGTCGCCTGCAAAAGGCGCGAAAGCAGCAGCAGATAAGCCGCCATTCACTGGAATTATCATCATTCAAAAAGACAGGCTCTTTAATTTGGTTCCTTTGTTGCGTTCGCAAGACAACTGTTCTGGCCCATTGTGAGATAATGAATTCGTTATAATTGTAATAAAGCCACAACATTATTTAATATTCTTTAGGGAATGCCATTTGTATTCCGTGAGCCCGGCGTTCGCCGGAAAGCCGCTTGAAACTTTGTTACAGCGACTGATGTTAATAACGGTAATGCTTTTCTTACCTCGAGGAAGACATCCATAAAACTGACTGTACCCGCACACTTCCAAACACAAGCACAAAACAGGGCCACCGCTTACAGGAGCTGAAGGATACGGATTACAAGCACTGCATGCGGATTGCATCCCAAAGACCAGCCACTTCATTAGGTATGCCGGCGTGTATCTACGGTCAATGGACATTTCATCAGCTCCACTGACCATATAGGAACGACCGCTTCCTTCACACTATGGTCTTTGGCCACGCCCATATGCAGTCCGTCCTTTTAGCTGATCGAAGAATTGCACAGTTGGGCCAGATCTGGTGAGTGCCTTCCCTGGTATGGTTCTGGAATTCCCTGTAGACTGGGATTGTATCCACTGCTGGTAGACCTGTATGGCCGTACGCTTCCATACACCTGCAGATTCAGCTACTTCCTTCACACTATGGTCTTTGGCCACGCCCACATGCAGTCCCTCCTTTTAGCCCATCATTAACATCTGCTCTGGAGCCACTGGTAATTCGTTTCCCTGTTAACTCCCCAAACTCTGTGGTCTGACGCGGAGCTACTGCCCATCCTGTGCGCTCTGAGTGCCGCTGCCTTCCTGCTGACCAGTTTACCTACCATGGAGCTTCGTCATGTCTGGTGCTGTGAGGGGCTTCACCTGCGTCCCGCGCGCCCACCCAACGATCCCGATATTTAATCACAGACCAATCAGACATTTCTTCATCTGTCTCAAAACACTCAACACTCCTCCTAACACACTCAACACTTCTTAAACACGCTACACTTATCCTAAAACACCCAACACTACTCCTTAACACTCAACACTCCTCCTCAAACACCCAACACTCCTCCTCAAACACCCAACACTTCTCCTCAAACACCCAACACTCTTCACTCTTCCTCAAACACCCAACACTCTTCCTCAAACACCCAACACTTCTCCTCAAACACCCAACACTCTTCCTCAAAAACTCTACACTCCTCCTCAAACACCCAACACTCTTCCTCAAACACTCAACACTCTTCCTCAAACACCCAACACTCTTCCTAAAACACCCAACACTCTTTCTCAAACACTCTACACTTCTAAAACACACAACACTACTCCTTAACACTCAACACTCCACCTGAAACACTCAGCACTCCTCCTCAAACACTCCTAACACACTCAACACTTCTTAAACATGCTACACTTATCCTAAAACACCCAACACTACTCCTTAACACTCAACACTCCTCCTCAAACACCCAACACTTCTCCTCAAACACCCAACACTCCTCCTCAAACACCCAACACTCTTCCTCAAACACCCAACACTTCTCCTCAAACACCCAACACTCTTCACTCTTCCTCAAACACCCAACACTCTTCCTCAAACACCCAACGCTTCTCCTCAAACACCCAACACTCTTCCTCAAAAACTCTACACTCCTCCTCAAACACCCAACACTCTTCCTCAAACACTCAACACTCTTCCTCAAACACCCAACACTCTTCCTAAACTCAGCCCCACCTGAAAACACGTCAACACTTCTCAAACACTCTACACTTCTAAAACACACAACACTACTCCTTAACACTCAACACTCCACCTGAAACACTCAGCACTCCACCTGAAACACTTCTCCTAGCACAATCAACATGTCTCATAAAACTTAACACTCCTCCTAAAACACTAAACACTCTTCCTTAAACACTCTACACTTTTCCTTACTCTACACTTCTCCTCAAATACCCAACACTCCTCCTAAAACAGCCAACACTTTTGTTAAGACACTCAACACTTCTCCCAAGCCATCCAACACTTCTCCTACTCTCCATTATCATAAAACACTCAACACTAACTGAGCTGTGAGGCTGCACATACAAACATACCCCCACACACACATACACATATATGGATATATATAACGTGCAGCCCCACAGCTTAGTGAGGAAACGTAGCCCCGAATAATCAAGAAGCACCAAACATATTGGTCTTAGGCTCAAGCAGCGGCTTATCCAACAGTTGCTTATCCAACTCTGACGTTCTGATAAACAATAAAATTAATCTGCCAGCCATACGGGCTTGTTAGTAAACAAACCACTTCCATAAACGGTGGGAAGTCGCTGCCAACGTCAGGACCTTCATCGCTGGGTTTCAAATCAGCCTGCACGTTTGTGGCTTCGTCTGTCCATATTAAGATAAGCGCTGGAGAGAGGACGGCAAAGCGTTTGGTGGATCCTGGTGCCGCGCTCATCTGAATACGTCTGAAGCAAGGCCAGGCCTTCTAATATAATCCAGCACACGCGGCGAGGCTGGGGTAGATAGAGGATGATGGCTAGCTCAGTCTTGCCACGGCTGGGAATCCGCGGCCATTTATCCAGCAGTCCAGAGAATAAGCTCTAGCGCTCCGTCTCTCAGGAGATATCTCTGCCTGGACAAGACCCTGTCCTTTCAAAGCCTTGTAGAGACCTGTCCCTCTACGGAGCGTTATTGGCGAGGACGTGGTGTCTAAATCCACCACAGCCGCAGCCGGGCCCTTCTGCCATTTTACAGCGAGTGTAATATTGTGACAGCATCGGTCTCCTCTCCGGTTTGTCACTGATCCGAACCGATATGCGGTCTTGTTCAGAAACCCAGCTGTCATTTGTGTTTGAAGGCAGCGGCAGCATCAGCAAGGTCACTCCCGCTCAAATCGGCAGCACCTGACAGAACAACCCCAATTAAAGAACTTAAGTCAGTTTGAGCCGTCACAGTTAAATCCCTACAGCGAGCACCTACAGTGCTCGTTTAAGTCCAGCTGGGCGTAAATGAACAGTGTAAGCGTGAATTCCACAGGGGGTGCGGCTCTGATCCTACATGTTCCAGAGCCCACCCGTCTCTCTGAGGATGAGGTATTTTAACAGGAAGTCAGAGCTAGCTCTGAAAGTCTGGAGGTAGCTTTTAATGGCGCACAGAGTGATTGGACAGGTCTGTTATTAATGAACGATTAATATAGCTGACTGCTAAACAGTAGAGGGCGCCCAAGAGCAAGTCATCAAAGAATAAGGGTGAGTGCTGACTGGTTAGCATTACTGCTACTGAGTGCTGACTGGTTAGCATTACTGCTACTGAGTGCTGATTGAATAGCTTTACTGCTACTGAGTGCTGACTGGTTAGCATTATTGGTACTGAGTGCTGACTGGTTAGCATTACTGCTACTGAGTGCTGACTGGTTAGCATTACTGCTACTGAGTGCTGATTGAATAGCATTACTGCTACTGAGTACTGGTTGGACAGCATTACTACTACTGAGTGCTGACTGGTTAGCATTACTGCTACTGAGAGCTGACTGGTTAGCATTACTGCTACTGAGTGCTGATTGAATAGCATTACTGCTACTGTGTGCTGGTTGAATAGCATTACTGCTACTGAGTGCTGGCTGAATAGCATTACTGCTCCTGAGTGCTGACTGGTTAGCATTACTGCTACTGAGTGCTGATTTAATAGCATTACTGCTACTTTGTGCTGATTTAATAGCATTACTGCATTACTGCTACTGAGTGCTGACTGGTTAGCATTACTGCTACTGAGTGCTGACTGGTTAGCATTACTGCTACTTTGTGCTGATTGGTTAGCATTACTGCTACTGAGTGCTGACTGGTTAGCATTACTGCTACTGAGTGCTGACTGGTTAGCATTACTGCTACTGAGAGCTGACTGGTTAGCATTACTGCTACTGAGTGCTGATTGAATAGCATTACTGCTACTGTGTGCTGGTTGAATAGCATTACTGCTACTGAGTGCTGGCTGAATAGCATTACTGCTCCTGAGTGCTGACTGGTTAGCATTACTGCTACTGAGTGCTGATTTAATAGCATTACTGCTACTTTGTGCTGATTTAATAGCATTACTGCATTACTGCTACTGAGTGCTGACTGGTTAGCATTACTGCTACTGAGTGCTGACTGGTTAGCATTACTGCTACTTTGTGCTGACTGGTTAGCATTACTGCTACTGAGTGCTGACTGGTTAGCATTACTGCTACTGAGAGCTGACTGGTTAGCATTACTGCTACTGAGTGCTGACTGGTTAGCATTACTGCTACTGAGTGCTGACTGGTTGGCATTACTGCTAATGAGTCCTGACTGGTTGGCATTACTGCTACTGAGTGCTGACTGGTTAGCATTACTGCCACTGAGTGCTGGTTGGACAGCATTACTGCTACTGAGTGCTGACTGGTTAGCATTACTGCTACTTGAGAGCTAATTGGTTAGAATTATTGACACTGAGGGCTGACTGGTAAACATTACTGATACTGAGTACTAAATGTTTAGCATTAGTGCTACTGAGTGCCGACCTGTTAGCATTACTCCTGCTAAGTGCTGATTAGTTAGCATTTCTGCTACTTGAGTGCAAATTGGTTAGTTTTGATTGGTTAGTGTTACTGCTACTGACATAACAGGGCTCAAACATAAAGCCAGCGTTTAGATACTGTAGACTTTTCTGTATTAAATATTAAAAAGTTGGTGTGTATTTCTTTGTAAAATATCATTTACAATTTTTGATTTTGCACAAAACTCCATGGGGACCTGTTCATTCTGTACTCGCCCGGGAGCGCCCTTTAGCACTTGATAAACTCTTGGTGATTCTCCTCACTGCAAAACTCTCTGGGTATAGAACTATGTTGGAGCCTCCTGCAGTCAGAGATGTCAAACGCTGCTGTGAACGCTGATTCAGATAAGTGTTAGCTTGACATGCTAGTAAAGCATGCTTGTAACATGGCATGGTAAACAACCCTGGGTTAAGTTCGCTAACATCAACTCCAGGGATGCAGCAGCCTTTCAGCAGCTCGGCTCATGCAGAGAAGTTGTTTAGGGGCTCATGCATCTCTGTGCTGTACAGTGCTGACAATTTTAGCTCATATTGGAATGCTCTAAAACGCTAGCCGGCACATGACTAGCAAACTCAGCTCTGAACAGCTGCACACATACAATCACCACATTCTACATTAAACACACAAACAAATTACCGAACTGCAGAAGATCTGTGTTTTGGTAGACAGTCCTTAACATTCCACAACAACTTGTACCTAATGGCATGTAACACCTCCACGAGCACCAATAACAGCTGGGACTGGATTGGGCATGGACTGGACAAGATATTGGATGTAGCCACATCAGTGTTCAGACAGATCAGAGAATTGGTCAGTTGGTCCAGATTTGGTGGAGGCCTTCCCTGGCCCAATTCCGAGGAGAATTCCCTGTAGACTGGGATTGTCCCACTGCTGGTAGACCCGTGTGACCGTACGCTTCCATACACCTGCAGATTCAGCTACTTCCTTCACACTATGGTCTTTGGCCACGCCCACATGCTCAGTCACTCCTTTTAGCCAATCATTAACATCCGCTCTGGAGCGTTTACCACACATGGAACAAGACATTCCCTGCACTGTAGCACCTCTTCCCAATCTATGGATCCCGTCACTCACACCCCACATGTATGTATGGCCCCATCATCCTCGTGGAGCGCCATCTGCAGGAGCTTGGAGTTACTATACACATACTCACACACACACAGTAACTTTACAGGAGAGGGCAAAAACCTAATCCAATTTGAATGTAAGTCAATGGAACCAGACGTCTTTCCAAGCCATTTTGGGCCATTTCTGTTGGTTTATTCATCAGGAAATGTTCACACAGGGTAAACAGCAGCTGCTGTGTTCAAGCGGTGCATAAAAGTAAAAATGGACAAAAATGGAGATGCGTGTTTTTCATTGGACACTGGCGATAATATTGTAGATCTATAACATCAAGGCATTATCACAGTCTACGTGAAGACCAGGTGTGCTTGGCTGGCCCAGATTTATAGCACACCCATCTGTCTTTCTGTCTTTCTGAGGACTACACCAGTAGTGAGGTCCAGTGTGAGCTGACCCCCACCATGTTTACCTCCCCTGCCTATCTGGCTGGATTCAACCAACAAGCCCAGCTTTTAAATCATATTCCAACAGGCACCCGGCATAAGGTGACAACCAGGGGACGCTAACCATCTTTAGAGACCAGCCATGGTCTTCTCATCAAGTCTTATCACATCAGAAGACCATGATCGCTGGTCCGATTGGTTTTACGACGGCAGAAACATTCCTAATTTGAGAATCTGATTATTCGTGTGAACTAATATGAAAAAAATTGATAAAGCTACTTAAATATGAAGAGCTGTTTGGCAGCATCTAACGAACTCAGTCTCTGTTAATTAAGAGCTAAATCTGGTCTCGAGTCCCTGAGGACCAGTCGGAGAACCACTGGGCTAGACGTTCTCCGTGGGAACGAGCTTCCAGGAAGCGTAAACGTCTCTTTTTTTTTTTTTAAATGCTAAAGCTATGTTTAGAAAATGAGTTGCATTTAAGCTAATTAGCAGTTAGCTGGCTAATGTATGTAGCGCTGCGACAGGTCGAGCTGCTAGGTTTTTGAAGGACCTGCTAAACATTCCTAATTACCGGAAACTGAAACGGTTTAGAATATTCCAGGGACGAACGTTAGTGGTATAAGAGCCTTGGTGACGTCTGGAGCTCATTCGGAGACATCATGTACAACGGGAACTGGGATGGTAGCTCAGTTTATCAGAACAGCAGCATGTGTACACTACTAGCTGTCTGTCCTGCTCCCCTGAATCCATCAAATGATAATAGTTAGAGCCGTGTGCCATTGCAAAGGACTTTGTAACACCCACCCACACACCCACCCACACTAGTCTACTAATTCAGACACTTGGGGGCAGTAAGAACATTGCCCAGAGCAGTCAGGCAGCCCAACCACGGTGCCCTGGGAGCAGTTGGGGGTTTGGTGCTTTGCTCAAAGGTACTTTAGTCAAGTCATAGCGGTTTAGGAATTGAAACCGCCTGGTTCCCTAACCTCCAGCCCATGACTGCCCTCAAAGGTCAAAGGTAACCTTGGGGCTTTTGTGGTCTTGCAGATTGTTGGTACTGTTATGTGATTTGAAACTGCCAGATGTTCTTTGGACCCAGAAGGAAACAACCCACATGAATTAAACATACTGGGTAGGTTTTGACTTTGGCTTTAGAACCTGTTTACCAGTTGGGTTTGCACACGGGCCTACCATGTTTACCACATCTGTGACGTGAAAGACCCACATACACTCACTGACACACCCACACACTAGAGAACATGCACACTGGGGGGCAGTGAGCCACCCTCTACACAGTCTCCAGGGAGTAGTTGGAGGTTAGGCCTAACCCAGTGGGCATTTCCTGAACACCTCAGTGGTTCCCCAACCTCCAGACCTCAACTTCCCTGACATGACATTTGCGAATGATTCCACTTCCATGCTCGGCCATGCCTGTGACACTGCTGTACCTGACTGATCCAACATCCGAGCAGCGATGACCTCCATGAGCTACGACGACCCTGTCCCTAACACCACGTCACCGTCACCAAAGACTGCAGTGGTGTCGTACCAGACTGTCATGGAGGGACTCAGAAAGGCAGTGGGTCATCTTCAGTGACGAGTCCCGCTTTAGTCTTGGTGGAGACGCCCAACGAATCAGTGTGTGGAGGCACCGTGGTCAGCACCAAGATGAACGGTTTGTTGTCACACGTCCAGAAGACCTGGTGTCCCTCCACCTCCGCCCCTACCGCACCATCTGCAGGAACTGTGTGAGGATGTTCAAGCTGCATGAGATGGATTATCACAGGACACCATTAGGAACCTCTACAGCTCCATACCGAGACGTCTGGCGTGTTGGGTTAGCAAACATGGCGGCCCGACACCGCCATACTGAGAGACAGACTTCTGTATGTGTAGCTCAATAAATATTGATCATATCAGTCTAAATTTATCATCAGTTATTGATCCTGGTCACCTTTATCTTCCTTCCCAACAGCACCGCACTCCCACACCTCCTTCTGGGAGCAACACATCACACACATTACTAAGCCCATACTTTCACTGCCCTGCTCCGAATCACACTGCACAATGAATATTGCCGTTACTGTTTACGTTTCTCATATAAGCGACTGGAACACGACACATAGATGCCAAAACATCTTGTTAAGATTTCACGGGGCCTCGGAAGCATGAATGATCCTAAGAGCTAGCACTCCAGCTAAGCGTGCTAGCGGAAGAAAAGTTTCCCAGCGGTGCCCCCACGGGTGTGAACTTTCCAGCTCTCTCTTTCAAAGACCTGAAATTAGTCAGGTGCCTGCAAAATGAAATGAAATGTAATCATCCCGCTAACTCGGGCCTGATGAGATTGCGTCTCCGTTGCTTGATTTCACGCCACTAGCAGGAGGCCTCAGGTGACTTTCTCCCTTATTACATTATCAGAGTGCAGCTTGCGCGATCCTCTTCCCTGGGATCTTATACATTATGCAAAGTGACAAGCAGTTATGTTTGGGGCACATGGGACTGATCTGCATGTAGACAACAGAGCGCTGGCTCAATCCCTGCCTCCATTTATAATTCACATCCTGTTGTTCCTCGACGCCGACAGGAGCCGAACCAGAGTTCTTGCACGGAATTAAATGAGTTCTAAATTCCGCGTTCCGCGTAGCCCGTTCGGTGTGGGCGAACGGACGGATTAGGAAGTGTAGTGTAAGAAGATTATCTGATTAAGTCACTCCAGTCTACTGACAGGCCCAGGCTCTCAGACGCAGCCTCGTGGCACCAAAACGGGTCGCTTGATAAAGCGCGCCGCTGTTTGCGGCTCGGTGTGCCGGAACTCCCAACTTTTTCCGGCTTGTCAGTGTATTATGAGCATCGTAAAGCCCGTGACGGATATATAAACATCAATAGAGCTGTAAATACGTAACCGCTGGAGTAAGTAAACGGCTGAAGCACTGTTAAATAAAACGGAGGCCCTATTAAAGCCAATGGAGAGCGGATTATGATGGGGAACTCTGACCCTTGCCTAATAAATACTGTATTTCCAGCACGAGCGCCGCGGCGAGCATATTCCCAGGCCTTACACGCGCGATTTCCTATTCATAGCCACATTAACAACATGTACTGTATGCGGATGGCTATGAGAAAGCAGAATAACACAAACACGGAAAAAGAAGCGGATTTATCGGCCTATAAAATACGGCCCATAAAAAGAATATCATCATCTACTTCGCTGGAAGCAGCCGTATGCATTCCCAGCACCAAGCATTCCCAGGCAAAGGGGAAAAAAAGAATATTCCGAGGGACTTGTAAAGGCGCTGCTAAACAACCATCGAAATGGTCTTTCTTTTCTTCCCCCATCATCATTTTTTGAGCATACAGTGCAGGAAAAACGAAAGTAAATGAGATTTTCGCTTGACATGCTACAACACTGGAGTGGCCCGTTAAGCACATTCAACTGACACTCAGCCGAACAAACAATTTGTTTCCGTGTCAAATCCAACCTCGCGGCGTAATTGTCAGCCTGTAAATGGAAATGTAATCAACTGAAAAGAAGACAGAGGCGCATCACTATCCGAGGCTGAAATGACTTTCCTGTGCATTTTTCACTCTCCAAATTTACCTGCACGGCTCAGGCTTCTCCACGCCATCCGTCTCGGGAAAGTGTCTTCGCTGAAGCTGATAAACTCCAACCTGAAATAATGTTCGCTGCCAAACCAGAGGAGCAATTTTCCGCACACAGACCAGATCATCTCGAGGTCAAATAAGAAGAAGAAGGCCCAGGCAAAAAGTCGAGACCGTAAACACGGATTATCCAGCGGTATGGTGGTTAAAGAACAGGGTCGTGTGAGAGGACCAAGAGAGCATCAGACGATGTGGACCACATCTGGCAAAGATATGGCAATGCTGGCCTACTGTCGGCACTGGCAAGCTGCACTGAGCCAAAGGTATTTACGACATGCATTTGGCCCACTTGTCCTAAAAAGGATCCCGCCCACTTCTGGCACAGATACAGCAGAGTTGCCGACTTTTGGCTGAGGCGTGGCCCTAATCTGGTGTGGAGTCAGACTATTCGGCAAGTGGGCCAGAGGAAAATGGTGTTGCTGGTGGCACTGCAAAACAATCAGCTATAACTTTAAAACTTCCAGTTCCAGACTGTAGTCCATCTGTTTCTCTGTATACTGTATTACCCTGTTCTTCAATGGTCAGGACCCCCACAGGACCACCACAGAGCAGGTAGTATGTTGGTGGTGGATCATTCTCAGGACTGCAGTGACACTGACATGGTGCTGGTGTGAGTGGATCAGCGTCCTGTGGGCGGCATCCTGTGGGGCAGCGTCCTGTGGGCAGCGTCCTGTGGGCAGCGTCCTGTGCCCACTGATGAAGGACTAAAAGATGACCAACACTGCACTGTGCAGCAGCAGATGAACTATCGTCTCTGACTGTCCATCTACAAGGTGGACCAGCAAGGTAGGAGTGTCTAATAGAGTGGACAGTGAGTGGACACAGTGTCTAAACACTCCAGCAGCACTGCTGTGTCTGATCCACTCACACCAGCACCACACACACTAACACTGCATGACCCATATGAGTTTCTGTGTGTTTGGTTGAATCACAGGAATCACCCAATCCGAGAAAACCACTATGCGCACTATGTTGCATTAATGGTGCAGCAATATGTATTATGTATATGTATTATTAGGCATACCATAACTGCACAATGATGCACTGTGTGTATATGTGTGGGTGTATATATATATATATATAATATTTTTTTTTTTTTATTATATATATATATATATATATATATATATATATATATACGTATTTATATGCTTATGCACATGCATTGGCATTTATGCTTCTCTCATAGTGTTTAAGGTCAGAACGGGAGGTGTAATGAGTGGACCTAAGCTGATTTAGGGGTGATGGGTAATTAAGGTGACGAGGGAGGCTTGTTCTGTGTTCTTCCTCACCTTTTACATTCTCCTAAAGGGCAGTGGAGAGCCCTCCTAAGACATTACAGAGGGTCTAATCATGTCTCTGACATAAAAAATACACAGCTGGAATTTCGAGTGTAATAATTTAATAATAGTAATATTTTTTACATAGTTTAAACTCTGAAAGAAGTTCATAGTGGAGTTGTGGTTGGAAACAAAAGGGTTCAGTTCTACAGATTCCTAATGGATGATGATGTAAATCAGGTTATTATCATTTTTCTTAATGAATTAATTATACTTGTCCAGGTAAATACAGTCAAGTGGGTTCTCTAATAGGTTTGGCCTTCAAGATAATCAGTCCTCTGAATGTTCTAGATGTGTCACTGACTAAATACAAGTCAAAGCCTAAGCAGGTTCCGGGTAGTTGTTAGGAATGTAAAGCAGTGGTGGTCACTCAGTCACATAGGGCTGGCTCGAATGCCATATTTTGGACTCGGCCCTGACCAACGAATATACAAAGCTTAACCAGGGGGAGGTGCAGCTATGACTTGCATCCAGGTCGTAGCCTCTACTGCACCGGCTGAGCCTCAGCTTCTTAGAATAGATCCATGTCCAAAATAATACTCAGTTATAGTTCTAGAGTTTTCCTTGTGATGTGAAAGAGGAGGAGAGTTTTTAGTTGGTAAGGTGAGTGACAGCTCTTACACCCATGAAGGAAAATAGAATTTGGTGCCAGTAGTCTCTCATTCCCCTTCATTTCCTTCTGGGTGCACCTATTATTTTGACAATGAGTATATATATTATATAATACTAGGTTCAAAAGTTCAAACAATGAGTCCCCTGCGACTGAACATTATCTAATAGCTTGTAATACCTTCATGAGCACCGATAACAGATGTGACTGGATTGGGCATGGACCGTACAAGTTTCTGGATATATCCACATCAATATTCAGACACTCCAACGTCAAGGAATTGGTACAGATGTGGTGGAGGCCTTCCCTGGCACAGTTCCGAGGAGAATTCCCTGTAGACTGGGATTTTAGCCAGTGCTGGTAGACTCGTATGACCGTACACTTCCATACACCTGCAGATTCAGCTACTTCCTTCACACTATAGTCTTTGGCCACGCCCACATGCAGTCCCTACTTTTAGCCAATCATTAACATCTGCTCTGAAGCATTTTCCACACATGGAACGAGACATTCCCTGCACTGTAGCACCTCTTCCCAATCTATGGATCCTGTCACTCACACCCCACAGGTGTTTACAGCCCCATCATCCTCCTGCAGCGCCATCTGCAGGAGCCTGAAGCTACTACCACCTTAAACACACAAGGGGAGCTTACATCATATTCCGTTCTGTTCTACTCTATTACTGCCCTGTGATAGACTGGTGGCCTGTCCAGGGTGTTTCCTGTCTTGAGCCCAGAGAGCACTGGGATGGGCTCCAGCTCCCCCCATGACCCAGACAGATAAGCATCTTAGAATGAAATGGACATACAATGTTATGGCCCCCCAAGGTGGTTTGATATTTGCTGAAACGGGACAAAATGTCTCTCCCGGCCTAGTATGTAACTGCTGCACTGTTTAAGGTGGAATGGTGAAATGTAATTCCTGAAGTTTATAGCTCTTCTGATAACACTGAGACTGGAATGGTTGCCTACAGTGCACCACTAGAAGCCTGGTGGCTAATGACGCTGTTTGAGCTCTTCTGATGATGAGGTATCAGGCTATTGCATGGGACATAACACTGGGAAACATGGTGTAGGGGTCAAGTCCTACCTCTAATATGGCCACTGCTAAATGGTTCTTTTGAGACTACTCCGTTAACACGTAATGCTCTTCACACTTGCACTCCAGATCTGCAGAATGCAAGATTCTCTAGAAAGCCGTCAATGGAAAAGATATTCCGGGAACTAGAAGCCCCCGTTCTGGCACCTCTAAAAGCCTGGTTGTATTTTGAAGGCTGGAGAGTTCACGTTTTTGTGGTGTTTAGGTAAAACGAATTCTCCCATTAGTTAGGACATCAGGAGCCAAACCGAAGCCCTGATAAATGACAAGGATGTTCAGGGAACTAGAAGAACAAGAGGTTCTTCCCTTTTCGGGCACCTCTAAAAGCACGCTAGTTATTTGGAGGCTGGAGAATTCCGTTTTTTGCAGTGTCTAGGTAAAGCCAGTCAAATGAGTTCTCCAGTTAGGGCTTCAGGAGCCAAACCGAAGTCCTGAACTGTTAGATAACCTACCAGGATACATTAAATGATGGAACCAATCATGTGGTGATTTACATTGGATGGAACCATCATAAATAGGTCCTCTAAATGTTCTAGATATGTCACTGTGAATAAGTAATAGGTTCCAGGTTGTTGCTGGGAATGTAAGACAGTGGTGGTCGCTCTGTCAAGTAGGGCCGGCTCTGACCAGAGGCGAATATACAAAGCCATGACTCACATCCAGGTCATAGCCTCTACTGCACTGGCTTAACCCTGGAGGTGGGGTCGGGGGGGAGTGAAGCCATGACTCACATCCAGGTTGTAGCCTCTACTGCACCGGCTGAGGTGCTCCTTTCTGGAAAGCCATTAAAGGCAGGGATATTCAGGAGGTTCTTCTTCACCGCTTCCCGGCACCTCTAAAAGCATGGTGGTTGTTTGGAGGCTGGAGAGTTCACGGATGCCACGGAGACCCGAGCAAAGGTGGAACAGCAGGAGAAGACTTTTTCTTTCTGTCTGTTTGTTTGTGCAACTCCGACAATTTGACACCTTTGTTTGTACAGGCTTCCTGTTTCTCAGTGCACAAAAACAGCCTTTATGTCTGAGGCTCCTCGCTCTGCTCATGTTCTCTTTGAGGGACCGGCACAAAAGTTGCCTCATGAAAGCGCCACTTTCGCTGCTATACTTCATTCAAAGAGCGCTCACTCTCAGGCATCCATATTCATCACCGCCGCATCCGTTCAGACGACCCATCTTTGTACTCCGCAGGTATTTCTATTGGGCTGCTACGCTTTGCCACGAATTCACAAAAACCGGCACATTCATGGAAAAAAAAAAAAAAAAAAGCCTCTCTGGGGACTCCATTAGGAGACGTCCATGGTATAACCTCCTCTGTAGCCTTGCATTAAAGCATCCCCGACGTGCCCAAGCCTCTCTCTAGCTCGGAATAAGGAAGCGCTATGCGGAGAAGCCATGCTTAAAAATGAATAGCTGTCTCCGAGTTCCATCTTCTCCAAGACCTTGTGCTCATGGACAACACGGAAGGATCCTGCCTCTGAACAATAGAACAATCCCAGCGTTCTCTTGGGGTCTCAACCCCCAAGCGCTCCTCTGTCAAGCTCGGAGAGAGCCGTCGATCAAAGGACGATGGCTGAGGCGATCTGAAAGTCAAAGCCATCCATTCTTCAGCCAAGGGCTGAGTCAAACGATGGGCACCTGGGGAAGATAAGGTGGGACATGATGGGTTGATGCTGGCGCAGTTCTAGTCTAGGCCTCCCTACGTCTTCCTCATCACAATACCAGCGACTTCAGGTGGAGTTCGGTAAGCTAAACAAAAAGGAGAAGGCCCGGCAGGAGCGCCAAGTGATTTATGGACTGCAATTGGAAGTCCTATCTGGGAAATCTGGGCTCCCTCTTCCCAGAACATTGGGCTTTGTTTTAAAGTAGCTGGGGACTGCGGTACGGCGGTCCTAAGCAGGAGGAAGCTGCGGTGGTGATTTATGCTTGTTGGGATAGAGATGGCAGTACAGTAGATCCTCGGTATTACCTTCGTGTCTGCAGGACATGGTTCCTATTAGGAAGGGGCAATGCTCGGAAACGTCTATTTCAGTTTAAAAGCAATTCCCGCTCCTGGCAGAAGCTCCGGATCCCTTCTTTTCCGCCCTTTCAGGAGGCGTAATGAAATCACAATGCATGAGCGGAGGTGATGATGGCTAGGACGAAGGTGAGCTCGGGCCATAAGTCCTGACAAGTGCTAAAGCAGACAGGAAAACCTCTCAGCTTGCTTCCTCCAAGCTGGAACCCGGGCCTATATTATGCCTCCATCCTTGTATAAGGACAAAGAGAGCGGGAAAGAGAGGGACACACTTCCCGTAACCTGCCACCAACATAAACAAGATGCACATGGTGGCCCTGGAGATAGTTAAATCAATCACGCTTGTGTAAGTGTAATGGGAAAAGACAGTTTAAAGGTTCGGAATAATGGCGGACGTCAGGAGTTATTTTTCTCCGCAGTGTGGCAGAGGGCTGAAAGATAGACTCCACTGCCAGCAAGGCCATTGAGGCTATAGAAGAGCACTGATGAATGGACGAGACAGATGGCAGCATTGGCCTGCGGGAGACCTCTGAACCCGGGGCAGATAAGCAACGCCATGCTAGGGCTCGGCGATAAGGAGGAAATGCTGAACTGATGGACTTTAGTGCTGTGATGCAGTTCATGCCGTAAGCAGCTTTTATTGCCCTGCCGGATTTGGGCGTCTGAGTTTTGTGCAACTGAAACATCAGCGTATTGCAAATTAGACCAATATTGGGCCTATTGTAGCAACCGCAGCTGAACGGGCAACTCGGAAACTGAAGAGTCATGGAGATTAACACGGTCGAGTCACATTATTATGACCACCGTTCAACATCCAGAGTAACCGCTGGGTGCAGCACTGTGTGTGCTGGGAGTGGCTCACTAAGGTCCTGGAAGGTTGTCATAGGTATCTGGAGCCAGGCTGACTGCAGTGCAACCCATAGATGCTGGAGGGTGCATAGGGGAGGGTCCATAGAGCATGATGATGATCGAGGTGGTCCCACAGATGCTCAGCTGGGTTTCTAAGTTGAGTTGAACCCAATTGAACATCTGTGGGACTGCCTTGATTCCACCTTGACCTCACGCTAAGATTTGGCTGACAGGAGTGAGGATGCTGAGGTGGTGGTGTGGTGCGGGGATGGTGGAGTGGTTGTGTGGCGTGAGGACAGTGGTGTGAAGTGAGGACGCTGGGGTGGTGGGGCGGAGCGGAGACAACAGTGTGGAGCGAGGACAGTGAAGCGGAGGGTGGCAGAGCAGTCATGTGGAGCAAGGCGGGTGGTGTGGAGACAACGATGTGGAGCAAGGACAGCGAGGATGGAGATGGTGGAGTGGTTTTGTGCAGTGAGGATGGTGATGCGGTAATGCAGGGCAGGGATGGTGGAGTGGTTGCATGGTGTGAGGACGGGAGAGTTGTGGTGTGGAGTGAGGGCAGTGGGGCGGCAGAGCCGGGCGAGGATGGCAGAGCAATGGTGTGGTGTGGGACAATAGAATGTAGATGGCATGAGGAAGTGTGAGGACAGTGATGCGGAGTGAGGACAGTGAAGAGGTGGTGCGGAATGAGGATGGTGGCAAGGCGGAGCAGAGCAAGGGCAGTGGAGAGATGGTGTGGAGCATTAGTGCAGAGAGAGGATGGTAAAGCAGTGGTGTGGAGCCAGGATGGTGAAGCGGTGGTACGGATTGGGGATGGTGGAGCTTCCCAGAAATCCCTGTCTGAGCACCAAATGAAGGTATCCAAGGGCAGTGCCGAGGAAAAACTCTAGTAACTCCAATAACTACAGATGAAAATCAGATCTACAGATGAAACCAGGAGGTTCTTATAGACGCATGTCACAGGGAAAATGGGAATTCAATCCAGGAACACTAATCACTCCAGTTAGAATATGAGTATGTGAAGAACCGTAAAGAACCGACTGGGAGGGAGGAGCTGCACGGATTAGTCAACTGAACAGTTTGGCACTAGCACTTCAAGCTTTAGGTCAACTAGCAGCTGATCACGTGGGTCTCCTGAAAGCTAGCTTTGTAATCCAGGTCAAAGGGCACGTCCCACTATACTGACCTGAGGGGTTTATTCACGACGACTCATCACATACAGTTCATAAAACCCTGAAGCCCTGCAAAAACCCCAGCCTGAGGCAGGTGGAGCAATATCAGCTGGAGGATCAGGACTGGGGACCATCCAGGCATATATACTGTATGTGTGTGTGTGTGTGTGTGTGTGTGTGTGTGTATATATATATATACACACATACACACATACACACACACACACACACATAGAGACAGCATAAACAGACATCATCCAAAACCTACAGCAGTCTGGCTCCCTTCCAGAAATGAACAAGGAACAAGACAACTGCAGCAAGGAACTATTCTTAAAGACGAAAATATAAATCTACAATAGACAGACAGACAGATGGAAAGATAGACAGATAGATAGATACACACATACATAGACAATAGATAGATAGATAGATACATAGATAGACTACTGTACATATGTTAAACTTGTGTTTATGTTACATAATACCAATAGCATATTTTCCACACAAGTAGATGAAAAAAGTGCAGAAGTCATGAATACAGAGTTCATATGCCCGTCTTAACCAGTATCAAGATAACTGGGATAGGAATCATCAGGGAGGCCAATCAAATGTGTAAACACACCATAATTAGACCAGAGGACAAAATAACTGGACACCCCGACACTGGGCCGTATACTGAACAGCCAGCTCAGTTTCATCATTTCAACCTCCAGATATCAGAACATACTGACAGTACACCGACACAACACAAACTTAACACACGGTTCAGCTTACTCACACGAGTATCAAACCCTGTACACACACACACCCACCCACACACACCATACTCTACATTAAACCCCAAACAGCTCACCGAACCGCAGACCATCCGAGTTCCGGTACCTACAGACTTCCACACTTTGGGACATACTTCCAAAAAGTCTTCTCTTACTGCTCACCTTGCGGCCATGAGGGATAACCATCCACTTCCTGCTTTAAAAGGCGGGGGCGTGGCTAAAAGAGGACCCCATCCACAGAGGAGAACTCTGAGTTTCAGATAGCTAGCTAGCTAGCTAGATAGACAGGCAGATAGATAGATAGATAGATAGATAGATAGATAGATAGATAGATAGATAGATAGATAGATAGATAGATAGATAGATAGATAGATAGATGCTAGACAGACAGACAGACAGATAGACAGATAGACAGATAGATAGATGATAGACAGACAGACAGACAGACAGACAGATAGATCGACAGATAGATCGACAGATAGATAGATAGATAGATAGATAGATAGATAGATAGATAGATAGATAGATAGATAGATAGATGATTGACAGACAGACAGACAGACAGACAGATCATCGCCGTCACCACAACAACAGCAGACGTGTCCGGCGCCTCTTCAGCCTGCAGATCCCGTGACAGGATGATTAGCAGGAGGGACACACTGGGATCTAGCGCAGATCCGAGCGGCTCATCCGAGATGCAGCTCATTACGGATCTGTTCAGTGTGTGCTTCTCTAATCAGGAGGCTGACTCCACACATACCGCACACACGTATACGCACACTTCAGAGTCTTATTCAATCACTACGTTAGCATGCCGGCTGACAACGGAGGCTGATCTCTTCCTTGGCAGCGTCACACGAGAGGAGATATGTGTGGGGTGGGGGGTCTTCTGCCAGATCCCACCACTATGTTGTGCTGACCATACACCAACCGATTTTACCATCGCAGACAAATTTCCAGAGTCGGAACAAAATCATGAGAGCCTTGCTAGAGTTGCGTCGCGCACACGTCATCTCGATCGTTCAGTGTAAGGTGGTCAGGGCTGCAGTTTTCAGTCAGTCTGTTTCTCGTCCTGGCGTTCCGATAAAATCAGCCGTGTTTAATATTATCGTAAGTCGTAGGTCTTGGCTCACGCAAATAGTGACGTGGACATTGTCGACAACCAATTATCCGGGACTGCTGACAAGGAGGAGAAGCTGGTGGAGCTGTAGAGTGAACATGAGTGCCTCTTTGACGTATCTTCCCATTTCTACCACGACAGAGTGGAAAAGGAAAAGGGGTGGACAGAAATGGCTAAAGCCCTCAAAATCCCCGGGGCTAACACGAGCCCGAGTCATGGGGCTGAGTCTTCACAACGTAAACACATCCAGGAGTTCATTAACACGCAGAGGTGTGCAGTAAACAGTCCGATTCTAAATCACCCACACTTTAAAGCTGTGTTCACGTTATCCTATCTTGTAGCGAAGTGTAGTTATGCTATGCTAAAGCTAACTAGCTAGCTAGCTAAAACACTGCCACATTAACCACACGCTGTTTACATTAGCCTACCAGCGAGCATGATGGGAAATAATCTCAAAAACTAGTTGCAGTCTTGTAAATATGGCTCTGCAGGATTCCCAGTCTGTGCAAAATCAGCCTGTGACTAAAAGTCTTAACTTAATTTACTCAAATTTCTTTTCAGGGTCTTCTGGTGTATGGTTAGCATTAGCTGAGAAAGTTGATGATAGCTTCACATGATTCCGCTTTATGCTGACCTCACACTAAACGATTTTCAAGCAATTTTACTGTCACAGAGAAATTTCCAA
This sequence comes from Prochilodus magdalenae, assembly GCA_024036415.1. Classification (NCBI taxonomy): domain Eukaryota; kingdom Metazoa; phylum Chordata; class Actinopteri; order Characiformes; family Prochilodontidae; genus Prochilodus; species Prochilodus magdalenae. Next base: position 197,595 of record JAMWET010007344.1, on the reverse strand, counting down.
AGTCCGAACAAAATCATGAGAGTCTTGCTAGAGTTGCGTCGCACTCGCGTCATCTCAATCATTCAGTGTAAGGTGGTCAGGACTTCAGGTTTAAGTCGGTCTGTTTTTCGTCCTGGCGTTCCGATAAAATCAACCCTGTTTAATATTATCGTAAGTCGTAGGTCTTGGCTCACGCAAATAATGACGTGGACATTGTTGACAACCAATAGGAGAGCACTTTGCAGCTCAGGAAGCTGCGAGCCAAGTACAGGAATGTCTGGTGGCGAAGATTCGACATGGAGGGCTCGGAAACTGTGGTACTCCTGGACTGTTCAAAAGGTGGAGAAGCTGGTGGAGCTGTGGAGTGAACATGAGTGCCTCTGTGACGTATCTTCCCATTTCTACCACGAGTCATGGGCCCAAGTCGTCACAACGTAAACACATCCAGGAGTTCATTAGCACGCAGAGATGTGCAGTACACAGTCCGATTCTAAATCACCCACGCTTTAAAGCTATGTTGACGTTATCCTATCTTGTAACTAAGGGTAGTTATGCTATGCTAAAGCTAACTAGCTAGCTAGCTAAAGCACTGCCGAACAGGGCTACAGTGTTTACATTAGCCTACCAGCGAGCATGATGGGAAATAATCTCAAAATCTAGTTGCAGTCTTGTAAATATGACTCTGCAGGATTCCCAGTCTGTACAAAATCAGCCTGCGACTAAAAGTCTTCATTTAATTGAATTAAATGTCTTTTCAGAGTCTTCTGGTGCATGGTCAGCATTACTGACTTCAACTCCTGAGTCTTTATGTGGATTCTGTGCTAAGTGTGTCCAACAGAGACCTGCACGTCTTCATTTTACACCAGGCTGATTGATTCTGACACATGGAGCCCGAGTGGTGACATTGTTAAATTCCGAAATGATTGGAGCCTCCCCACGGAGGCGGTGCGTTTAAGCCATTTGCGGCACGGTGAGGTTCTTCAGGGACTAGCAGTTTTCCCCATCCGTTTCCTGTGGGATTTTTCTCAATTACAGCCGCGTAGTTCTGTACTAGAGCTCGGGAATTTCACTCGGCGTTAATGCGATGTTAATGCGGTTGCTGAAGATGATTGCATTACAAAGAGGTTAGGCGAATTAACCCAGACATAAAAATAGGCATGCGGGGTACACTGCCTGACGTGCCCGTCCCGGAGGATTTGAGTTCATGCACCGAATTTGATGAGGAGACTGTCTTTAGTAGTAGCAGGTTCCGTATTTGTTCTGGATGTGTATGCTCAGAAACATCCCAATCCAAAGACCAATGGACTTTTGATTGGCGCTGTCACAGTGGATGTATTAATAACACTGTGGGCGGACCTTTCAATCAAATCCGAGAATTGCTGTATGTTGTATGTTTATATAATAGAACCTGTAACCGTAGTGCAGAACCTTTAGCACACTATGCTTGGAGGACACCACGGAGGAATGGGTAAATCAAAACTAACAGGAGCACGCATTGACTGTGTATATATATATATGTACACTGCATATACTTTATGATATATATGATATGTACAATCATTGGCTATATATATGACATATGCACATATAAATCATATATATATATATATATATATATATATATATATATATATATATATATATATATATATATATATATATATATATATATATATATATATAGACATAAACAGAATAAACAGAATTTCCCCTCAACATGTAAACATCAAATACTCTGTAGTGCATATAATGCATATCATATATACAGTTAATGAATGTATATTTAATTTATACAATGAATGTATATACAGTATCAGTCAGTGAGTGCTAATATATACTGTCAATTAGCATATATATGTACACACACACACACACGTAATTCATACACTCATTAAATTAAATTAAATATACATTCATTAACTGTATATATGCATGTATATATATATATATATATATATATATATATATATATATATATATATATATATATATATATATATATATGTATGTGTGTATATGTACTCATTGGATGTAAATATGATATTTATATTCTGTATAATATATATGATATTTACACTTATTGGCTGTATATGTAATATATATGCTAATTGACTGTGTATATGTATGCACCCATAGACTGTATACATGATACTGTATATATGCACAATGCATATATGATATATACATTAATTGACGGCATATATGAGGAATATTTATATATGTGTATATATATATATATATATATATATATATATATATATATATATATATTACTGCACACTATACTGGGCAGATGTCATGAAGGACTATGGGTAAATCCACCAGCTGCAGACTAACAGGAGCAGCAGCAAGAGCCGTAGACTACAATTATGGAGCAGCTAAACCATTTACTGTATATATGATATACAAGATACTGTATATACACTCATGCAGTGTTTATATGACATAAAGACTAACTGTACAAATGATATATATGCTCATTGACTGTATATATGGTGAATATGATATTTACATGCAATGAGTGTATATATGATATATATATATATATGTATATATATATATATATATATATATATATATATATATATATATATATATATATATATATATATAATATATATGCAGTCACTGAATATATATGACTTCATATATGATATACACACTTATTGCCTGCATATATGATTATACATTCTCATTGACTCTAAATTTGATATATAGGCTATATACATACACTAAGTGTATATATAATATATATGACATATACACTAATTGGCTGTAAGTATGATATATACTATAGTATGTACACTCATTGACTATATACGTCAGATAGGCTCACTTTCTCACTGTTGCTGGATGGTAGGTATATGACTACAGGGTATTTGACGTGTACATGTGGAGGGGAAATTCTGTTTAATATCTGATATATAAATATGCAGAAGACGTGCGGCGGGGTCAGAAACCCAGAGCGAGAGCTCAGGAGCGGAAGAAAATTTCAGGAACGGTTCTCGTGTTCTAGTAACCAGCAGGCTGTGTGCCTAGAAATGGTGCACTGAAACATTTATGAGTTCCGGGTGTTACATGTGCATGTTTAATAAAGACGCAGAGACTGCGACTCACGCTGCAGCTCGTCTAAGCCAGGTGACAAACCGCTGGAGTCTATATCCGCCCACACGCCCAGCTTTGTACCCTGGGAGTCGCTCCGAGATGTGACGGAGTTTACAGTGTTACAGTAGACACAGAAAACCCGCTACTGATGTTCTTTACTGAACCCTGTGAGTGCAGGATAAACAGGCGAGGTCGGAGACAATCTGAACTCGGTTTGAAGATATAATAAGTACTCTGCCATCAAAATACGCCTGAGAAATGAATTCAAGCTTTCATAACCACTAGATTAGAGTGCTGTAATGTGGTTCTGGCTGGTGGTCTCTCTATAACAGCTATCGCTAGTTCAGAATGTGGCAGCCTGTGAGCGCAACTGGAAAGTCTGAGCATGTTCCTCCGTTCTTATCCAGTCTAGACTGGTAAGGCCTTGCCTATATGAAGCTCTTCATGTCTGAGACACCCGGGACCTCTCACAGATCAGTTATTGGAAGTAGTAGTGGGGTACTGTCCTGTCTAACAAATGAAACTGCCCATGTTCCACACTGTACCGCCTCTTCTCAATCTATGGATCCCATCACTCACACCCCGCAGGTATGTATAGGCCTATCATCCTCAGGAGCCTGAAGGTACTACCACCATAAACGTGCAAGATGACTCAGTGCAAGGTGCTACAGTGCAGGGAATGTCTCGATCCATGTGTGGAAAACGCTCCAGACGTTAATGATTGGCTAAAAGGAGGGACTGCATGTGGGTGTGGCCAAAGACCCTAGTGTGAAGGAAGTAGCTGAATCTGCAGGTGTATGGAAGCGTACGGTCATACGGGTCTACCAGCAGTGGCTAAAACCCAGTCTACAGGGAATTCTCCTCGGAACTGTGCCAGGGAAGGCCTCCACCAGATCTGGAACCAACTGACCAGTTCTCTGATGTAAAGGTAAATGGCTCTGGAGTCATGGGAGCATGAAGTCGGAAAGATTTATTGACATGCGCATATGGAACAGGTACACAGGTACTCATACCAGGAAGTCATGGTTCAGTTGGTCTGTCAACGTTACCACACTGTATTGTGGGATAGCAGGTGTGTTGGGAAGGAGGATAAAGGGGACCAGGATCAATAACTGATGATAAATTTCGACTGATATGATCAATATTTATTGAGCTACACATACAGAAGTCTGTCTCTCAGTATGGCATCGGTGGCCATGTTCGCTAACCCAACATGCCAGACGTCTCGGTATGGAGCTGTAGAGGTTCCTGATGGTGTCCTGTGATAATCCATCTCATGCAGCTTGAACATCCTCACACAGTTCCTGCAGATGGTGCGGTAGGGTTGTCGGTGGAGGGACACCAGGCCTTCCGGATGTGTGACGACAAACCATTCATCTTGGTGCTGACCACGGTGCCTCCACACACATTCGTTGATCGTCTCCACCAAGACTAAAGCGGGATCCGTCGCTCGTGCGGCTGTTTTTGTGATGAAGAGTGTAACTGCATTACATCACCTCCCCATGGAAAACCAATCCCACCCAAACAGGGCCATATGAAAATACCTTGTTGTACATTCAAAAGCTTTGACCTACTGGAATTTCTGTTTACACGGCTGCACGAAGAACAATGAGGGATTTTTTTTCCTCGTCTTTCCAACCCCAGCCTCATAAATCAAAACCTCCCTTTTCAGAAAGGCTGATGCTACAGTAATCTCAGAGGACGCGGGAGTAAAAATAGACCGCTGGCAGTGATCTACACTTGGAGAGGAGTGAAGTCTTCCGAGAAAACGAGTGCTAATTGAGGAAAATGCCACGAAATGCCATCCAAACAGGTGCCACCAGGCGGGGTTCACCGGCAGGCTGGGGTTAATAATTGATATCAGACACTATTATGGCGATGAGTCAAATACTGCGGGACTCATTATTTATGAACTCGCAAATAAGGTGCGCTTATACCGAGCGCCGCGGCATCCGGCGGCCCGCCGTATTTTTAGCGCGGGGAGAGGAGGAATGAGACGAAGGGAGTTCTGGGCTGAAGACTGTACAGTACATGATATTTCCATTCCCTTCAGCTCGGAGCATCGACAGTGAGGGTTCTGATTTATTCATGAACCTTGTGCTCGCTGCCAAGAAGCATTAAAGGGGAGTGAATGACTGAAAGGTAAAAAGATGTGCTGAGGAAAGCAAATTACGGCTACAAAATAAATCAAACGTGGACAATGCAGATCTCCAGGCCTCTCTGTGACTCTACAGAAATAACAATTTGCTTTGACATCGGCCAATTAAGGCTTCCGCCGGTCCCTCGCCTCACCTTGGGGATAAAGGAACTCGCCGGGACGCCGGGCCTTTTTGTTCTAGACGGGAGGGAGATGTTCTAGACGAGGAGGGGCCTTCTGATCTGGCTTTTCTCACTGCAGAGTTTGTTGGCCGGACAGTAGTGACCTATTATTGTGGCTGCTGTTGTAGAGCATGTATCTGAGTACCCACAACACTACATAAGATTTCCAACAGCAAGGACGGGCCTTATCTCTTATCTCTGTCCTCCATGAGTCACCCTGTTAGTGCAGCACCATTGGCAGACGGCTGCACCACGCAGGACTACATGCACACAGACCGTTACCACGACTGTCCTTAACACCACGTCACCGTCACCAAAGACTGCAGTGGTGTCGTACCAGACTGTCATGGAGCGACTCAGAACGGCAGCGGGTCATCTTCAGTGACGAGTCCCGCTTTAGTCTTGGTGGAGGCGCCCAACGAATCCTTGTGTGGGGGCACCGTGGTCATCACCAAGATGGACGGTTTGTTGTCACACATCCAGAAGGCCTGGTGTCCCTCCACCTCCACCCCTACCGCACCATCTGCAGGAACTGTGTGAGGATGTTCTAGCTGCATGGGATGGATTATCACAGGACTCCATCAGGAACCTCTACAGCTCCATACCGAGACGTCTGGCGTGTTGGGTTAGCGAACACGGCGGCCCAACGCCATACTGAGAGACAGACTTCTGTATGTGTAGCTCAATAAATATTGATCATATCAGTCTAAATTTATCACCAGTTATTGATCCTGGTCACCTTTATCTTCCTTCCCAACACCACCGCACTCCCACACCTCCTTCTGGGTGCAGCTGCTCTTAAGTGCTATCCAAGCAACCATCAATCATCCACCTCACCTTCAAGAGTTCTCCTGCAGTGCTTGCATGTGAAATGAGATGCCCACAGTTGGCATGCCGAGGTATGCTGTGTAGGCCTCATACATCTTGGCAGATGCTTTCAAGGAATGCTGTCTTTTCTCTGGTCTTGATAAATTGGTCCACAGATGTCCCTCTAGATTACCTGTAGCTCTGTATCCACCACCCACTCTCTCAGGTGGACCATCAACTGCTATGTAGTCTCCTGGACAGTCCCAGATAGTTCTAGAAAACAATCCTCCAAAGTTTTAGAAACTTCCAGCCAGTTCTCACAGTTCCAGAAGCTTCTTGAAGTCTACTCAGCACCGAATGCATTGCGAATGTTCTTCCTCATCACTGACCTGACCACAAAACCAAAGTGTATGGGGACCAGTAGTGTTCTCTGCATGCTTTAGGCATCAGGAATTAAGAAAGCACACTCAGTACCCAGGAACTCAGAGAGAAAGAGAGAAATAAGAATTTGCAGAGTAGTGCAATTCAGCTCCAGCCTCCAGGATCAGCAGGGTAAGGTCACCGTGTTACCCGCCCAGAAGCGCTCCTGTGGAGCAGGCACAGGTCCACATTCACACACCACACCTTCAAACGCCCCCGATGCATCACGAGCCACAGGGATGCCCACTGCAACTGCCAAATACTGTACGTGTGATCTAGATCATTCTCTAAATATGACCCATATACCCCAATTCATGCTTCAGCAGGATGTCGTGAGCGCTGTGTACTGCTGCCACCACTAGAACTTCTAATGCACTTTTACACAGCACAGTCACATTATTATGACCACTTCCTGCTTTCGACAGCAGCGGTGCATAGATCATGAAGGAAGTCCCATGTCCTGAGCTGGCTTGGTACAAACATGAGGTCTGAGATATCTGAGGCTGTATATTTGTGTATGAACAGATCACATACACCCTTACATGCTGATTGGGCGGATGGGATCTTCCATCAAGAGAATGCCACATGTCACATGACTAGAAATGTCCAACATTGTTTGGAAGAGCATGACCAAGACTCCCCAGACCTGAACCTAACTGAGCATCTGTGGGACCACCTTGATTGTCGAGTCTGCTCTATGGATCCTCCCCCTGCTCCAGCCAATTAACTCATTCAGAGATCCTTTATTGGCAGAACAAGATGTGTTCATATATGGTAAGGGGGTGTTGAGTTAGATGCAGTTAGGAACTCAACTGCAGTTAATTACAGTTGGGTTGGTGACCGTGACCTCCGGGTTAGAAGATGACCAACACAAATTAGGCATGGATAAGGATAATATTATCTGTATAGTCTGTATAGTCTATAAGTACATGTCTAATAAATTGCCTATATATATATATATATAT